>CM046875.1:605137337-605737337 GCA_025667525.1 Glebionis coronaria | reverse complement strand
CGGTTGCCGCGGCTTACCCTTCAAAAGGAAACGACTACCGATCAAACGACTAGTCCAGGAGGCAATCGGGCGGTCAAAGCAATCAGAACAATAGTAGGGGCTCAGACTATAAGAGCCAAAACAAAGGAGGACGGCCGGACGATAAGTTTACCCCCCTAAAGATGTCCTACCGTGAGATCTTGCTGACGGAAGGGGCAAATTTTCCGAGGCCTCCCCCAATGACAACTCCGCCGGACCGTCGGCAAGGAAACCGCTTCTGCGAGTTCCATAATGACAAGGGCCATGGCACGGAGGAGTGTATACAGCTCAAGAAGCACATTGAGTCACTGATCAAATCAGGTAAACTCAAGCATTTGGTTAAGGATTGGAAGGATGGAAAAGACAACAAGAAGTATGACAAGAAGGATCCCCAAAAGGACAAACCTTCGACCATATACATGATCCAGTCTAGACAACGTCGCACGAGGCAGAAAATCAAAAATTTTCACGCGGCAGGGAAATCTCATTCCCTCCCATCACAGCAAGCAATGTGACTGATGCGCCTCTCACTATGGAGATAAGCATTGGAACACAAAATCTTCGTAGCATGTATGTGGATGGAGGGTCATCAGCGGAAGTACTATACGAACACTGTTTTGTGCAGTTATGGCCAGAAATAAGAAGCTAATTGGTACCGGCCACGGCGCCGCTTACTGGTTTTAGTGGAGACACCATCTGGCCGATAGGGCAACTGCGTCTGCTTGTAACCATTGGAAATGAGGAACACTCCACCACTGCGTGGATGAACTTCATGGTGATACGCTCACACTCTCTGTACAATGGGATCATAGGCAGACTAGGTATTCTGGCTATACGGGCGGTACCTTCCACGGCACACGGAATGATCAAGTTCCCTGTAAAGGGAGGAATCGTCACCATTTACAACACAATCGTACCAGCATCCGAGTGTCATACCGTGACAACACCAGTTATGCCCATTCCACCCAAGGATGGATCTCCATCTCCCAACTGGAGGGTGGCAATCCATCCCGATTATGTGGAACAGGAGGTATCCATAGGAGGAACGCTCTCAGATAGCGGCAAGAGGGCCATGTGCTCCCTCTTAAAAGAAAATTTAGACATATTCGCATGGGAGCCAAAGCACATGACAGGCGTACCACACGCGATAGCAGAACATAAGCTCCAGATCCGCCAGGGGTATCAACCCGTCAAGCAAAAGAAGCGCGACCAGGAACCTGAACGCAGCCGAGTGATACTGGATGAAGTACGGAAGCTAGTGGACGCGGGTATCATGCGCGAGGTATACTACCACGAGTGGTTATCCAATCCATTCATGGTCAAAAAAACATGACGGAAGCTGGAGCATGTGTGTGGATTTCACGGATCTGAACAAAGCCTGTCCACAGGACTGCTACCCGTTACCGGAGATTGACTGGAAAGTGGAATCTCTATGTGGATATCCCTTTAAGTGCTTCCTAGACGCATATAAAGGATACCACCAGATCCAGATGGCGGAGGAGGACGCAGAGAAGACGGCGTTCCACACTAGTCAAGGCGTATATTGTTATACGAAAATGCCGTTTGGACTAAAGAACGTCGGTGCTACATACCAGCGGCTTGTGGACAAAGCCTTTGACTCACAGATAGGCCGCAACTTGGAAGTCTATGTGGATGACTTAGTCATAAAAAGTCACACGGAGGATGCACTTCTCCGGGATGTCCAAGAGACATTTGACACACTAAGGAGAATTAATATGAAGCTAAATCCAAAGAAATGCACGTTTGGGGCAACGGAGGGAATGTTCCTTGGATATATGATTGATCCAAATGGCATCAAACCTTGCCCAGAGAAAACGGACGCGGTAATACAGCTACCATCCCCTCAGACACGGAAAGAGGTGCAATCCTTAAATGGGAAGCTGGTCGGGCTAAATAGGTTCTTATCGAAGTCCGCAGAGAAGTCATTACCCCTATTTAAGACACTAAAGAAGTGCATTAGGAAGGGAGACTTCCGGTGGACAAAGGAAGCCGAGGAAGCCTTTGGTCAACTCAAGCAGCACCTTGCATCTCTCCTTATGCTAGTAGCTCCCCGGCCAAAGGAGGAGCTCATTATGTATCTCTCAGCCACACATGGAGCAATAAGTGCAGTACTCATGACGGATAGGGATACGGTACAAACTCCGGTCTACTTCATAAGTAGAACACTACAAGGGCCGGAGTTGAATTACTCCTCTATGGAAAAATTGGTTTTGGCACTAGTGTTTGCTACAAAGCGGTTGCGCCGATACTTTCAGGCGCACCCAATTGTAGTCATTACTGACCAACCAATAAAGCAAGTCATCTCTAGACCGGATGTGGCAGGAAGGCTACAAAAATGGAGCATTCTATTGGGGGAGCATAATATATCTTATAGGCCAAGGATGGTTGTTCAAAGCCATATCTTGGCAGATTTCTTGATAGAGAAGCCAGATGAGGAAGGACCAATCGTAAAACAAGACGATACTCCAACAGAACCATGGGTGTTATTTACGAATGGATCTTCGTGTGCGGATGGGTCAGGAGCTGGTCTCATCCTCACAAATTCGGCAGGAATGGAGTTTACGTACGCCCTCTGCTTTGAGTTCACAGCCACCAACAACGAGGCGGAATATGAAGCATTAACTGCGGGTTTAAAAATCGCCGCTAGAATGGGAGTCCACAACCTTGAGGCCTACGTGGACTCACGGCTTGTCGCGAACAACATTCTAGGTGAATATGTGGCTAAGGAGGATAACATGGTCCGGTACTTAGAGAAAGTCAAGTCACTCATAGCGACTTTCAGCAAGTTTTCTATCAAGCAGGTACCAAGAGGCGAGAACAAGAAGGCGGACGCTCTTAGCAAGATCGCATCCACAAGCTTCGCCCACTTGTCCAAACAAGTCTTGGAGGAAATACTCAAGGAGAAGTCTATAACAGGAGGGGAGGTCGCTACTATAGTTGAAGAGGATGGACCTACATGGATGACCCCGATCATCAACTATTTGACTAGTGAAACCCTTCCGGACGATCAAAAAGCGGCGCGACGCATCAGAAGGAAGTCGCAGCACTTTGAACTTCGAGAAGGTATGCTTTATAAGCGCTCTTTCTTGCAGCCGTGGTTGCGGTGTGTTGGACCACGTCAGGCTACTTATGTAATCAGTGAAATACATGAAAGGTTATGTGGCATGCACGCAGGTCCACGATCCATGGTAGCCCGAGCCTTACGAACAAGATATTATTGGCCTACCATGTACAGGGACGCGCGCGACATGATTCGTAAGTGTAGTGATTGCCAAGTGCATAGACCAGTACCGCGACATCCGCAGCAGGAGCTTACACCTATTACATCCCCATGGCCATTCTATAAGTGGGGAATCGACATCGCAGGACCATTTCCTGTAGCTGCGGGGGGAGTTAAATTCTTGATTGTCGCGATGGACTACTTCACACGATGGATAGAGGCCAAGGCCGTCAACTCCATTACAGGCAAACAAGTTAAAAAGTTTGTTTGGGAGAACATTGTGTGCCGTTTTGGCTTACCAAGAGAAATCATCTCGGACAACGGTAAACAGTTTGCGGATAATCCATTCAAGGACTGGTGCGCATCATTGAATATCAAACGGCGCTTCGCGTCTGTTAAACATCCGTAGACAAATGCCCTTGTGGAACGAGCAAATAGAAGCTTGGGAAACGGCATCAAGGCACGTCTGGAGGAACGAAGTGCCAAATGGGTGGATGAGCTACCACATGTTCTATGGGCGCATAGGACTATGATCAAAACAGCCAACGGAGACACTCCATTTGCATTGGCCTACGGCACTGAAGCTGTTATACCAGTAGAAATCGGAATGCCTACCATCCGCACGGCGGAGGTTAATGTCGTCACGAACGACGAGCAACTGCGAATCAACCTGGATTTGTTGGCAGAAAAAAGGGAGATAGCAGCCATCAATGAGGCTAAGTCCAAGGCTAAAATGAAGGCTTATTATGACGCCAAGGTTAAAGGTGTTTCTTTTCGACCGGGAGATTATGTCTATCGTGCTAAAGAAGCAAGTCGAGCGGAGAATACAGAAAAGCTGGGCCCTAAGTGGGAAGGACCGTATGAGGCCACGGAAGCCTTAGGACGAGGCGCGTACAAGTTTCGTGACATGGATGGCCGCGATCTGGAACGCACGTGGAACATCTCCAATCTCAAAAGGTGCTATCTTTGAAAGCTACGGCTTCCGCATGGGTACTTTGCTATATGTGGCTTTAAGAAAGATCCATGCACTCTATCTGTTTTGTTTCTTATGTTTTTTCTAGGTTCTTTTTTTGTTCTTTAGGACTTATCATTCTTGTTCAAACAAAAAATGTAAACGTTCTAATAAAATGTCGTGGTGCCTAGCTAGCTCCGCGACTTGTTTTGTGCAAATTAATTCTTAGGATTTTGTTAATCATATGAATTTTAGTTATTATTATAATATGACATGTCTCATTCATATGCATTCATTCAATCACCGTACATGTACTATACGCCTCCAGGCGGGGTAAGAGGATTAAGTGAACCTACTAATTCAACTTGCCGCGTAAGAGGGATGCAACCCCAACGGTCGTGGATCATGTATCCTTACTAGACACCTTACTCACAAGACGTTGTGATAAGTTTCTGTATGCCGTACTCACGTAGTGCTTTGCATAATAAAGACGCACGTCGCATGTCTAGTAAATTATAGACTTGAATGTATTTTCTCTTTTGGGTAAGACGTGACATGTCATGCAGTATCGGTAATCGATATTTAACAAAATAAAAATACACAAGTTTCCAAATCATAACAAAATGGCCGTGGTTATCACGGACTTACTAACAAAAGACAGTTATCTACCACATCAGTCTTAGCCGTGTACATGCACGGACGAATAAAAACTACAAATGTTTACAAGATAAATTACAAGGGGGTAGGAATTCCCATATGTCTTTCTTTCCTTCTTCGATCAGAGCACGGAGGGCCTCCCCGCGAGCGTCCTTTCCATCCTGTGCCTTGATCGCAGTCGCATCCAATGCCTCAGCAAGCAGCTTTTCACCTTTCATCACTTTCGATACGGAGTCGTAAGTAGGCAGGGTCAATGGGATGGGATCCGCAGTAAGCTTGGACATCACCACCTCGTTCGAAGCATCCTTAAGCGCCTCGAGTTCATCCAGAAGAGGGTGTTGGATTTCCGCCAGTGCATCCATCGACGCGGTCATATTTTCCGCAGCTGAAGGGTTATGGTAGGGATGCTGCATAATGTCTTCGTTCTTACCTATCAATTCCGCAGCCTTGACCAAACCCTCATGCCTACCACGGTCGATTCCATCCGACACGACCCCGGCGAATGCTTGCAGCAGGTGCGGAGCTTCCATGGCCTTGCTTACGGCAAGGCGCATTCCTTGTCCAATCATCCACCTGCGTCCAGCTATGGCGGATAGCAGTGGGGGACACATTCTTTCAGCACAACTTGTGGCCATCTTGCTCAGCTCCTCCTCAGTCGTTGCAGCTTGCTCTTCCAACTTGGCCCGCACTTGTGTTAGCTCATCCTTCAGCGCATCGCGCTCTTGGGCGATGTTGAAGGCTTATACGGTTACGACCTTGGTAGAAGCTTCGGCCGCGGACACCTGCATGTGGAACTTCGAGTTATCATAAGGATAATATGTTTTTTTTCTTGGGTCAAATAAAAAATCGAGGAAAAAATATATGTATAATATTTTTGAAAGCATACCTTCTCGTTAGATGCGGCTACAAGGGCCTCGAGCTCGGCGATTTGTTTTTCTCGGCTGTCGGCATGATGAGCTTGCTCTTTCACTGTAGCCTCGGCCGTCACCAGCACCGCTTGCAATGACGCAATGGTCTTATCATTCTTCACAACCATTTCCTCCCGACGAGCTATCCTTTTGTCTGCCTGCTTCACATTCGCCAGGGCCTTGATCAGGCGGCGTCTTAGAGCGGCACCCACCGTCACTTGATGAGCGGACGACACATCAAACTGCTCCAGCAAGGATTCATGATCCAGCTCGTCTAAGTCTTGTGCAAGGGCTGGAGGGGTAATGTGCTCGATAAATTCCGAACACTCAGATTCTCCCTCCAACCTTGTTAAACTAGAGAGATTCCATGCTAGGCGCAGGCTATTTTCTGGTCATTCGGGGAGTAGTTCC
Organism: Glebionis coronaria; assembly: GCA_025667525.1. NCBI lineage: Eukaryota > Viridiplantae > Streptophyta > Magnoliopsida > Asterales > Asteraceae > Glebionis > Glebionis coronaria. The sequence goes on along the minus strand of CM046875.1, from coordinate 605,731,150 downwards.
TCGGCGTGTGTCGCAGCAGGGGATGGGGGCCTGTTTGATGTTGCGGGGGATGGATTCCTCTCCACCTCTTCCTCTTGAGCTACAGCCGACGGATCTGCCCTGTTATTGACATTGCAACTTTTGTTTAGGCATTCTATATTTAACAAGCAACATGACAAGGCTGATGTACGAGGGGTACTTACGTGGTACCAGTTGCAGGTTCTGGGACGGTAGGAGCTACGGCACTAACAGAGGTAGCTCACCAGACTTGCTCTTCCATGTGCGGGGTAGGGTTGGCCTGGGCAGTCGCGGTACCACTTCCCTCCTGGTACTGCGGATGGTCTTTCCTCAGTTTCTTTGGGGGAGCATTTGAGGCCCCTACCTCATCCCCTATCGTCTTTGCCACCCTCCTGGTGGTCTTTCTCTTTCTGGATGTGGGCTGGGCGGACCCAGAAGCTTGAGTGATGTTTTCGTCCTCAAGGTTGAGGAAATCACTCTCATCTTCCTGATGTGTCGCGGTGCCCTCCAACAGCAGCTCTCCACCATCTTCATTATGGAAGTCCAATGGGTATTTCTCAATGATAGGCTCCTCTTCATCTGATCTTTGCGCGGGCGTTTCTTCGAGTGGAATGGTACGATCTGCGGTAGCATCGAGAAGGGGGAGTTCATTCTCCTTCAAAGGGCGGAACCCTTCCGGCACCTTCATTGGCTCGCCCTGGCGCAATAATCCGTATAGGTTCATTTCTGCGGACATTTATAAATACACGGGTTAGTACGGTTCTGCAATACAAATGAACGTTTATCACATTTACAAAGTATAAAGTACACCTACCCTGTCCACGCTCTGTCAGAAAGCACGGATATAAGTTCTCCCTCCCATAATAACGGTGGCTTAATCCTACTAAGCACAGAAAATGTTCCTGCAACCCCCTATGGAATTCTGTGCGGTGGGTATCTAATATTTTCAGGTCTTTGCTGCTATAATCTTTGGATTTAGGCGGAGAATCTTTGGGTACCCTGGTTTTAAGGACGAAGGGAGTGGGAAATACTTTTTCATCCACAAAAAAGTAATGGTCGTACCAGCTCTTAAGGGAGTCTAAGGGCTTCCTATACGTCATGGGGGCATTCCCGGATCATTTTTTAAACGATAAACACCCATTCACTAGTTAAGGGGAGTAAAACGCCCTAAATAGATTCACGGTCGGGGTTACGTTGCATGTATGGCATGTAATTTTAAACTGGTTGATTTTACACGCCCCTATGCAGTGAAGCTGGGTTATGTGGAAGTCATAATACAAAAGCAGATCTACCAAGAATTTGGACAGGGGGATACGGTAGTTGGCCGAGTCAAATAGGCGTGTGTACACGCCTATCTTCCCCTTTGGTGCATCCGTAATTGCCTCACCTTCACCTGGATAGGTGGGGTGTACGCTTTCGGGAATGTAATACTTCGACAAAAAGTCTATGTATTTTTCCGCCGACATCATGTTCAGGACATCCGTGATAAGTGGGTTGTCCTTTACCATGTTTTATATAAAGGGTTTGTAAGGCGTGATGATCTAACCTATGGCAGAGGAAATCCGTGGAATAGAAGGAAAAAGTTTGGAGGATGGAGCTTGGAAATAACAATGGCGGAAGAGAGTATGAATTGTGTATGTAACAAACACACACACACCAACTCTTATATAGGGTTGCCTCGGTTTCCGAGGTAACGTGGATGTTTGACACGTGTAGGCCACTACGCCTATCCAACGGATGGGATTTCTGACAATTCTGCAAAGTCAGAAAGGGCCCACGGGTCACTTCTTAGCAGTTTTACGTGGCTCAATGATGGGCATTAATGGTGCACTTTTGCAGAAGTGCGGCTGCCAGTTGACTACCATTAATGCATTTATTCTTATGTCGGGATATGTGGTCTTACGTACGACAATATTCAATGCTACATTTAATTTGTCTCGGCCGTTACGTGCGGCTTAGGTTCTATTGGAATAACATTCCTAGACGGGCAGCCACGTGCGGCCGAAACAAAATCTTACATATCTATCATTCCCTAGGTCTTTCTTGGTACGTCCGGGGAGCATCTTGATAGTCTAGAGGTTACGCCTACGGCTGTAACAACTAGACTGGGGGGACATGATGACGTATAGTCCCCAGCCGGGTCAGGAACCCAGCCCACGGGTACTACCCGTATCCAGCCCATTACAGATGGGTGGGAATAATGTCATTTGAGCTTATGGGCTTGGATGAACAGTAACCGCACACATGTGTGCGGCCCACGGCCCGGCATGACCGGTACAGGGTTAGACAGAATCATATTCTATCACTAAATATTATTCACCCCAAAGAAGAGGATATTCACTCACCATAATTAGAAGATAACAATCAATCTAATTCTGGTGCTTATCCTTTCCTTGGGGCCGAAGCATCAGTGGCAGCCCATTAGGGTTTCACTGCCTATAAAAGGAACCCCAAGGGTTCCACAAAGGTATTACGTTCTATACCCTCAACTCACTCAATTCTTATAAACCCTAAACCGATACTTACTCTCACGCCGGAGTCAAATCGTGGGAAACATTCCCATGGTAAGTCTAACGCGTTCTGTTTAGTGTGCAGGATCCCAACCATACAGTTCACTTGGTGCAGGAGCCGGAGCCCAGCCAACCCGAATTAAGCCTAATTCAGGTCTAGCAAAGATCACCCAACTTTTGCATCAACAGCCCATGTTTCTCATTTGTGTTATATGTCCCTAGCTGGTGCTAGGGTTGAGTTATTCACTCATATTAACACACACACTTTTGTGTGTTTTCTCTCTCGTTTAATCCGTCGTGAAGGCTCATATCAAGGGAGGATCTTCATCTATCTTCTTTTGTTTAGATTAGATTGAGTGTGAGTGAATCTGTAATGAGGGAGATTGGATCAACCTAGTTGGGACAATCTCACCATTTATCTTGTATTGTTTGATTAGCATCCGTTTGGGGACTAATCTTTTCTTGTTCTGTTTTGTACTTGAATCTTGTTAATAATAAATCACCAAGGGGTGGATGGATGGGTGATAAGATCTAGTCTTTCTTCTGTTATTCATGTTCTTTAAACTTATCAAATTATGCCCCTTCAATCAAAAGGTTTTGGCTTCAAATTTATTAATCTGTATGTTAAAAACTGTTTATCAGATCTAAATACCGTGGTGGCCGTCTGCACTTTCAGAAGACCGGTAACTAAAAGTGCAATCTGGACAAACCACATATAAAGATACATGCATTTTACTCTAAAATTGAGGTAGTGTATAATGTATTTATACATATAACAGAAACTACTAGTTGAGGTGCATTATATTTTATATTTTTTCCAAAATTTTCAAAACAAAATCACGATTCCCTGCACCAGGACCTCACGGGCTACCCTTCATTGGAAACTGGCACCATCTTGACCAATTACACCAGCTGGATACTTCCCTATGGAATATATCCAAAACCTATAGTCCAATTGTATCTCTTCAGTTTGGTTTCATTCCAACTATCCTTGTGTCATCTGCTAGTTAGAAATGAAGGATGAATTTCATCTCTTGATGTGGTTTCCTAGGTTGAAAAATGTTTACAAAAACTACAACCACGCAACAGTTTAAATGAATCATTCCAAATGCCATGGCATCAAAAGACAGAATCAGTAAAACAACCTACATGAACAATGAAAATATGAAAAAACTTGTTCTAAGAGGTCTTGGTTCCTGATCTTCCTCTTCTGGGTGGCGTTGCAACCTTTGTAGCTGGTGAGAACGGCTCCTGCTGTTAGTCTTGCCACGTCTCTGCTTCTTCAGTCCACTAGTTTTTTCATCACTATCTTTGTCACTTCCATGGCTTTCTTCTATAACTTCTGGCTCAGATGATTCCTTTGCTTTTCTATTCCGCTTGTTGGCACTGTTTGATGTTTTTACAGCACTGTTTTTCGTGGTTTTCTTAGATGTTGCAGGTTCACTACCGGTTCTTTGATTCCTGAATAATAGGAAATGTGTTATTAAAATCCTTTTCTAGATAAAAATAAAAAGAGGGATCTATAACCAGAAACATGTATGATGTGATAAGCATCCTTGTTGTAAGATATAATTGAGCATACCTCCATCAGTATCTTTGTCAATTGTCATCATAAACATCAAGCTGCAAAAACAAGCTACGGTGAACAAGTGATCCAATAAAACAAAACATATAATCCTAAGCAGATTTTTGTAGGTAAATTTTCAGAGTAGTGGCAAGATTAGAGTCTTAATTGTCGCCTCAGCATTAACAGGTGTTTCCATTAAGGTCTCAGTTCAATGCATCAGTATTTTCGGGTTTGGAAGGTAGAGATGTGCATGTGCATGGGTCAGTTGTGGCCTAAAACCAAACCAAACCAATAAAGATCGGTTTTTGGCCCCCAAAAAAAGTCTGGTTTGAATTTTGGTCAGTTTTTTGCCTTCTAGGATTGTCATATATTATTGGCTAAAAAAGTAGGAACCGTGGTATTAATCCTAGGGACGACTTAGTCGTCCCTAGGATGGTGATTCTTTAGTAGTCTGTTGCGATTCACGAATAAGCTGTTGCGATTCTCCAACAAGATCAAGCTGATCTTTGTTTGGTACGGATGTAACATTCCCCACTTCTTCTAGTGCAACTTTTAGTGCAACGCCTGGTGTTGTAGAAGAATCAGCCGCTTTCTTTTCAATGGTATGCTTTTCTTCTACAATTGCTTCAAGACGGGTCTCTAATATACGGGCTAAGAAGGCTTCGCCTAATGTTGTAGGTTTCGGGTAAAACCTCAACAATACTAGTTGTAGCTTCGGTTTAAGTCCAGATATATAAAACGAGACAAGTAAACTTTCAGAGATACCCGTTACTCGAGTTATAAGATACTTAAACTCACTTTGATATTCAACCACGGTACCCATTTGCAAAAGCTTAGATAATGCATCTCGATCGCTAGTGCTCGATGCCATAAACAATAAAACGAGAAAAAAAATAAAAAACAATTTTTTTCGTCAATGAACAGTACTCGGTGAACAGTACGAATGAATAGTATTCGGTGAACAGTATGCCAAATGAACAGTACTCGTCGAAGAACACTAGCTTCGGATGAACAGTGTTTTCCGATGAACTTTTTTATTATTATTGGAAACCTAGATCAAATCCCTCAACGAATTGAGGGCTCTCAGTGAAAGCACCAATTGATACGACCCTCTCGGGTAGTATCGAGATAGGGTACCACTTCAAGCGTGTGTTGGTTCTTTAAGAATGGAAGATGAGAAGACTAGACATTTGTGTAACTTTGATTAACTTGATTGATCACATTCATAACATTGAAACACCTTAAATACTAGTTTAGAAGATAAATATAAAGACAAAAGACACTAAACAGATAAACATAAAACATAAACATTATCCTAAATAAATAAAAGATACTCATGCGTAACATTGATACGACCCTCTCGGGTAGTATCGGGATAGGGCACCACTTCAAGCGTGTGCTGACTCCTTAAGAATGGAAGATGAGAAGACTAGACATTTGTGTAACTTTGATTAACTTGATTGGTTACAATCATAACATTGAAAGACCTTAAATACTAGTTTAGAAGTTAAATATAAAAGACAAAAGATACTAAACACATAAACATAAAACATAAACATTATCCTAAATAAATAAAAGATACTCATGCGTAACATTACTCACTCCTTCGAATTCACCTTGCCCTCAAAGTGACATCTTGAAAAACTCCCTTGATTCTCGGGTCCAAAATTTTGAGACGTTTCCTAAGCATTTGCACACTTTTTTCAACATGTTATGTGGCTCGAGTAGTAACAGTATTTGGACTCCTGTTCTACAGTCTTTCTGTTCAGATGAAACAAACCACGTGACCCTCTTGGGCGATTCATCAACAAGATGTGATTCACTAACCACAAGCTCAAGGTGCTCATTATTATGTCCGGATGTAACCTTCACCACATCTTTTGGCGCCACTTCCAGTAAAACGTCCAATGCCACTTCAGTTGTAACTTCGGGTGCAACTTTTGATGTTGTAGAAGAATCAACCACTTTTTTTTCAATGGTCTGCTCTTGCTCTACAATTGCCTCAAGATGAGTCGCTACTATACGATCTAAGTAGAAGGCTTCGCCTAATGTTATAGGTTTCGAGTAAAACCTCAACAATTCTAGTTGTAGCTTCGGTTTAAGTCCGGATATATAAAACAAGGCAAGAAACTTTCAGAGATACCCGTTACTCGAGTTATAAGATACTTAAACTCACTCTGGTATTCGACCACCGTACCCATTTGTAAGAGCTTAGATAATGTATCGAGTTTGCTATTGCCCGATGCTATAAACAATAAATCGAAAAAAATGTATTTTTTTTCACGGATGTATAGTACCTCGTATAATGAACAGTACACGTCCGATGAACAGTACCCCGCCTGATGAACAATATCCTCCTGATGAACAGTACTCTCCAGATGAACAGTACTTCCGATGAACAATACTACGGATGAACATTTTTTTATTAGAACCCTAAATCAAAACCCCCAACGAATTGAGGGCTCTCAATCAAAGCACCAATTGATACGACCCTCTCGGGTAGTATCGGGATAGGGCACCACTTTTAACGGATGCTAGCTCCTTAAGAACGCGAGATGAGAGGACCATACATTTTGTTAACTTTAAGTTTATTGATTGAATGATAAGTGATTACATTATGAAACCTTAAATAATACTTTAGAAGATAAACATAAAAGATAAAAGATACTAAACAGACAAACATAAAACATAAATATATATCCTAAATAAATGAAAGATATTGATGCGTAACATTAAATCCATGAGAGGTTTAAGGTACATAAAGTTTTCACCCGTTCTCTTTATTTTACCTTAAATGTATATCTTCCCTACACATGGATAAGTAAATGAGGTCATTTATAACACAAGCGAAAGAAATTCAAATACACATAAGATTTAAGAACAAAGACTCCGTGACTTTGTTTATGGAAACGACAAAGATTTCATTAAAGGACCCAAGCATGGCCAAACATTTTGTTACACCATCTTTATGACATATAAAATACAATCAATATGAACCAACTAAAAATAAGCACCAAAAAACACCGCCTGTTAGGATATGCACCTTGACGAGTTTGAAATCCAAGCTTCCCAATCATTAGTTGGCATAGAAGAACGGTTTGCTAACCAAAGTAAATAATATCGTTTAACTTGAGACAATATATCTTCGGCGGGAATATTTGATTTTTGATCCTTAGATGCATGAATATAGCGGTTTCTCCATTTCTATATAATCCAAACAATAGTGTAACAAACACCATGGAAGGCTTACGTAGTACTACTACTTGTGTTTCCCAAGACAATCGAGTTACTCGCGATTGTGGTGAGGTCAATAGAATGTCGGATACTTATGTTTCACCAACTTCTTAATTTGTTTCGTATAGAATTTGGGAATGAACAAGTAATAAATTGGTGAGAAACATATTCTTCTTTCATATTGTAAAGTGGACAAAATGTAGAAGCAAACATAACACCTCACCTAGCGAGATTAGGGAATGTAGGAATTATGTTAATTTGCAGCTCTCCAAATGCAAATATTAACTTTGATCTGAACCCATGTAATCCATATATGGTGGGGACAAGCAGAGTCATTATAAAGAATATGATTAATCAAGGATGTTAATCTCTTAACGGTAAACATACCTTTAGAATCGTAATTCCAGAGCGAACCAACAGTTATTTGAGCACCAGTAGATGTTGTTAGCCATCACCCATATATCTTTTACCTTAGCTTCTTTATTAGTTCTAATGAAAACAATCTCGAGAAACGAAGCTTGAGACAAACAAAGCTTGAGACAAGGACCATGGGCAACCCAAGAATCTTCCCAAAACAAGTTTGTGTCACCACTGGTATGAAGAAATGACTAAATACTAAACATGTGTCCTCCATATTTAAATACGAGCTAACAATGCCATCCCATGTATCATTCTTAAGCCTGCCCCAGTGATATTCTGGAATCCACCATCATTATCATAAAGAACCGATATTACTTTTCCCCATAGAGCTTCTTGCTCGTTGAGAAAAAGCCATCTCCATTTACTCAAAAGACTAAAATTCATCGCTTTTAAGGAACCAACCCCTAAACCCCCCCCCCCCCCCCAAAGTTTTTATTAGAGAAAGCTTTGCTTCACTTGACCTATGAAATGCCCTTACTTCCTTCTTTGAAGCACCAAAAGAATTAGGCACGATTGCTTTCTAAATTCTGAAGGACCTTTGATGGAGCATGGAAAAGTAAAATAACGACAAACGCCCATACCAACTTTTAAAAGAGACATACGACCTCCTATGGAGAGAATTTTAGATTTCCATGAGGATAGACGATTAGTAAAGCAATCTATAATCCCACTCCAACTCTCCACACGGTTCCTTTTCATCCCAACTTTGAGTCGTAACTATATAAATAGGAGAGAGTTGTATCCACAAATACTAGATGACTAAAGGTGGTCATTTTAACCCGTTACTTATTAATGGGTCGATTAGGAACACGTTATATCTCAAAGATGTGAAACAAATTTAGATATAAGCATGGAAACCCAAACAATGCTAGAGTTTACTAAACTTTTGTTAGACTAACTTTATCCATGAACTATACCAACATCTTATTTTCAATGTTTTTTATGCAACATCTGTGCCCTTTTATTCTATTTTGAATGCAAAGTGACTTTAAAAGACACGTGGCAAGATAGTCAAGGAACACAACCAAAATCTTATTCAAATATTAATATAGGTTTACAAATTGACTTATAGGTCATGAAACGAACTCGTCAGTAGTGTCTCTTTAAAAGACACGTGACTTTTAAAGGCACGTGCAAAGTGACTTAGAGAGAAGGGTACCATGACTTTCCATCCCCTCTTCATTGTGGCCCTACAGCTTTCACATCAGCACAACACAACTAACAAAAATACCCTCTCACTCACAACACACCAACCCCTCTTCACTTTGGCCCCACCACTATCTTTTATTTTTCTTTTTTCCATTTTCACACAAATTTAAATTCATTTCATTCAAAATAAAAACTACAAATACGAAACAAAAATTACAACATGATGCACGTGTACATGATTCTACGTAACTTGTTTACGGTCCAAGCACGCGCCAGTTGAGAAATAATACGCCATCTTCCTTGTAGGACGCCAAATGCCCTTTCAATATCTTTTCGGGCACCTTCTTGACAGCGTTTAAACAGAGTTGTTTTTTCATCGCGTGCAATACTGAATGATTTCACAAAAGATGATCATTGTCAGTAAATCCCGTCTGCAAGATAGTACCTCTATGAAAAGTTTTCCCGTTTACAACATACGAAGCCTCGGGTTCGTTTCCATCCAAAAGATCACCAAATAAAGGTGAATGATTGAGAACAGTAATATCATTGTTCGCACCTGCAACCCCAAAAAATGCATGCCAAATCTACAAATTGTATGATGCAGTAGCCTCTAGTATTATGGTTGGGGTATTTTTTTTATCCCCTCTACCAAATTGGTCGTGCCATCTTGGACAATTGATCCATTCCCAGTGCATACAATCTATACTATCAAGCATCCCGGGAAACCCATGAATCGTATTATGAGCGGCATATAGGTTTTGAATGTCAACTGGTGTGGGTTTTCTTAAATATTCGGGTTGAAATAAATCCAATACGCACATCATAAAGTTATCAAGACAATTGTGTGCAATGTGCACCCATTTGTAAGTATTCATCTAACGCATCCAGAAGTGTACCAAACGCCAATTGGCGTATGGCTGATGTGCATTTCATAATTACACTAAACCTTTTTAAACTCGTTGCATCAATACGAATAGTAAAAAATTGAAAGTTTTGGGTAGAGGATTATTTGTTTGCATGTAATTTTCAATACCTTGAACAATCTCTAAAAATAGTGAACGTCGCATTCGATACCTCGGTGACTTTACGTTCACGATTAATGTATCTGCGTCTTTATTTTACTTCAGCTTCTTCTTCGTTAAACTAGATTATGTAATCTAAATTTTTCATATCTTCTTCATCGGACCATACGTTATAATTCATTTTTTATGGGACTTTTGTTGTTTGAAAGAGTTAAATAGTTATGTATGTGTTAAAAATGAGAATATTAGGATTATATATAAGAAAAAAAAAATTAAAGATGAAAATATAACCGTTGGGGGGGGGCAACGACTATTTTTTTATTTCTTTTTTGTCTTTTAGATTTCGTTTATCCAAAATATCCACGACGAAATGGGGGTGGTGGGTGTCGCAACACGAGGCAACAACGCACGGCGAGGGTGCCACGTCGAAACGACGAGGGTAACCCCGCCGTGACACCCTTCACTCTTACAGGTTTACAAATTCGAAGGTCATGAGACGAACCGGTTGGCAGTTCCTCTTTCTTCCTTTTGGTACTTTCACGACAAATATGAATTATTTATTCTCCAATCCGTCGATATATTTCATTGATAAAGCTAGTCTTATTATGCAATATCCAATATCATCTTGTTCAATTATTAATATCAATATTGATTAATCTTTTTTTGTAATCAATTACTTTATGAAATGATTACATATAAAAAAAAGTTTATCAAAGTACAGTACTAAAGAACGAACAGTTTCATCCGAACCGATTTTGACCAGTTACACAGTCTGTCCCACCCGATATGTTTCATGCTTTGTGTTAAATCCAAGTTTTTAACATAGAAAAATAGCATATCCACAATAGTAAAGCTCACATAACCAACTAAAATTATTGTATCGCACGCTCACGACTATGCTTTGTGAAAATATCCACACGGCGAGGAATCCACTCATATTTTTGCTCTTTCTGCCCAAGCCTATTATCATCATAGTTTACCATAGCCATTAAAAAAAGAGGAGCACGAGTATTATAGAAAAAGAAATTTTTACTATACAAGTCATTTAATTTGTTTTAGAATACAAAGCAACGATTTCTTTTAATGAACTGCCAAGAAAAACTGCGCTATCTTTTAATAAGTTCCAAGTACAGATATTCTATTTCCCTAGAAAAATGTAAAACATTCCATGAGAAAATAAGTTGACCGAGAAAAACAAAGCATGGATAGGGAAATAAATGATGATATGTTGTCTATCATGATTAAGAAAAATACGGACAATGGGTAAGCAAAAGCATCTGAAATCTAAATAACATAAACAGATGAGAGACGACTATTGGACTCTCATCTAAGTTTTTATCTCCATGTCCAAGCTGCCCCTTCTGCAAGAACACCGTGGTTTTTTTTATTTGAGAGATCAGAACACAAACATTACTAAATAAGTTCAATACCATGATTTACTACTAAAATGTGTTTCACTAAATATATATAAGAACTCCTATATATAAAAAGAACAGTGTACATGCATAGCATTTTTTTCCTAGGCCTTTATTAAGTGAAAAAAATTGTTAGTTACCGGATATCATCAGTTAACTAATTTTCTATTTTTTACTAGGAAATTGCCAGATATGATATCCTTACTTTTAAAATTACCTTTAGTAATCTGATACTGAAAGTATAGGGTCTTATTTTGCCATTTGAGTATTTACAGGGACTGATCCTGCCATCTGTTGGAACTTCTTTTGGACTCTAGATATTGGGCTTGTTGTTGATGGGCTTATGAAGATGAAGGCCCAATGGGTTGGTTTTTGTGACCGTTGTTAGGTTTTATGCATATTACCCTAACTCATTACGAGTTAGTGTTAAGGGATTCATTTGTTTGTGTGTGTTTCGCCGTCATGGCTTCATACTCTCTCTCCCTTCATCTTTTTTGTTTAATTTGGTCTTAATCTAAAATCTTGTAAAACTATTATCATTATTAGATAATAGATCCACTCCAACTTTAATTTGTAGTGGATTCTTATTACTTTACTTAAATCTTTATTCCCGGTTATTTTTATTAACGATAAAAAGGTTTAGATCATTATATCATATTTTTCTACATGGTATCAGAGCCTGGTTATTTAATCTGACTCTTTTATCGTTAAAGGTTTTTAAATCAATTAAGTTTTTTTACACTCTTTTGGATCTTCTTTTAAAACTTTGTTGTTATTCAAGATTTGCTATTAAAATAGCTTAATACTGCTTCAATTTGCAAAACCCTCATGTAGAAACTAGAAGGGGGGTTGAATAGTTTCTAGTCGGTTTATCTCTTAATTAAAATTCCTTTCAATTAGGTGAGTTCTAAAACTATCTTTTATTTAAAAGCTAGTTGTATAATGATTAGGTCCAATTCTAATGCATTAACAATGTGTAATAAGTGTAATGATAATGAATGAAAGTAATGAGTAAGGAAAGAGACAACCTAGTAGAAAGGCACCAATATTTATAGTGGTTCGGCAACGAAGCACATCCTCGTTCCTACTCCACTCCTCGAGTACTTCTTACTCAAGATTTCCACTATATCCACAAGCTCCTTTCTTGGCGGAAAAAACCTTACAACGTCGCTTACATTATTTTCCGACACTAAGCTAAATGTCGAGACCTAATCTTAGCTAGGACCAATCTACACAACATCGCCCACTTCATCATTTTACGACAAAGGGCTAGATGTCGAGTTCTAATCGAAAGCTAGAACCAATCTTCACAATGTTGCCTACTTCACCATTTTACGACACAAGGCTAGATGTCGAGTTCTAATCGAAAGCTAGAACCAATCTTCACGACTCTTCACTTTGAAACTAAGTGAGAACTTCACACAACACAACTACTAATCACTTTAAAGTTTAGTGAGAACTCACAAGAGACAACCACATCACTTTAGAGTTTAGTGAGAACTCACAAGACACAACCATATCACTTTAGAGTTTAGTGAGAACTCACAAGACACAACCACATCACTTTAGAGTTTAGTGAGAACTACCTGGACACAACCAATTACAACTCAACTAAACATATCCAAGTACACACATGTAACTTGGATCTACACATTAAATCCAAGCACACACATGTGCAAAGGATTTGCACAACTCTAGTCCAAGTATTTACGCCTAGCTTGGATGAACACAACTAGTCCAAGTATTCACAAATACATTAGATCTATACAAGACACATATGAACAAATGATGAACATGATAAGATCTTTAGGAGAGAATGATCTTCATCAAGGCTTCATCTTTCATCACAACACAAGTGTGTGAGTGATCTTCTCTTTGGACAAGGTAAAGAAAGGAGATCAAGAGGACAATCATAGGTAAACATACTTAACACATTAACTGGTCATTTACAAATGATTAGGATTAGCAACAAGAAAGAAGACTGAAAAGATGTCCAAAAAGGGTTGATGAAAGTGCATATTTGATTCACTATTTATAGGATACAAGTTCCCAACGGCTACCTGGGCGCGGTTCCTTATCTGCCCAGGCGGTTCCTTATCGCTAGGGAACCACGTAGGCACTTAAGGAACCATGGAGTGTAGACTCCGCTCCTTTTTGTCTTTTAGTGAATTTGAAATATTTGAGGCTGTTTAAACCTTCAAAGATATTCTTATGGCATCTGGAATATGTCATATTCAAATTTTCATTTTCATTTTAATAAAACATTTTCTAAAAAATAAAGTTTATTAAAAATCTTTTGTCACATTAGACAAAAGTGAGTTTTAAGGCTAATCACTTTTATGATCACTAAGCATGATTAAGATATGTTAGTGTAATGATTATTACCTTGATGATAGTGTTTGTTAGATAATTCATTTTATGATTATATTTGACAATAAATGTCTTTGTAATTTGTCGTGATCAAAACTAAGAAAGATTAATTAGTACTAGCAATGTTTTTAGGCAATTTCTTTGCATTAACAATCTCCCCCTTTTTTATTACGACAAACTATAAACTCATTTACGTAAAATACAAAATTATCGAATTATTAACAAGTTTATCACTATCATTTCTCCCCCTTTGTCGAATCAAAAAGGGTAGCACAAGTCTTTGAAGAAGAAAAGAACCGGACTTTGCTAATAGCTCCCCTTGGTGCTTACTCCCCCTTGCTTGGGGCACCAAAAGAGTGAGCTAAGGTGACATGCTACACAAAGGTTAGAAGAAATAAAAGAAACACCAATGCATATATGTGCACTACCTACTAACTAAATTGAGAGGGAGAAGAAAAGAAATCTCAAATTAGAAGCAAGTATTTGCTAAGTGTGTCCAAAGAGTGTGAGTTGACAACATCATAGTTTAATTGGTGGAATAAAAAGAAAAGGAACATCCAAGCCAATCAAAAATGATATAAAATGTCAAGGGGTTAAAATTTAGAATTTATGGAATCACCCATAATTAATTGTAACTTTTAACCATGATCAACTCTTAAACAAATGCGTGAGAAAGAACTTTCGGGATAGATAACACACAAAACATTCATATTACACAAATATGAAATAACACACAAGAAAATATTCATACAAACAATATGAATATTTGAATCATGAAATTATGAAAATAAACCACAAAGCATAAGTTACACTAAAAAGTGATAACCTTCCAAGATGCTTAAGTTTTATTGACTCAAACAACTGAAGTACAACATGTGCTTTAGTTGGAAAAGAAATACGACGATGCATCATTCGAAGTTTTGTCCACGGGAACGAAAACTTTGAGAGGAGGTCGATGAGTAGGAATTCAAGAAAATTTAGCTTGTCATAAATATGAGCAAGTTCAATTTGTTGAAAACGACAACAAGCACACGAGGAACCATGATGCAAGACAAAGTCGTTAGATGGGGGAGATCCATCAAAAGGAGAGTTTGGAGAAGAAGGGTATGAAATGTTTTTACAATGCCTAGTGAGATTGGGGAAAGAAGATAGGTCATTGAGTTGAGGAGAGTTGAAAGGTTTAGGTGGTGGTGGAAGAATTTCCTTTTCTCTGGTAATTGGATTTATAGAGTAAGTCTCATTCCAATATTTAATCGGAGAGAAAGAGGAATTCTTGGAAGGTTTTGGAGAAGAGGAATCATGAGGAAACTTGTCCTTTTTGATCCAAATAGGTCGAACCGAGATTTTCGGTTTCTTTGAAAGCTTAGAAGAGGAAGCTTTAGGTTGAGAAGATTGTGACAAAGATATGTCAAGGTTAGGAATGGAGGAGTTAGGCATTATGAGGGATGAAGAGAAGAATTCCCAAATGCGAAGAATTTAAAGAAAATTGACAAGGCAAATATTTGAAATGAAACCAAAGGTTTTAGAACATGTTTAGCCAAGTAGGGTAAACAAAGAATCTTAACCAAGACAATGGTCAAAGGAGAAAGACCAAATATAAGCCATAAACGGCTTTCATGAACGCGGTTCCCTAAAGAAGCCTGTGGTTCCATATCAATATGGAACCGCCTGGGGGATAAGAAGCCGCGTCAAGGGCACATGAAATCTTGATTTTCAAAAGTTTTGGAGAAAGATAATACTTTTTCAAAATTTAGAAAATCTTGGATTTTTACCTCTTTTAGCATTAGAATATGCTAGGGTTGCACAAAAGCAACACATTCACAAAGAATGTCTTGACAAAGGGTGACAAAGTATTTAGATAACATTTTGATCCAGTTTTAAGTCAAGTTTTTAGAGGTTGTGATAGATTAGGTTCAATTTAAAAAAAAATTGAAGTTGATTAATGTGACCATATAGGTTGAAACACATAAACTAAATCCATTCATCAAATTCATGTAAAGCACACAAGGAAATGAAAATACAAGAAATGAAAAGACAATAAACTATAACATAGATAGCTTAATCTAGGTCTTGAATGCATAGTCCTCTTTGGCTTGACCTTCTTTTAAAAACATTAGATTTTAAAAACCATCATTCATCTCCTAGGAGGAGGAGGGTTGGCAAATAAGTCCAACAAAAACCTTTGCAACTTGATGTGAGCCTCAACCATCTCCATTCTAAGGATATCAATGAGGTGAAAGTTGTTTAAGCAACAAGGACAATTGGTTCCATTGTGTATGGAAAAGTCAAACAAGTGTGGATCACCCAAAAGGTGGGAAAGAGGAACACCCAAGAGTGGAGTGTTTGAGGGAGAAGGTATGGTATCCAAGGGTGATGTAGGTGACAAGGATGAGCATGGTGGAGTGAGAGGAGAGGAGATCAAAGACTCATCAATCTCAAAAGGAATGTTTTGTAGTGATTGAGGTAAAGAATTCCCATCCAAAGGAGGACTAGTAGTGAAAGGTGAAGACAACTCATTCATTTTGGATTGGAATGAGGATGAGGTAGAACCATGGGAATGGTTGGTACCATCGGTTGAGTTAGTCTTGCATGGAGCAAGAGGAGGTGAAGGTGAAGAAGAAATGAGAATAGGAGTAGACTCATTCTTGGGGGTTTGGTATAAAGAAGAAGAACCAAGTTGGGACACTTGATTTTGATCTTGCGGTTCCTTTTAGGAGAGGAAGTTTTGGAAGAATTGGAAGATCTAGTGGATACCTGTTGGAGTATGCTCGTGTCATAACAACTAATTATACGGCTAGACACATAAGGGCCTATAGGGTCACACACATATACACTGAGGTACCATTTCATATATCGTGTTTATCGTATTTACGGTATATAAAAAACCTTCGTAACTCGAGATCATTATTGGGCTTCTAATGACTAAGTAGTGTACTTAGTTATTAGACTTGTAAAAGTGTATGGCAAGGACCATACAAAGCCCATTGAGTCCGGCCCATTAAGATGAAAAAAGGAAGGAGTTACATTTGTGATAAATATGAGTTATTAGGGAATAACTCTAATATATTACATTAAACACATTACCAAAAATCCTCTCTCTTTCCACTAATTGGGATTTGCACGGTTTTGAGATGTAAAAACCGTGGGTTTATGTTTTGTAATGATCTCCATCATTGAATATTGTTTATTCAAAGGGTGTTACTAGGTTACGGGGTTTAAGACTAGCATATATTGGTATACAAGGATGTGTGGTGTGGATACATCATAGAGGTGATATATTTTGATCACTTGGTTTCATATTTGATTGGTTTCTTGGTTAGATCATGTGTTCGTGATGGTCTCCGTTCGATCTTACCGAATCACGCTACAAAGGTATATTTTTATGTCCCTTTTATTGATTAATCATATGACTCTAAGGATCCGTTGATAGGTGATCTTTCTGCTGCGTTTATTATTTATTCATATCATGTTTATATGGATAATCACCTATAGTGGTATCACGAGCCATCATACGATGTCATATGATTATCGGGTATGCGTAAAAAATGGCGAAAAATTAGTGTTTTTGATGGTTTTATTAAACCAATTTAAAAACAGCCCATGGGGCCATATTTTCGAATCATTTTAGATCATGAGAAAGTCTTATAATCTGTTTTTTATGATATCATAGCCGCGGGTTACGCATACCTTAATGGGTTTGTTATCGGGTACGTGTAAAATGACCTAAAACGCGTTTTTTTGAACGATTCTTGAAACGAGTTTTAAACAGCCCATATAACCATTATTTCTGTAATTATATGATAATTATAAGGTTTATAAAATGTGGTTTTAATATCCTAAGGCCATTGGTTACACGTACCAATCGGGGGTTTAATTAATTGTTGATTATTTCTTTGATTTTGTTGGCTAACAAGTGTATCTTGTTGTTTATTTTATATCCATGGCAAATACATGCATGCTTGGTCATGGAATTAGCCAACACCTTGTTATATTCATAATCTTATGGTATTATTATGTTTCGTATGCAAAGCCGATGAAAACCTAGACCAAATATGACATGTTGTGTATTGATTTGCATTTAATTTCAGTTTTGGGGATTTGTCATTGTTTCGGCTTCAGTAATATGCTTTTGATGTTGGTTATAGCCATTTTTTGGGAAATTTACAGTAGGTTAGAGATAGGTTAAATTTTTTTAGTCAAAAATTATTTGTAACGAATGCTTGGATGGGAATGGCTAAAGAATTAAAGACATATTGTGAAATTCGGAGCTGTTGAGTGACCTACACTAAAACGTGATTTCCCAGAGTTCTATAAGGATATAGAAGCCCAAATTTGGTGTGCTGATTCAAAACTCATAGGCCTTCAAAAGTCTCAACTGGACCTCAGGCTAGGGAAGATTCATTCTATGGGTTTTGGGCCCTAGAAGTCGACTGAATTTTTTTGGCAGATTTGGGCCTCATGTTCATTTTGGGTTCTACTTGCTATTGATGTCTTGGAGCAAGTGGGAGCCCACTTTGTGGTTGTGTTGACTTACCCTTAGTTGACTTCTTGGTCCTCGTGATGGCTCACGAGATCAAGCTTAGGTTTTTCATCGGTTCGAGGCTTTGCATACTTGTGGTTGTGTGGTTGCTTATTTGCTTGATATCTTGCTATAACTTGCAAATGTTTTTATAGAACTTGATACCAATCACAAACCATTTATAAACTAAATTTTTGATTTAGTCTAAAGTTTAAATACGATTTAAAACAAAAATCTTGTTTTCATAATAATTCATAACATGTTATGAATGTTATTTATTTTATGTACTGTCTAAACTAATAATACTTTCACTTAGGTTTTATATTAGTCTTTAACTTGGATAACTTGACACGCATAAATTAAAACAAGATTAGACTTTAAGTTAAGAAATGTTTTTAACTTATGCTACGATGGATGAATGCATGCTTCCTCGTACACACTTTTGGTTTGTAAATCAAACTTTTATACTCGTCTCAAATTTAAGTCATGCCGTCCAATCGTTTGAGATCACTTGCAATTACTTTTTGCATCTTGTGAGACGGATGTGAATTGTAACCCAAGGTGATTATTATCTATGCGTGAGAACTAGACTTATTCTCGCATGTTCTCAAATTGGATGACTTAATCGGTACAACGGTGAGACCTTGACCGAGGCAAGGATGGGACTAAACATGCCAGTTTGACATTTAGTGAAATGTTTGCTTGTGTCATGAGTCCCATAAGGATCTAAGAATTTCACAAGATTTGCAATTGATGAACTTCATCTACCTGTTGAATCTATCATTGCTAGCAGATCAACTGATTTGGTGGTGGAACCTCAATGAGGATCTTAGCCTTTTCGTAAAATTAAATGTTTTTATAAACTTGGGTAGTTAATTTTAAAAGGATAATTATAGAAAATACTAAATATGAACTTTGTATGTCTATTAATCATTTTGTGCAACACAAACCGTAAACAAAGTTTCTTTCCTTTTGTGTTAGAGGAAAACAAACTAAGTCTTCTTTCCTTGTAAGAATAAGACTCGTTCCCATCCTTTCTCCTTGTATGAGAAAGCTGTAATAGGAACACTTGAATCTTCTCAATTCTAATCAATCTTAATACACACCTACTCAAGAAACCGCATTGTCTTGTAAGTCAAAACGATTAAGTATGGTTGCATATCTTAAAGTGTTAAGATATTGTATGAGTCTTGATTAGAAATTGAAGTCTCATTAAACCATGAGAGGAAAGGAAATTACTAGCATGTTTTTATAGTATATTTTCCTTACACTAACAAGTTCCATAAGATTCTACAAACCTTTAAGGTAAAGTAGAAAGAGGAATTGCATGCAAAACTTTCAAGTTAATAACATCGATGGAAATCTCATCACAAATATAGTAGAACTTGATACTTTTCTTTGAATATCTATGTACATGTTTACTAGTCTACGAGACTCAGATTGTCTATAATGTGTAGACATTCAAAGAACTAGAAAGTATACAAATTGCTACTTGCTTTTTCACTAGTATAGATACATTCAAAATGTTGTCTAAACTAATGGGAGCAATGCATTTTTTTAACCATAGGACACACTTGTAAAGTTGTCTTATTCAGTGGGAGCTATGAGCTTATCACCTTGTAAGTGACCCACTTAATTTCTAGATTGTCTTGAAATAACATCATAGTTTTCTAAGCCTTATTGCATATTATTTTAAAAGATAACTAGTCGCTTTTCTGATGTCGCTTCCTGAAATGTTATCTAAAAATAGTTCATGATTGCTTATTAAACGATGAAGTTCTACATAACCCTTCTATACATGCTTGATTTAAGTATGACTTAAATCTTATTATATCTGTGATATTTCAATATTATTAATATATGATGTTGTGTCATGCTCAAGTGGAAGAATTATTAGAGTGTGCAAGGTACAACACAATATGGCTTATAATATTCTATTATGACTTATACATATTGATGTATGTTGCCTAATAGAGAACTAATGTCAAGAAATAATAAAAATTACTTCATCGCATTACCTAAATGTTTTAGCTAATAAGCATATGTCTTCTTGTAAAGACATAAATATGAAGTATGTAAATTAACTTGAAAATACTATTGAAGCCAAAAGTAGGCATTCAATAATACTTTATTTCTAGTATATTTATGTCTTCAAGTAAAGACATAAACATGAACTTCCTTGAATTGTTCAAAGACTTATAAAATAAAGTAAGTACTTGACTTGTTGTGTCTTCCTGTTAGGGCATATACAATGAAGTTATTGGATTGTTCAATATCTTATAAAGTATATTTAGTGACCAACATGTTATGTTTTCTTGTTAAAACATGAACATGAAGTTCTTAAACTACTAAATAATCATACTTTATAGCATGCAATCGGCTTGAATATATTGTTTATGCAATTTGGTTTGGCCAAATTATAAAATATGTGAGCCAAAGAGTATTATGTTATCAAAGGAATTGTGATACTATCTCATAATTGCAACACTATGTCTCATGTGTAAAATCAAATACTATTGTTATTATTTGATCCTTGACAACATTAACTACTCTCTCTCTTGTATCTTATTAAGGTTAACAAAAATTTGAATATGCTTGTGCTTATTCAATATGGTTCCAAACAAGAAGGTAACTAAGAAACCATCAATTTATGAAATGGGATGACTCCCAGTAAGTCTTAGTTGAAGTCTTGAATTTGTTAAAATCATGTTAGACTTGTTATTAACAAAACTTGAATCAAGAAATTTCAGTGTATTTTATACATCCCAAACGAGAACAATTCATTGTTGCTCGACATGCTGTGTACTTGGAGAAAGTATCCTCTTACAAGAAGCAAGTGGGAGCCTTTGTGCATCTTTACAGAAAGTAAGAAATAAAATACAACCTTCTAAATACACTAGTGAACGACATAATAAGGCTGAGCATGTAAATGTAAAAGCCACAAATTTTTGTAACTCCCATTCGCGTATCCGCAAGGATACCTCAAGCACCTGAAGATATGAATGTCATGTCAATGTTGAAGAATATGAGTTAGAGGATCATTTTGAACCTCATAACTATCGAGACTCATTTTTAAATTTAGAATCTAATGAATTACTCAAACAATGAATGGTTAGATGTAGTCCATAAAAGAAAATCAATTTTGGAATTTGATTAGCTTTCACTAATCAGTAAGACTGATAGGTTTCAAATGGTCTTCTATGAGAAGATAGATATGGACACAATTGTACACATTTATCGACGCTCTCTTTGAATAGATTTTAAGGCATGCTCAAGTAATTGATCATGATTTAAGGCTTTCTTTTCTTTACGAGTGTTAAATTAATAAAGATATTAATTACCATACTTGATTTCATGAATATGAAATATGGTAATTGGTGTACGAACTCTAGAAATCCAAGTGTAGATTAGAGCATGCATCTAGGAGCTGGAATCTTAAGTTTGAATCAAGGATATGATCATGATTAAAACAAAGATAACTCTCGAGTACCCTTAAAGCTAGTAGGAGCATATTATTTTGTTTGTTTTAAATCTCATATGTTGTTAACATATTGGAAATATTATTCCATCAAAGCTAGTTTTTAATCCTTGACTTGGAATATATTTCTATTGAGAGATAAAAGAAGTAAAACATATAACCGTGGGACATATGCTTATTATAATAAGACATAGGCGGTTAATAAGTCTAAATATGACACATCATTGAGAAAGTCTCAAAGTTTAATCTGACGTGATAAGATTGATTATGTACATGGAAACCTTTAGTTTACCTAGTGGATTCATTACATATGATATGTGATGTATTAAGACTAATGTTGATACTTGCATGAATGCAAGATGAACTGATCACAAAGTATCTAAGTGAAAGTCATTAGAATACTATATACTTGATCATCTTTTACGGATTTTAGCTAAGAAGATTAGTGTTGAGTTTATACACTAATGCTTACTTTGATTGAGATGTTACTCAATACTAGTGATAGTAGGATTTCATCTTCAATGATAATACTACTACCTAGACGTGCTTGATGAAAAGCATTGTTGCACTACTCATTAGTAAAATAAGAATACTTTAGAATTTAGGAAGTTGTTAAGAAGATTGTCTTAAATAGGTGTTCTACTTGCTTCAAACAACCTATGTAATGTACTATGGCGATGCTAGTATTACTGTATTAGCACTTGAGCGCACATATACAAAATGACAATCATCGTATTATTCAAAATCTTCACTATTTGTGAGTTTCTGAAGTAAGTATTCTCAAAGTTCACTCAGATGACAACTCAACAGGTCCTTGTGTAAATTCAATGTCTTGTAGTCAAACATGTTCATCATGCTTGGAACATTGGAATTTGACCTTAGAGTAGTCTCATGTATATATGTTTTTTTTTGGTATTTGGATAATGGAATGTTAAGCAGTTTTACTAAATAATGAATTGATATACTTGGTAGATCGTCTTTATTTGTACTACTGTGTTCTATATTAGCATGTTTAATCCATGAATAATTTAGTTATTCTAAATTATCCATTGTCATTTGACGATACAGGAGTATTGTCGAATTAAGACAAATGTGAGTTGGTCATATTCATTAGGAATGAATATTAATTGATGATGCCGCCAAACTCATATGTGTTCATTGGATGAACATTGGATTGACCCAACCTACGAGAATTCACTACATGGATCATCGTCAATAGTGAATCTCACAAGTGGTTAAATATCTCATCCTTAGACTTGAGATGCAAGTAGGTTTTGAATGTGTGGAATGTCAATCTTTGATATGGTTAAACGATGTCCTGAACAAGGCTGCTATAAAGACCATTTTAAGGTGCGATGTGAAACACATGAACGACACGTGTAGTCAAAATAGGATTTGTTCCTCCACTTGTATTGGATTTAGATACTACTGGGCCCCTCGATGAATTGTACAGATGTTTGTGTGGCCACACCCAAATGTAATTAAGATGATTCTTAATTAATTTGGTAATCTAGTTCAATATCTATATCGAGAAACGGAATAGTTAAACTTAAGAATGACTATTGATCCATGTCTAAAGTTTAACAGAGTATCTGAAACAAAAGGATGACTAATATCTAACCATTTAAATAAGATGTTTGAGAAACTATCCCCATACGTTTCTAGGGGCATTGGCGTATTGCTAGACGCTACATTGCTTGTATAATTACATGATTATTATGACGTGCGCAAGTGGGAGCTGTTGGAGTATGCTCGTGTCATAACAACTAATTATACGGCTAGACACATATGGGCCTATGGGGTCACACACATATACACTGAGGTACCATTTTATATATCGTGTTTATCGTATTTACGGTATATAAACAACCTTCGTAACTCGAGATCATTATTGGGCTTCTAATGACTAAGTAGTGTACTTAGTTATTAAACTTGTAAAAGTGTATGGCAAGGACCATACAAAGCCCATTGAGTCAGGCCCATTGAGATGAAAATAGGAAGGAGTTACATTTGTGATAAATATGAGTTATTTGGGAATAACTCTAATTTATTACATTAAACACATTACCAAAAATCCTCTCTCTTTCCTCTAATTGGGATTTGCACGGTTTTGAGATGTAAAAACCGTGGGTTTATGTTTTGTAATGATCTCTATCTTTGAATATTGTTTATTCAAAGGGTGTTACTATGTTACGGGGTTTAAGACTAGCATCTATTGGTATACAAGGATGTGTGGTGTGGATACATCATTGAGGTGATCTATTTTGATCACTTGGTTTCATATTTGATTGGTTTCTTAGTTAGATCATGTGTTCGTGATGGTCTCCGTTAGATCTTACCGAATCACGCTACAAAGGTATACTTTTATGTCCCTTTTATTGATTAATCATATGACTCTATGGATCCGTTGATAGGTGATCTTTCCGCTGCGTTTATTATTTATTCATATCATGTTTATATGGATAATCACCTATAAGACCATGGTTGTAGGTTAAGGTTTAGAAGAGAGTTGAATGAATGAAGAACACATTCAACAATGGGAGGTTTAAGAAGAAAGAGGGATGATCCAAACTAATAATATGTTAAAATCATTTTATGTGAACAATGAAATTAGGTAGCCTAGTTTAGGAAATGTGCAGGTTTTTGCAAGAATTTTATCAAAGTTTTACACAGATTAAGGAAAACAATGTAAAGCAAAGATTTTGTTGAAACAGTAGGCGGCGGTTCCTTACGTAGGGTCGCGGTTCCTTATCGCTAAAGAACCGCGAGTTCGATATAGAACCGCGACCAGAGGTCTCAAAAAGTTGCACTTACTCAAAAAATTGCTAGCCCAGATTTTGCATAAAGAATTAACAAGCCAAAGTCAACTACTAAACAAGATCTAGAAAGCTAACTAACACATAAGATGCACAAAGCTATGAAAATCGAAGGGTCTATGGCATAGACAACTTAGGATTAAAATAGTTAATAATCCAAACACATAATATTAGTTAATAAATAAAACAGCCTAAAAAGTAAGAGAGAATTCAAAAATCCAAACAAGTTAACCATGATAGATCAAAGCTTCACTTTCTCTTTTTGCCAAGTCCCTTGATCAACTTACTAATGCTCTTGAACGATTCCCTTGACTCCATTCGATGATCATACAACTCACCTTGGGTTTTAAGATTAGCACGATAGACATCCTCAAGACCAAAGTTTTCAGGAAATCCATTGGTGTCATGGTGAGGAGGAGGGATGATTTCTTCTACCGTCCATGAAAGTGTCCATGGATGGATGGGAGTCACTCGAAGAACCAACTTGAGCACTAGTGCCAATGTCACCACCATCACTTGGTGACATATCAACGTCCTCATCGTTAGACTCTTGTGGATCAAATTTTCTCGAACCTTGATCACTTCTCGCCTTTCGCGGTTGTACCTCTTGAATAGGTAACATAACTCATTTAACCGAGCGAAAGGGAGAAATGTCAATATCGGGATAATCTTCACCAACCTTCTTAAGAAGGCGAGTAAGGAGCATGGCATAGGGGAGATTAGTTTTAGGTTTGGAAAGAGCATAGGTGATTCGTCGAGCGATAAAGTATGCTAAATTGTACTTGGCGTTGGTAGCGATGCAACATAACATGTGCGCCATACACGCCGAAATATGACCCTGGTTTCCACCAAGACAAAACACATTCTCCCTAAGGATGTCGGCCCAACGGACCATACAAACATTTAGGTCGTTTAAGAGAACCTCATAGCGTTTTATCCGACGCTTCCTAGAGTGGATGCTTCTTACAATGTTTCTACTACGCTCTTTACAAATGACATCAAGGATGTAATCAAGGTCAATCTCTTCATTTTCATCTGAGGCACAGTCGAATGGGTCAAGAAGATATTCAAGTTTTCATTTGTCAGTAAATCGACAAGTGCCCTCAAATGGAACACGAAGAGCTTGACCAAAGTCCTCAAAAGAGATTTTAATGAGTCAACCGTCAATGAAGAACCTAACATATACTTTGTCATTATCATCAATGAGAGAGTATGTGCTAAAGAACTCTAAGAGAAATTCAGGATGTATATCCTCTTTGATGTCCAATAAACAATCAAACCTAATTTCTTTGAACATCGATCGAGTATATACATATCCCTCAATATCTCTTTTGACAACTCTACCCTCGTGAAAACAACGTTTTTGGAGAGAGGAGTAAGTGTTTGAAAGTTGAGGGGAGGCACAAATTTCGGAAAGGTTTGGCATGTATTGTTTAGTCTTTTGGTGGTCTTGTTGATATTCCGAAGGCATGATTAGTACCTAAATACAATGAACCAAAATGTAACACCCCCAAATTTATACAACTCAATACAGCGGAAGTCTCGTTGGTGTTACGGGATAGCACATTACTCACATCATAGACAACGCATAAAAATCGCGTCGTTTAATAATAAAATCATTTCCATTCATAAATATCAAATTTACATAGGTCCCAAGTCATTGTATTTAATACAGGTTTTACAAAGCATTTGAATGGAAATAAGTATTTAGGTGCGGGCCATGAATTCTTGTTGTCTTCCCGAGAATTACCTTCAAGTACCTGAGATAAAACATGTTAAAAGAAAAGGTCAGCGATAACGCCGAGTGAATTCATAGAGTTTAATAAAACCATTAATATAACATCGGTATAAAATTATTACCGGAAATCATTTTGTACAAATCATCGTAATAGGCCTTAAAATAGCCAAAGTCATTTTATACAAATCCTTATCAAAAGCATAATATAGGCATTTGCCTTAAAAATCATTATACGAACCAATGTCGTAAAAATATCATACAATACGTTTTACAACGTTGTATAGATTAAATAAAAACTTTATATGAATATGGTTATGAAAAACCAAAACACAAACATAATATTAATAATATGACCCCGTATTGCTAGTCAGGCAACATATTGTAATTCGGTGCGTATAGCAGTATTTCGTTAATTGGATTATTACAAGCCGCATGACATTGTTACCTTACTAAACCAAACAACGGGTAGCTAGCCTGAAACTCAATTTTCCCATCTAAATTAGCGTGTCGTCACAAAGGTCACGCTATGGAAATCTTCTCATACATAAATTCGCTTACCAATCAATGTGGCACGACGGGGATCAACCGTCAAGGCGCGAACTGGGGTGATCGTCCCCAAATAGTACTATTATATTATAAGCGTCTACCAAATCCCGGTAGTTCACAATTCATGCTAATGGGACTTTCAGTGACATAACCTAACTTTAATAATCCATTTCATTTCATCTATCGGGTCATATAATCATACATCGGGTCATACCATCATTCGGGTCCAAATCAATAAACAAACAATCGGGACAAATGGTGTCCTATTTTATTAAAACTAACATGTTATCTCCCTAGCGGGTTTATAAAATATTTCATAAAAACATTTAAAAGAGTGCGAGGCTATGAACTCACGTTGATGTGGGAAGACAGGTTATCGGCAATTCGGACGTACGGTACGTGCTTCAATCATGGAAACCTAGACAAATAATACTCGTCTTAGACTCATGTCCAATGACTTTATAAAAATAACACTTATGTATACATATGATGATTATATATATATGATGATCAAGTGGGTTTACATATTCTCGTTTACTCATTTTAGTGTTATGTGTCGATAACTTTTATACTAGTTTACTAGTTTTACCTATTTACATATTTTAAGTCCAATAAACTTATTATAAGTTATTTAACTTGTATTAATCCATTTTATACTTGTATTATCAGTATTTATACTTTACATGTTGGGCTCGAATGGTTTAAGCCCAATAAATAAGTTTATAAGTGTTTTAGCCCATTTTGTTGTATTATTAGTCCAATAACGTTAATTTAGCCCGTTAATGTCCGTATGTTTTATAGTTCGGGTTTTATCGGTTTTTACTTGTTATATATGTTTATATATCAGTATATGAGTTTTAAAAACTTTACATTAGACGGGTTTGATAGTCTAAGTTTTAATTGGCGAAAAACGTTAATTTTACGGTAATAGCCGAAAAGTCGTAAAAATCATGTTTATAGTTTTATAACTTATAAAACTTATCAAACTACCATTTTTATAAAATGCCCATTTTATTTATCATTGTACATACTTATATAAATGTAATATATAAGTTAGTGGGTTTTAATTCACATTTTATACTATTTTTATTTGAGTTCTTATATAATACTATTATACTTTAATTTCCCAAAATCTGATTTTTACTTTCACTTTCACTATTTTTACCATATCTTGAGTTCTACAAGGAGATAGAAGCTCATTTTTGGACACCATAAACTACATGATATTTTCTACAATTAACTTAGTTTTAGATACTGATCAATCCAACTCTAAATATCCTTAACAGTCCGTCCAAAACTGACTATTCAGATTGGTACTCTAAACTTGTTTTGATCATATCTCACTCATTATAATGATTCAATTGCATGGCCAACTCTCACATGTGTATGACATCTTATGCTTACTGTATATTGATTCCACCTTGCCATTTTATCAGTTTAACTTGTGGTTAGTTACTGTTTTTATACAGCCAACAATTTAAGCAAGATTTTAACCTTGTTTCTTATAGTTTTTCATCTTTTTAATTATATTTATCAACACCAAATCCCCACACAATACTTTTATCATCATATAATCATCATATACATATACAATAGGAAAGAAAATACATGATTACATAATCAAAATAACAAAAGGATAGGAAGAACAATCTTTATACCAACCAAATGATGGAGACCTTTAATCTTAGTGAAGAATCAAAGAGATGATTACACCAATTAGGTCATCCTTGTTGAACCTTCATATTCATAGATCCACCCTAGATTTAGCCATGCATGAACCCATTGATCTAAGCTCCAATCTCAGCCCTAGAACTCCAAGAAAACTTCTTTCTACAAGTTGGAATCACCTCCAATCATCATCTTGTTGTGTAGTTATCAACATATGTTGATTATATCTTATGTTTGTGGTTAAAATTTGA
Organism: Glebionis coronaria; assembly: GCA_025667525.1. Classification (NCBI taxonomy): domain Eukaryota; kingdom Viridiplantae; phylum Streptophyta; class Magnoliopsida; order Asterales; family Asteraceae; genus Glebionis; species Glebionis coronaria. Next base: position 605,702,450 of record CM046875.1, on the reverse strand, counting down.
TGAATATGGTGATTTTGTGATGGATATGGACGGACAAGGAGAGGAGTTATGGAGGTTGAGAGAGTTTTTATTTTCTTACACCTTGCATGTGTGAGAAAAGTGTGAGAGAAGGAAAGGTAAGTAGCTTTGAATCTTATGAGACAAGTGTCTCAACTAAGACTAATATTGTGACACCAAAGAGTGTTACACTCTTGTGTAATCCACCCCTATTAGGGGTGGGACAAGTGTTAAACTTGTCTCATCCCTAATAATTTACGGGAACTTCTCGATTTTAGTTTCCTCAATTTGCGTGCCCTCAGGTCGTTTTGCGAAAAACGTTTTTATAAATTATAAATCAACGGCACAAAACGAATCTAATAAAAATAGTCTCATCAAAAACGGAGTTCGAGAACGTAAATACGTAATCCTAAAGTTTCCAGTTTAGTCGTAAAGGACGTTAAATTATAATCGTAAGTCCTAATCTCTTCTCGTAAATTTGTGAGTTTATGAACCAACACAAATTTAAAACTCCAAAATAATATTCACGGATAAATTTATTTCTTGAAATGTCGGACTGTCACCAAAGACGGTGTATGTAAACGTAAGCACGTAACGTAGAATCCTCCGGTTTAGACGTAGTCAATGCTACTTCAAGATGTAAATCCAAATTTCTTCCCAAAAATAAGTGAGTTCATATTATAACATAAAAATAATGTTTTCAAATAAATATTGAGAATAAAATATCAACCATAAATTGACGGATTGTCACATCATTTACCCCTAAACAGGATCTTTGTCCTCAAAGATCATCTTACCTTACTACTCGCTTCTTATAGAGTTAAAGCCATGTGGGTATTTCCTCCACATTCGGTCTTTTCTCACAAGTGCGATTCATTACAATACGCGAGTTTCATCAAACATAACTACGGGAATAAGATCAGGCTTAATGTCGACTTACTTTCTCTATCCATGATGTTCATGGGTTTTTGATGAATGCAACTTTTCGCCTATCTAAACTTTATCAAGAAGAATTCAGATTTTCACTTGATAGACATTTTATCAAGTTCGATATACTAACATATTTCACGCAGTCCTTGAAGTCATAGGGTAGATCCAGCTTATATGCCTTTCAAACCAACTTTTACATCATCTCAATGGTCCCATACAACGGGGACTTATATCCCATGATCTTTCAGATCATCAATTCATTTTTCCATGGTTAAAATTTTTGGCATAACTTCGCTACCCATCTGGCACTTCAATATCTACATTTGATATTCACATAACCTCATGCCTGCTACCGGCAATAAATAATTAGATCCTAATTTTAACAATCATTTCAGGTCTCGTGGGTCGAGTATTTTGTAAGGTTAGGTTCGCCATCATAGGAAACCTTAAACCTAAAAGACATGTCCCACTCACAATGGGTGTATGTCAGGTGTCTTCATCCCAACTCCTACTTACAGATGATCTAATATTTAGATCCTAACAAGATTAGATCTCGATCCTAATACGATAATTATCAAGGATAATCTCTCCAAAGGGAAACGATTTTACAGTCTATTACCAAAGGTCAATCATTCAAACATAAAACAGCACTTATAGTATTTTGTATCGTTACTTTACCTCGTCCATTCGATTGGGGTGGTACACAGTACTCTCATCAAGATTCGTTCTCAATGACTTCTGAGCAAATCTCTAGAAATTCGATGCGAAGCGAGGATCTTGATAGAGATGATCGATACAGACACACCATGCTTACACAACTCCTTTAGATATAAAAGAGTCAATTTCTTCATCAAGAATCTATCATTAACAGGAATGATATTAGCAGATTTGGTCAGTCTGTCGACGATGACCCAAATCGAATCAAATTCAGATGATGACCTTTGCAATAGTTAGACGTTTACTAATGTATGAGGCGGTGTCTGCCTTCATAATTTGCCATTAGTACAACTTCTTCAGACAAAGATACTTTTAGTCAGAAATGACATAAATATAATACTTATACTTACAAGATTCCAACATAACTATATCTCACAATCCTCCATATTTAGGCAACCACAAGTGGCCTTTTAATCATTTAACGCTATCGGCTTTTCAATTTTAATGGTTCACATTAGCCGCGAACCACTTTTATTATCTATATTATCCTTTTTATAAGCATCGGCTATATTTTAAATTGTTCGGCAATTTATTTTGTACCATCATTACTAAGGAACACATCCTAATTGGTTCTTTATCCTTTTTACATAATGCGTCAGTATCTATTTTCACCTTTCCTGATGAAATAATTATCATGACCGTATTTATACAAAAATTCTTTCTTCATATTTTCTAAGTTTTAGTCTCGTCTCAACTATTATTTTTATCCGTTTTACTCAATCCGGCGTCTAGAGCATCAAGAATTATTACAAGTAATTAAATAATAAATATTTAAATTTTTTTTATTTTTTTTATTTTATGAAACGTAAACGTAAAAATTCTAAATTTCTTAGTTCGACCAATTTTATAAAAGTGTTCAAAATAAATTTGAATTTTACTAACAAGATTTTTGTTGATTTATCGAAAATATTAATAAGATTCGTAAATATTTGAAAAATCTTTGTTTATATTTTGGTCAAAGTTTTCTTAGTTGAAAAGCGAACATTGTCGTTTTAAATCTTGGTTTAAACGGTTTCCTCAATCCCTCTTAGGTTGTCTTGAGGTATACACGAACATTTACCCCTAAACAGGAGTTTAGTTAAATGATTTGTGTATAAGGGAATAATCTCTTAAAAATCCTCTGATAAATTATTTGTCAAAACACATTTGCACTTTCTTTTTGGTAAAACCCAAAGTCTTAAAAGGGCTCTTAATTTTTGAAGAGTCAATATAGATTATATTATCTATTACTCACACGGTCAATTAATATAAAGGATTTAGTCTTTAATCACATGTTAAATATTTAAGGTACAGGTTTTTATCGTTCGGCCAATTCAGGGCAATCTATAAATAATTATTAACTCATTCTTATTCTTATAAACAAATAAATGGTCCTTAATGATCGCAAGCATGAATTTATCAAATTACAGCCTACACACGTGATCCACCAAATTTATGGATGCTACATGTGCATTAGTCAATCCAAACGACATAACATGAAACTCATAATATTCATTTCAAGTTCTGGATGTAGTGATTGGAATAGATAATCTTCTTTGTAGATGTGAAGTTGATAATAACCATGTCGTGGATCAAATCTTTAAAACATGCGCTAGAACCTTGTAAATGATCGAACAAATCTTCCATTTCGAGTTATGGATATCGTTTTCGATTGTCAATTTACTCAGTTCACAGTAATCTATAAATATAAGGAATGATAACACCATAGCTCTTCATGATGACGAGCTTGGTAGAATAAAATCTTTCTCCGACAACTCTCTCAGTTGTACGGTAAATCCTTTATTTCAGATGGTGCTGACGTACAGTGCACAAGCCACAGGTGCAGCACCGGAAATATAATCAATACCAATTTCAACTTGCCTTAATGGCAAAAGTCTAGGTAATTTACCAACAAATACCTTCTAAAACTTCAGATAACAGAAACATCTTTTAATAAATTCATATTAGGTTCTTCTAGATTACAATATCTATGACTAATTTACAACCATTCATGGTTCAATTTCAAGTCTTAAGTGCAGGATGTGGTCATCCATCAAGAATTATTTAGATCACTTTTGATAATCAACACCTTATCATTTAGAGGAATTCTACTCGAGTTCCCATCAATTAAGACATTGTCGTCATGTCATAATCAATCAATCCATTCTACTGGCACTATCAACTTTCCAGTTTCATTGCCGTCGATAAGATGTGAACTTCTCAAAAGACTAATAATAACTCATAATCTTTCACAAATTCAGGGATATATAGAAACACAACTACTATTAAAAGAGTAAGGTTAACGCATAATCTATGCGAGAGAATTTCAAATCAGATACAGACGAAAACATTTAACGAATATGAATATATCCCATGTTTTCATAAATTGAGTACGCATTCAAAAGCTCCTCGGATCGTTACCCAGGTCATTCAAATGAAATCAAATCAAAAGAAATGATAGGAACGTCGATACATCCAGTCGGGTATCAACACTCGGTAATCAGATACTTTTCCTAAGAATCTAACTATGGGAGAATTGGACAAGAAAGAATTGTCAATTGTCAAATAAGACAATTCTACAGATGAGTTAATTCGATTTAGAAGAATAGATGCTACAGGCACATAAGTAGGTGTCCCTATCAATATGTCCCTATTTTTCACTTTTTGCAGATCTCATAAAATTTCAATCTTTCATAACCTCAAAGAAAATTTAGTGTTTATTAATAATTTCATGGTGACTACTAATCAGTCTTGCATGGTCCCTTCCAAATTGTATGTAGGCGCGCAACTATATACAATTTCAAGATTAACGATGCAATACTCAGTTCGTCAAAATTTTATCATCATGTTTATAGTAAAACATTTTCATGCTTAATTCTTAAATAAGAATCAAAAATAAATTTACAGAGATGTTCTTTGTTATGAAAACAATTAAGTTTTCCAAGGTGTTTTATAAACAACTTCATTTCGATAACGATTACTTATAAATATCACTTTAAATAATCCTTTCAGTGATGAAAATTCAATCTTTATCAAGGGATACTGTTTTATCTTATAAAAACAATTAGTGATCTACAAAAGAGTGATGAAGAGTGGTTCACCAAGAACTAACTACAATATGATAGGAAATGAGCTTAGCCAAATAATCATGAGGTTCATGACTTCGATGGCACTCAAAAAGAATAATCCACAACGTAACTCAAATAGAGATGAGTACTTGCTCAATGGTTGCATCACTAATGCGAACATTAGGATGAAGCAATAAAAGATAGATAACATCGATACATGTAGAATTTAGCAATCAGAGGTAGTCTTTTCATTAATCACAAACAAGTCAAAATTGTACCGTAACACATTACGTGTCACTATGTCATACAATTCGTAGAACTCATCCTACCAACTGATGTCTCAGTTAAGTTAGGGATTTTTAAAAGATACCACAATGAATACTAATCTACAAGAGTCATTAGGTGTTCTACATGTCCCGGAAGATCCATCAGTCCCAATTCAAAAGAAGATTTCTTCAATTTATTTCTTGGACACTAGGCATCCTCATCATTGGACAATGACCTAGTAATAACACTTAACACGAATCAACAATCAATTAAAACCTTATAATTCAATCATAGAACTTAACAACTTCCTCTTAACAATCTCATATTCCATAAAATTTAAATTTTACTTTATTCAAGTTTCAATCAACTTATACTCAATTCGATATCTTACCTCATTCTCCAACACTTTCAACTTTATTTTTAAACTTTAAAAGGGCAATAAAAGTTCAATATGAACAACACTTAATTTCCAATCCTATAACTCTTACAACAACAATTATCAAATGAGTCACTAGCATGAGATGACTCACACATTCAATTAGACTTCTCGGAAAGGTACTAGTGGCATGAGGCTTTTGGGTAAAGGTTCCAATTACAGCCTCAAGTGCAACATTCACCCTTTCGATTTCAATTTAAGAATTGGGTGACAACGAATCAGATGACACCTTTCCAGGTGGTAACGTTTTGTCAAACTCCACTCTATAAGGAAAGATCGTCATGACATCGATATCAGATTTAATCTCGCCAGTTCTTCTTTAATATCACAATCAACTAATATCAACATTTCTACGAATATCAACCATTTGTTGGGATCATAAATATCCACAACTTGGTTTAGATCTAGGATAGCTAGAATTCCTACGAGAATAGCTTCGATTAATTTACTAGGGGAGTTAGGGTTTCTTGTGACAATCTACGTTGTATAAATATTAAAATAATCATCAATCAATCATGTAATCAAATTACATTATATATATATATATATATATATATATATATATATATATATATATATATATATATATATATATATATATATATATATATATATATATATATATATATATATATATATATATATATATAATCCAAGTTATATATATATTAAAATAACACTTCTCTGTCTGGCCTAGTCGGTAACTCGGGAATTCTTCGGCACCGTTATAGTCAAAAGATTTTTAGACATTTTTAGAAAAATGTTTATAGTTAAAAGATTTTGAAATGTTTTATTCAAAACCTTGGTTTTAAAAATCTTTCGTTCTCTATAACGAGAGCTCTGATACCAAACTGTAACACCCCCAAATTTATACAACTCAATACAGCGGAAGTCTCGTTGGTGTTACGGGATATCACATTACTCACATCATAGACAACGCATAAAAATAGCGTCGTTTAATAATAAAATCATTTCCATTCATAAATATCAAATTTACATAGGTCCCAAGTCATTGTATTTAATACAGGTTTTACAAAGCATTTGAATGGAAATAAGTATTTAGGTGCGGGCCATGAATTCTTGTTGTCTTCCCGAGAATTACCTTCAAGTACCTGAGATAAAACATGTTAAAAGAAAAGGTCAGCGATAACGCCGAGTGAATTCATAGAGTTTAATAAAACCATTAATATAACATCGGTATAAAATTATTACCGAAAATCATTTTGTACAAATCATCGTAATAGGCCTTAAAAAAGCCAAAGTCATTTTATACAAATCCTTATCAAAATCATAATATAGGCATTTGCCTTAAAAATCATTATACGAACCATTGTCGTAAAAATATCATACAATACGTTTTACAACGTTGTATAGATTAAATAAAAACCTTTATATGAATATGGTTATGAAAAACCAAAACACAAACATAATTTTAATAATATGACCCCGTATTGCTAGTCAGGCAACATATTGTAATTCGGTGCGTATAGCAGTATTTCGTTAATTGGATTATTACAAGCCGCATGACATTGTTACCTTACTAAACCAAACAACGGGTAGCTAGCCCGAAACTCAATTTTCCCATCTAAATTAGCGTGTCGTCACAAAGGTCACGCTATGGAAATCTTCTCATACATAAATTCGCTTACCAATCAATGTGGCACGACGGGGATCAACCGTCAAGGCGCGAACTAGGGTGATCGTCCCCAAATAGTACTATTATATTATAAGCGTCTACCAAATCCCGGTAGTTCACAATTCATGCTAATGGGACTTTTAGTGACATAACCTAACTTTAATAATCCATTTCATTTCATCTATCGGGTCATATAATCATACATCGGGTCATACCATCATTCGGGTCCAAATCAATAAACAAACAATCGGGACAAATTGTGTCCTATTTTAGTAAAACTAACATGTTATCTCCCTCGCGGGTTTATAAAGTATAACATAAAAACATTTAAAAGAGTGCGAGGCTATGAACTCACGTTGATGTGAGAAGGCGGGTTATCGGCAATTCGGACGTACGGTACGTGCTTCAATCACGGAAACCTAGACAAATAATACTCGTCTTAGACTCATGTCCAATGACTTTATAAAAATAACAATTATGTATACATATGATGATTATATATATGATGATCAAGTGGGTTTACATATTCTCGTTTACTCATTTTAGTGTTATGTGTCGATAACTTTTATACTAGTTTACTAGTTTTACCTATTTACATATTTTAAGTCCAATAAACTTATTATAAGTTCTTTAACTTGTATTAATACATTTTATACTTGTATTATCAGTATTTATACTTTACATGTTGGGCTCAAATGGTTTAAGCCCAATAAATAAGTTTATAAGTGTTTTAGCCCATTTTGTTGTATTATTAGTCCAATAACGTTAATTTAGCCCGTTAATGTCCGTATGTTTTATAGTTCAGGTTTTATCGGTTTTTACTTGTTATATATGTTTATATATCAGTATATGAGTTTTAAAAACTTTACATTAGACGGGTTTGATCGTCTAAGTTTTAATTGGCGAAAAACGTTAATTTTACGGTAATAGCCGAAAAGTCGTAAAAATCATGTTTATAGTTTTATAACTTATAAAACTTATCAAACTACCATTTTTATAAAATGCCCATTTTATTTATCATTGTACATACTTATATAAATGTAATATATAATTTAGTGGGTTTTAGTTCACATTTTATACTATTTTTATTTGAGTGCTTATATAACACTATTATACTTTAATTTCCCAAAATCTGATTTTTACTTTCACTTTCACTATTTTTACCATATCTTGAGTTCTACAAGGAGATAGAAGCTCATTTTTGGACACCATAAACTACATGATATGTTCTACAATTAACTTAGTTTTAGCTACTGCGCAATCCAACTCTAAATATCCTTAACAGTCCGTCCAAAACTGACTATTCAGATTGGTACTCTAAACTTGTTTTGATCATATCTCACTCATTATAATGATTCCATTGCATGGCCAACTATCACATGTGTATGATATCTTATACTTACTGTATATTGATTCCACCTTGCCATTTTATCAGTTTAACTTGTGGTTAGTTACTGTTTTTATACAGCCAACAATTTAAGCAAGATTTTAGCCTTGTTTCTTATAGTTTTTCATCTTTTTAATCATATTTATCAACACCAAATCCCCACACAATACTTTTATCATCATATACATATACAATAGGAAAGAAAATACATGATTACATAATCAAAATAACAAAAGGATAGGAAGAACAATCTTTATACCAACCAAATGATGGAGACCTTTAATCTTAGTGAAGAATCAAAGAGATAATTACACCAATTAGGTAATCCTTGTTGAACCTTCATATTCATAGATCCACCCTAGATTTAGCCATGCATGAACCGATTGATCTAAGCTCCAATCTCAGCCCTAGAACTCCAAGAAAACTTCTTCCTACAAGTTGGAATCACCTCCAATCATCATCTTGTTGTGTAGTTATCAACATATGTTGATTATATCTTATGTTTGTGGTTAAAATTTGATGAATATGGTGATTTTGTGATGGATATGGACGGACAAGGAGAGGAGTTATGGAGGTTGAGAGAGTTTTTATTTTCTTACACCTTGCATGTGTGAGAAAAGTGTGAGAGAAGGAAAGCTAAGTAGCTTTGAATCTTATGAGACAAGTGTCTCAACTAAGGCTAATATTGTGACACCAAAGAGTGTTACACTCTTGTGTAATCCACCCCTATTAGGGGTGGGACAAGTGTTAAACTTGTCTCATCCCTAATAATTTACGGGAACTTCTCGATTCTAGTTTCCTCGATTTGCGTGCCCTCGGTTCATTTTGCGAAAAACGTTTTTATAAATTATGAATCAACGGCACAAAACGAATCTAATAAAAATTGTCTCATCAAAAACGGAGTTCGGAAACGTAAATACGTAATGCTAAGGTTTCCGGTTTAGTCGTAAAGGACGTTAAATTATAATCGTAAGTCCTAATCTCTTCTCGTAAATTTGTGAGTTTATGAACCAACACAAACTTAAAACTCCAAAATAATATTCACGGATAAATTTATTTCTTGAAATGTCGGACTGTCACCAAAGACGGTGTATGTAAACGTAAGCACGTAACGTAGAATCTTCCGGTTTAGACGTAGTCAATGCTACTTTAAGATGTAAATCCAAATTTCTTCCCAAAAATAAGTGAGTTCATATTATAACATAAAAATAATGTTTTCAAATAAATATTAAGAATAAAATATCAACCATAAATTGACGGATTGTCACACAAAATATTTCTCCAATCACTCTTATGAACAATAAAAATCAAAAATCAAAAGATGAGAATGTGTTTCATCAATAGCTTGACATACAAAGGATTAATCCTTGTCATTCTCATGTTCACAATGTACCCATTTCATCAATGACCAAAACATATGAACTATGTAGAATCAACAATGAACTAGAACATTGGTTTTTCAAAACAAAGATTTTAGGCAAGCATTAACAATGCAATTACCCATTTGTTCATGGGTTCATCGCAATTCCATCAATTAACCAAAAATATTTAGTCAAGATTCGGATTGTTCTACAAGTGGGTTTTAGTAAAATCTTAATGAGTATGAACCTAAGGAATCATAGTAAAATAACTATGTCGACCCATATTCCAATTAAGGTTTTAGTTCGATTTCAATTTTAAAATCCCCAATTATGTAAGGATGAACCTTAGAACGAAATAGATGAAATTGAATGAGAGTACTTACAATTAATTGATGTTTGATGAAGGATGAGTGAAACCCACAACTTGGAATCAATTAATTTGAGTGATTGAAGGTTTTTGAAGCTTCAATAATGGTGGAAAAATGAGAGAAAACCGTCGGCTGTGTGTGAAAGAGTGAGAGAAGAACTTGTTTGAAAAAGTTATTTTAATAAAACTGGCGCTCTGAGAAAGTTCCTGAACGCGGTTCCTTATCGATAGAGAACCGCGCATATGAACCACGTGTGATAAGGAACCGCCTACAGAGGCAGGTTTTTATCAAAGAAAATCAACAAATTTTTGAAAAACAAAATTTTTAAAATACTTAAAAATATATCTTAAACCTTTTAGAATATCATTGGATCACCATAGCACTAAGCAATATGCCTTAATGAAGGATTACGAATGGAATCGAGATCGAAAAGAACCGAAACGGAGGAACGACTACTCGTAGTGAAAAAGCAAAGTGGAGAGAAGTCAAGGGAAGTGAATCAAGACCAAGCACAATGCTCAAGGGATAAGTGACAATCTTCCAATCGTGGAGACTAAGAGCTTGTGTCATATATAGTGGTTTAAGACGTGCCTTTCCGGTGAAAGATTAAACGGCTTTGGTACTGAATTACACTAAGCAATTTTGATGCATAGAATAAGATCACTTTCAATAATAGTCTTAGTCTATACCAAAATATGAGCAAAGTGAAAGAATCACAAACCACACAGAAAAGTCAAGGTAAGGATGCCAAGAACAAGCACACAATCAATTAATGATCAAAAGAATGATCAATAGGGCGTGTAGAAGAACGAGAGCGTACCTTAGCCACAAAGATCATTCCAAGCAATTGAGCAATCAAAGCAAAGCCCAACCATCTTGATATCATCATTCAAAGATTACTGAAGATCAATGAAGATGAGTCTTCTATAAGTGCAAGTAACTCAATCCACAACCAAATGAATGATTGATTCTTCATGAGTACCTACACAAAACAAGATGCATACTACTAGATACATTTCAAGAGAAAATCTAGAAATGCATAAAGACTACTAATCTAAACGGGATGTAATATTACCACCTAAAAAGCCTATTTCCAAAGAAAAATAGTTTTCACCAAAGAGAAACTTTAGTAAAACTTAACCTTCTAATTTGAGGAGACAATGGATCGATCCAAGTTTTAAAGTACAATATACTTCAAAGATATTGTGTCACCATCGCTCTGATGCAAATTATAGAAACTAGAAAGGGGGTTTGAATATTTTCTAGTCGATTTATCTCCTAATTAAAATTCCTTTCAATTAGGTGAGTGCTAAAACTATCTTTTATTTAAAAGCTAGTTGCATAATGATTAGGTCCAATTCTAATGCATTAACAATGTGTAATAAGTGTCATGATAATGAATGAAAGTAATGAGTAAGGAAAGATACAACCTAGTAAGAAGACACCAAGATTTATAGTGGTTCGGCAACAAAGCACATCCTCGTTCCTACTCCACTCCTCGAGTACACCTTACTCGAGATTTCCACTATATACACAAGCTCCCTTCTTGGCGGAGAAAACCTTACAACGTCGCTTACATTATTTTCTGATACTAAGCTAAATGTCGAGACCTAATCTTAGCTAGGACCAATCTACACAACGTCGCCCACTTTACCATTTTATGACACAAGGCTAGATGTCGAGTTCTAATCGAAAGCTAGAACCAATCTTCACAACGTTTCCTACTTCACCATTTTACGACACAAGGCTAGATGTCGAGTTCTAATCGAAAGCTAGAACCAATCTTCACGACTCTTCATTTTGAAGCTAAGTGAGAACTTCATACAACACAACTACTATCACTTTAAAGTTTAGTGAGAACTCACAAGACACAACCACATCTCTTTAGAGTTTAGTGAGAACTTACAAGACACAACCACATCACTTTAGAGTTTAGTGAGAACTACCTAGACACAACCAATTACAAGTCAACTAAACATATCCAAGTACACACATGTTACTTGAATCTACACATTAAATCCAAGCACACACATGTGCAAAGGATTTACACAACTCTAATCCAAGTATTTACACCTAGCTTGGATAAACACAACTAGTCCAAGTATTCACAAATACGTTGGATCTACACAAGACACATATGAACAATGATGAACATGATAAGAACTTTAGGAGAGAATGATCTTCATCAAGGCTTCATCTTTCATCACAACACAAGTGTGCGAGTGATCTTCTCTTTAGACAAGGTAAAGAAAAGAGATCAAGAAGATAATCATAGGTAAACATACTTAACAGATTAAGTGATCATTTACAAATGATTAGGATTAGAAACAAGAAAGAAGACTGAAAAGATGTCCAAAAAGGGTTGATGAAAGTGCAGATTTGATTCACTATTTATAGGAGACAAGTTCCCAACGGCTACCTGGGCACGGTTCCTTATCTGCCCAGGCAGTTCCTTATCGCTAGGGAATCGCGTAGGCACTTAAGGAACCGCTGAGTGTAGACTTCGCTCCTTTTTGTCTTTTAGTGAATTTGAAATATCTGAGGCCGTTTAAACCTTCAAAGGATATTCTTATGGCATTTGGAATATGCCATATTTAAATTTGCATTTTCATTTTAATAAAACATTTTCTAAAAAATAAAGTTTATTAAAAATCTTTTGTCACATTAGACAAAAGTATGTTTTAAGGCTAATCACTTTTATGATCACTAAGCATGATTAAGATATGTTAGTGTAATGATTATTACCTTGATGATAGTGTGTGTTAGATAATTCGTTTTATGATTATATTTGATAATAAATGTCTTTGTAATTTGTCGTGATCAAAACTAAGAAAGATTAATTAGTGCTAGCAATATTTTTAGGCAATTGCTTTGCATTAACACCCTAATTTTTTGAAAAAAATTAGCGTTTGACTTTTTTAGGGAATCTTTTATTCAAGATTTTCGGTGGTTGATTGGTGCTGTTGGTGTTCAGATCTGGTACTCTCTCTATCTTTTGTTGTGAACCCCTAATTTGTTTCCAAAAATTAGGGTTTACTGTTTAAAATTTGTTCTTGAGGTTACTTTGATGTTGTTTGGTGACTTTTATGGCGGATCTTTTGGCGTAGGTGATTTTCCCTAAGTTTTTTCGAGAAGAAAAATTAGGGTTTGTCTCCTTGGAGGTTTTGATGCATCCTAGACTAAGTGAATCGAGGAGTATCAATTCGATTATGCTTGATTGGGATCACTATAACACCTCTCTTCACTCTCTCCTTACTTGTTAAGTGATTTTGTGATTATCTACTTTATTTATTCCTTGTTTTTTTATTGGGGTTGGTGGTCTTTACTTTTTTACCCTTTTACTTGGATCATCATCCTTTGCCTTGCCTTTGACCTGCCACTTTGAGTGGTTTGGAAGCCTAAGAACTTTGTTGGCTTTGGAGTGAGTTCTTTTTTTAGCTTCATTGACTTTCACCATGTATGACCATGATGAGTCTGTACATGGTGATACTGATACTGGGAGTGTGATTGACCCAGTCACACTCATCAGTAAGCTTGATTTGAGTGACCCTTTTGCATTTACACTCTAATGATACTAATGTGTTAATTGTTGTCATTGTTAAAATAAAAGGGACTGAAATTATCAGGTTTGGGCTAATGCTATATTGCTTGCTTTAGAAGGTAAAAACAAGATTGGTTTTATTGATGGTATATGTAAAAAGTCTATAACTGATGAAATTCTATGAAAACAATGGGATAGGGTGAATTCTGTTGTTCTTGGTTGGATTTTACATTCCATTTCTGAGGAATTATTCCTTGGTTAGATTTTTTCAAAAAGAGCTAAATATGTTTGAAATGAGCTTAAAGAAACTTACCATAAAGTTTATGCGTCTATTATTTTCAATGTTCATCATAAGATTAATACTCTTAAGTAGAATGGTTAAAAAATTTCTGATTATATTAGAAACAGTATGTTGATATGATTGAATTACCTAATTGCTTGTGTACTGTTGTTGGTGAATGTAAGAAACATAATGAATTGTTGAAACTTATGCAATTTTAATGGGTCTTGATGATTCATATATGAGTATTAGGAGTTCTATTCTTTTTAGAGAGACTTTACCAGATGTTAATTGGGTGCATATGATTAACCTCTAGTGAAGAATCTCATAGAGTAGCTTCTAGTACTCTTGATGGATCCTCCCAAAGGACTCAAACATCTACTTTTCTTTCTAATGGGCCTGCTAGAAACAATTTTCAAAGAAGTCAGAACATAACAATATACAATAGCAACAATGGGAACTTTAGACCTAGCACTAGCACCACTGGATTTAGGCCTAATAACCCTAAAACCAATGTGTTTAGACCTTACGGTAATTCTAATGCTGAAGTGGTTTGTGAGAACTGTGGTTATAATGGTCATACTATTGATAGATGCTTTAAAATCATTGGCTACCCAACTGATTTTGGGAAGAAAAAAGGGGGGCAGAATTTCAAAGGTAAAAGTGTTTCTAACAATGCTGTTGGGACATCTTCTTCATCTGGTTACACAGATGTACAACGTGCCACTTTTCTCTCTTTTATAAAAGATAACAAGGGTAATGCTAATGATTCTAGAAAAGGTGTTCAGGCCAACATGGCAGGTATTTATTTTAACAATAGTAAAGTTTTTAATGATAATTTTGAAAAGTTTTTTTTATTCTAACACCAACATCAAATCAAAACTTGGGTATAATGGGAAGGTTGTTGATTCTAGGGCAAATCAATATATGACCAATAATGATAATGAATTGAAAATTTTGTTTGATATTTCTCATCTTAATATCAAGGTTGCTTATCCTAATGGAACTGAAGCAATCATCTTTAAAATTGGCAATCTGAAACTTTTCAATGGATTAGTTTTGTTTGATGTTCTTGTTATTCCTGATTATTGTGTTACGTTAATTTTTGTGCATAAAATTGCTAAGGATAATAAGATTCTTGTGGTTTTTGATGAAAACAAATGTTTTTTTATGAATCAGGATTTGAATCTCAAAAATGTTTTGGGGACTGGTAGGCAATGTGATGGTTTGTACTATTTAGATATAGAAGGTACTAAGTGTGTGAATCATTCTAATATGCTTACTTTTTCTCTGTCCAAACATGATTGGCATTGTAGATTAGGTCACCCAGGTGACCCTGCTCTAAATGTTCTTTAAAATTCTTTGAATATTACTAATTCTTATCAATTTGTTTTCTATGAAATATGTCAAAGAGCTAAACAAACCAGAGAACCATTTCCTTAAAGTGATCATAAAACAAAATTGCTTCGTAAACTCGTTCATTTGGACTTATGGGGTCCTTATAGGGTGACCAGTCATACTGGTCATAGATATTTTTTTAACTATTATGGATGATTTCACTAGAGCTGTCTAGGTGCATTTGATAAAATCTGAAGATGAAGTTGGTTCCTTTGTTGAAGTTTTTTACAAACTCATAAAGAATCAGTTTAAAAGGAATACTAAGATTTTCAGAAGTGATAATGGGACTGAGTTTGTACACCAGTCTTCTTGTGCTTATACCCCACAACAAAATGGGGTAGTTGAAAGGAAACATAGGCATCTCTTGAATGTTACTATATGCCTTATGTTTCAAGGAGAATACCTTTGAGATTTTGAACTGAATGTGTTCTAACTGCTAGTTATCTTATTAACAGATTGCCCTCTTCTGTTCTAAATGGTAGATCCCCTTATGAAATGATTTATAATTCATCCCCTAATCTCTCTCATATTATAACTTTTGGTTGTCTTTGTTTTGCCACTATTTTAAATAGTCATGATAAACTCACGAGCAGGTTTGAAAAATGTGTTATGATGGGTTTTTCTAATTACCAAAAGGGTTATAGACTTCATAGTCTTGACAAACATCAGTTCTTTTATATCAAGAGATGTTAAGGTTTTTGAATCTATTCTCCGATTTAAGGTCTATGTTTCAAATAATGAGAAGTGTGATAACAAAAATCTTGATGTTTTTCAAAATGATAAAGTGTTAACCTTTTTTACTTAGAAAACCTTGAGCTTCCCTATGATGATGAGAGAGTAATTGGAAAACATAATGGTGACCTTAGGTCACCGAGTGATAGTAGCCACCCTTCAAGTCTAGGTGACAGTGGAAACTTTGCCTTTGGTAATGATACCAACGATGCCAGCTCGAATGGGGATAAGGCTGCCACACTTGATGATAATCTGAACTCTGAGGGAAACATAGAATTCAATCTCAACTGTCCTTCCCATGATCAAAACACAGGAGAAAATTTGGTGGAAAATTCTAATACAAATACTAAAGGTGTTCAAGCCTTGATAAGGTCCTCAAGAACTTCTGTTTTTCCCAAAATTTACAATGATTTTGTTGTAAATTCTAGATTCAAGTATGGGATTGAAAAGTTTGTTGGGTACTCTAAACTTAGTGGGGATGTTTTGTGTTTTGTTACTCAACTAAATAAAAGTAGTGAATCTAGGAATTTCTTTGAAGCATCTCAAAGCCCTCATTGGGTTGATGCTATGAATTTAGAATTTTCTGCTTTACTTGAGAAAGATACTTAGGATTTAGTTGAATTACCTGGCGGTAGGACTGCTTTAAATTCTAAATGGGTGTGGAAACTTAAGTTCAAATCCAGTGAAATTGGAAGGTATAAAACTAGATTTGTTGCTATCGGTTGTGGTCAAAAGGAGGACACTGATTATGAACAAACTTTCTCCCCTATTGTGAAAATAATGACTGTTAGGTGTCTTGTTAACTTAGTTGTTAATCAATCTTGGCCTATTTATGAACTTGACATCAACAATGCTTTCTATATGGTGAGTTGGATGAAACTCTCTATATGAAACCCCCTCAAGGGTTCTATTCTGGTAATTGTAAACTTGTTTGTAGATTTAAAAGTCCATTTGTGGACTTAAAAAGTCTCCTAGACAGTGGAATTCTAAACTCACCTCTGTGCTTGTTGAGAATGGTTTTGTTCAAAGCAAATCTGATTATTCTCTTTATACTAAGTCTAGTGATAATGTGTTTATTGATGTGCGTGTTTATGTGGATGATATTATTGTCACTAGTAATAATGAAAATGAAATTGACAGCTTTAAAAGTTTTTTGAAAGGAAAATTCAAAATCAAAGAGTAAGGAAAATTAAAACACTTTTTGGGGATTGAAGTTGTTAACACCAGTTCTTGTGTATGTTTGAATCAAAGAAAGTATGTTTTAGATCTTTTGTCTAAATGTGGAATGCTTGCTTGTAAACCATCTAAGACACCTTTAATGGCAAAGCTGTCTATTTCAAATGAGGCTTTTGAGAGTGATCCCATCTTGAGAATATAGTTGATTATCACAAACTTGTGGGTAAATTAATCTACTTGACCAATACTAGGCTAGATATTTCCTATGATGTGCATTGTCTAAGTCAATTCATGCATTCTCCTTTAGTGTATCATCTGAAAATTGCTTTTAAAATTCTGAGATACCTGAAGGGTTCTCTAGGTCTTGGTATTCATGTTGCTAAAAGCTCTGGTATGTCTCTTAAAGCCTTTTCAGATGTTGACTGGGCTAAATGTATTATGACAAGAAAATCTATGACTGGTTATTGTGTTTTTGAATGATAATTTGATTTCTTGGAAAAGTAAGAAGCAAAACACTCTCTCTAAATCATCTGTAGAAGCAGAGTATAGGGCTCTTGCTTCTGTTACTAGTGAAGTAATATGGATCCTAAAAATCTTAAAAGGTTTAAATTGTTATAATCTTTTACCTGTGGAGTTATATTGTGATAGCAACTCAGTAATTAAGATTGCTCCCAATCCTGTGTTTCATGAGATTGATCTTTACTTTGTGAGGGAAAAAATCTTGAGTGGTGTTGTTAGGACAAAAAAGGTAGAGTCTGCAAATCAAATTGCATATATCCTAACCATAGGATTAGATACAATACAACATGAAAACTTGGTTGAAAAACTGGGCATGTTTATCTTTTTAAAATATCAAATTAAGGAGGGATGTTAAAATTACCTTTTGTAATCTGATATTGAAAGTATAGGGTCTTATTTTGCCATTTTATTATTTGCAGGGACTGATCCTGCCATCTGTTGGAACTTCTTTTGGACTCTGGATATTGGGCTTGCTGTTGATGGGCTTATGAAGATGAAGGCCCAATGGGCTGGATTTTGTGACCTTTGTTAGGTTTTATGTATATTACCCTAACTCATTACGAGTTAGGGTTAAGGGATTCATTTGTTTGTATGTGTTTCGCCGTCATGGCTTCATACTCTCTCTCCCTTCAACTTTTTTGTTTAATCTGTTCTTAATCTTAAATCTTGTAAAACTATCATCATTATTAGATAATAGATCCACACAAGCTTTAATCTATGGTGTGACAATCCGTCAATTTATGGTTGATATTTTATTCTCAATGTTTATTTGAAAACATTATTTTAATGTTATATTATGAACTCACTTATTTTTGGGAAGTAATTTGGATTTACGTCTTGAAGTAGCATCGACTACGTCTAAACCGGAGGATTCAACGTTACGTGCTTACGTTTACATACACCGTCTTTGGTGAAAGTCCGACATTTCAGAAAATAATTTTTTTTCATGAATATTATTTTGGAGTTTTAAATTTGAGTTGGTTCACAAACTCACAAATTTACGAGAAGAGATTAGGACTTACGATTTTAATTTAACGTCCTTTACGACTAAACCGGAAACCTTAGGATTACGTATTTACGTTTTTGAACTCCGTTTTTGATGAGTTGGTTCATAAATTCATAATTTATAAAAACGTTTTTCGTGAAACGACCCGAGGGCACGCAAATCGAGGAAACTAGAATCGAGGAATACCCGTAAATTAGTGAGGTGGGACAAAATACATTATCCCACCCCACTAATACACATGGGATGGCACAACATGACACCACATCAAAGATGTGGCATCATGTTAACTTGTAGCTTACAAGTGTAAGCACTAGCTTAACACTTAATTTAGTTTCTTCCACTCATCCCACAAAAACAACTAGCTACTCATAACCACCATTTTCACTCATGCAAACCACTCTCATCCTCCCATTTCTCTCTCAAAAATTCTTCCTACTCTCACCCTAAATAACCCATTTGATCTTGATTTAACCATGAAATCATATGTTATTCACACATATGATGAAAACCCATTGAAGTTATGAAGATTGGAGGTGATCTTAACATGTAAAAAGGAGTTTTCAAGGGAGTTTGGGGCTGATTTCTCAAGGAGTTTTCATGAAGAACAAGGGCTGATTTTTGGAGGAATCTCCAAATACTTGGTGATCCTAGAAGTGGTGTTGATATCTCATAAGATTGGTTACCCAAAACCATGTCTTGTTCATCCAAAAGCTCATCATTTCATCATCATGGTGGTATAAAGATTGTTCTCCTCATCCTCTTGTTATTTTGATTATGTAATCATGTATTTTCTTTCCTATTGTATATGTATATGATGATTATATGATGATAAAAGTGTTGTGTGGGGATTTGTTGTTGATAAACATGCTTAAAAAGATGAAAGACTATAAGAAACAAGGCTAAAATCTTGTTTAAATTTGTTGGCTGTATAAAACAGTAAAGAATCAAATGATGAACTGATAAAAATGGCATAGATTAATGGATTTACAGTAAGCTATGGGTCTTGTACACATGTGAGAGTTGGCCATGCAATGAAATCATTGTAATGAGTGAGATATGATCAAAACAAGTTTAGAGTACCAATCTGAGTTTACTGTTTTGGACGATTTTTAGAAAATACTTAGAAAATGATTCAACAGTAGCTATAGAAGAGTTAAATGGAGCACATATCATGTAGTTTATGGGATAAAAGTTTGAGCTTCTATCTCCATATAGAACTCTAGATATGGCAGTTTTGGTGAAGATGAAAATAAAAATCAGATTTTGAGAATTAATGTTTATTATTATTATATAAGCACTCAAAATTATATTGTATAAAATGTAAAATAAAAACCCACTAACTTATGGATTTTATTTATATAAGTATGTAAAAGGTTAAATAAGTGGACATTTTATAAAAATAGTAACTTGTTAAGTTTTATAAGCTATAAAACTATAAACATGATTTTTACGACTTTTTCGGCTAATACCGTGAAATTAACGTTTTTGTTAAATAAAACCTAGATGGTTGGACCCGTCTAATGAAAACTTTATAAAACTTATATACTGATATATAGACATGTATAACAAGTAAAAACCGATAAAAACCCGAACTATAGGACAAACGGACATTAACGAGCTAAGTAAACACATTGGGCTAATAATTGGACTAAATAAGTTAAACACTCATAAAAAGACCTTATTGGGCTTAACCCATTTAGGCCCAACTTGTAAAGTATAGATACTGATAATATAAGTATAACATGGATTAATACAAGTTAAAGAACTTATAATAAGTTTATTGGACCTAAAACACGTAAATCGGTAAAACTAGTAAACTAGTATAAAAGTTATCGACACATAACACTAAAACGAGTAAATGAGAATATGTAAACCCACTTGATCATCATATATAAATAATCATCGTATGTATACATAATTGTTATTTTTATAAAGTCATTGGACAAAAGTCTAAGACGAGTATTATTTGTCTAGGTTTCCGTGATTGAAGCACGTACCGTACGTCCGAATTGCCGATAACCCACCTTCCCACATCAACGTGAGTTCATAGCCTCGCACTCTTTTAAATGTTTTTATAAATGTTTTATAAACCCGCGAGGGAGATAACATGTTAGTTTTTATAAAATTAGGACACCATTTGTCCCGATTGTTTGTTTATTGATTTTGGACCCGAATGATTGAATGACCCGATTGTATGACCCGATAAATGATTAAAGGACCCGATAGATGAAATTAAATGGATTATTAAAGTTAGGTTATGTCACTAAAAGTCCCATTAGCATGAATTGTGAACTACCGGGATTTGGTAGACGCTTATGCATTTAATAGTACTATTTGGGGACGATCACCCCAGTTCGCGCCTTGACGGTTGATCCCCGTCGTGCCACATTGATTGGTAAGCGAATTTATGTATGAGAAGATTTCCATAGCGTGACATTTGTGACGACACGCTACTTTAGATGGGCAAAATTGGTATCGGGTTAGCTACCCGTTTTGGTTTAGTAAGGTAACAATGTCATGCGGCTTGTAATAATCCAAAATCTAACGAAATACTATTAGACGCTTTGAATTACGATGTATTGCCTGACTAGCAATACTGGGTCATACTATTGATATTATGTTTGTGTTTTGGTTTTCGTAACCATACTCATATAACGGTTTTTATTTTCATACAACGTCATAAGACGTATTGTATGATGTTTTTACGAAATTGGCTCGTATAATAATTTTTAAGGCAAATGCCTATATTATGATTTTCGATAAGGATTTATATAAAATGACTTTGGCTATTTTATGGCCTATTACAAAGATTTGTATAAACTGATTTTGGCTATTTTACGGCCTATTACAATGATTTATACGAATTGATTTTTGGTACTAATTTTATACCAAAATTATATTGATGGAATTTATTAAACTCTATGAATTCACTCGGCGTTATCGCTGACCCTTTTCTTTTAACATGTTTTATCTCAGGTACTTGAAGGTAATTCTCGGGAAGACAACAAGAATTCATGGCCCGCACTTAAACAACATTTTTTTCCATTCAAATAATTTGTAAAACTTTGTATGAAATATAATGACTTGGGACCGATGTAACTTTGATGTTTATGAATGGAAATGATTTATTATTAAACGACGCGATTTTTATGCGTTGTCTATGATGTGAGTAATGTGCTATCCCATAACACCAACTAGTCTTCCGCTGTACTGAGTTGTATAAATTTGGGGGTGTTATAGTTTGGTATCAGAGCTCTCGTTATAGAGAACGAAAGATTTTTAAAAAAACCAAGGTTTTGAATAAAACTTTTCAAAATCTTTTAACTATAAACATTTTTCTAAAATGTCTAAAAATCTTTTGACTATAACGGTGCCGAAGAATTCCCGAGTTACCGACAAGGCCAAGACTGAGAAGTGTTATTTTAATATATATATATAACTTGGATTATATATATATATATGATGTAATTTTATTACATGATTGTTTGATGATTATTTTGATTTTTATACGAAGTATTTATACGACGTAGATTGTCACAATGTACCCTAAATCCCCTAGTAAATTAATCGAAGCTATTCTCATAGGAATTCTAGCTATCCTAGATCTAAACCAAGTTGTGGATATTTATGATCCCAACAAATGGTTGATATTCGTAGAAATGTAGATATTAGTTGATTGTGATAATGAAAAAGAATTGGCGATATTAAATCTGATATCGATGTTATGACGATCTTTTCTTATAGAGTGGAGTTTGACAAAACGTTACCACCTAGAAAGATGTCATCTGATTCGTTGTCACCCAATTCTTAAATTTGAAATCGAAAGGGTGAATGTTGCACTTGAGGCTGTCATTGGAACCATTACCCAAAAGCCTCATGGCACTAGTACCTTTCCTAGAAGTCTAGTTGAATGATCAAGTCATTTCATACTAGTGACTCATTTGATAATTGTTGTTGTAAGAGATATAGGATTGGAAATTAAGTGTTTCATATCGAGCTTTTATTGCCCTTGCAAAGTCTAAAACTAAGGTTGAAAGTATTGGAAAATGAGGTAGGATATCGAATTGAGTATGAAATTGGTTGAAACTTGAATAAAGTAAAATTTAACCCGTATGGAATATGAGATTGTTAATAGAAGTCGTTAAGTCTTGTGATTGAATTATAAGGTTTTGATTGATTGATAGTTCGTGTTAAGGGTTGTTCCTAGACCATTGTCCACTAACGAGGATGCCCAGTGTCCAAGAAATAAATTGAAGAAATCTTCTTCTGAATTGAGACCGATGGATCTTCCGGGACATGTGGAACACCTAATGACTCTTGTAGATTAGTATTCATTATGGTATCTTTTAAAATCCCTAACTTAACTGAGACATCAGTTGGTAGGATGAGTTCTGAGAATTGTATGACATAGTGACATGTAATGTGTTACGGTACAATTTGACTTGACTGTGATTAATGAAAAGACTATCTTTGATTGCTAAATTCTACATGTATCGATGTTATCTATCTTTTATTGCTTCATCCTAATGCTCGCATTAGAGATGCAACCATTGAACAAGTACTCATCTTGAATTGAGTTACGTTGTGGATTATTCCCTTTGTATTCCTGAGTGTCATCGAGGTCATGAACCTCCTGATTATTTGGCTAAGCTCATTTCCCATCATATCATAGTTTGTTCTTGGTGAACCACTCTTCATCATTCCTTTGCAGATCACACATTGTTTTTATAAAGTTAAACGGTATCCTTTGAGAAAATTTAATTTTCATTACTATAGGGATTATTCAAAGTGAGATTTATAAGTGATTGTTATCGAAATGAAGTTGTTTATAAAACACCTTGGAAAACTTAATTGTTTTCATAACAAGGAAAATCTTTGTAAATATATTTTTGATTTTTATTTAAGAATTAAGCATGAAAATGTTTTTATTATAAACATGATCATAAAGTTTTGACGAACTGAGTATCGCATCGTTAATCTTGAAATTGTATATAGTTGCGCGCCTACATACAATTTGGAATGGACTATGCAAGACTGATTAGTAGTCACCATAAAACTAATGAATAAACACTACATTTTCTTTGAGGATTGTGAAAGATTAAAAATTTTAATGAGATCTGCAAGAAGTGAAAAATACGGACATAATGTTAGGGACACCTACATATGTGCCTGTAGCATCTATTCTTCTAAGTCGAATTTACTCATCTATGGAATTTGTCTTATTTGACAAATTGATATTCCGTTCTTGTCCAATTCTCCCGTAGTGAGATTCTTAGGAAAAGTATTTGATTATCGAGTGTTGATACCCGACTGGATGTATCGACGTTCATATCATTTCTTTTGATTAGATTTCACATTTGAATGACCTGGGTAACGATCCGAGGAGCTTTCGAATGCGTACTCAAATTATGAAAACATGGGATATATTCATATTCGTTAAATGTTTTCGTCTATATTGAAATTCTCTCGCATAGATTATGCATTGACCTTACTCTTTTAAGGTTAGTTATGTCTCCTGAATTTGCGAAGGATTATGAGATATCATTAGTCTTTTGAGAAGTTCACATCTTATCGACGGCAATAAAACTGAAAAGTTGGTAATGCCAATAGAATGGATTGATTGATTATGACATGACGACATTGTCTGAATTGATGGGAACTCGAGCAGAATTCCCCTAAATGATAAGATGTTGATTATCAAAAGTGAACTAAATAATTCTTGATGGATGACCATATCCTGTATTTAGACTTGGGATTATACCGTAAATGGTTGTGAATTAGTCATATACATTGTAATCAAAAACAATCTAATATGAATTTATTAAAAGATGTTTTCGTTATCTGAAACTTTAGGAGGTATTTATTGATGAATTACCTAGACTTTTGCCATTAAGGCAAGTTGAAATTGGTATTGATTATATTCCCGGTGTTGCACTTGTGGCTTGTACACTATACGTCAGCACCATCTAAATTAAAGGAATTACCGTACAACTGAGAAAGTTGTCGGAGAAAGATTTTATTATACCAAGCCTGTCATCCTGAAGAGCTATGATGTTATCTTTCCTTATATTTATAGATTACTGTGACTGAGTAAATTGACAATCGAAAACGATATCCATAACTCGAAATGGAAGAATTGTTCGATCATTTACAAGGTTCTAGCAAATTTGATCCATGGCATGGTTATCATCAACTTCGCATCTGCGAAAGAGATTATCTATTCCAATCATCACATCCCGAACTTGTGATGAACATTACGAGTTTCACGTGATGTCGTTTGGATTGACAATGCACATGTAGTATTCATAATTATGATGAATCACGTGTGTAGGCTGTAATTTGATAAATTCATGCTCGTGATCATTAAGAACTACATGTTGTTTATCAGAATAAGAATGAGTTAATAATTATTTATAGACTGCCCTGAATTGGCCGAACAGTGTAAACCTGAACTTTGAATAATTAACACGTGATTAAAGACTTGAACCTTTACATGATTAGACTATGTGATTAAAAGGATAATGGAATATTAATTGACTCTTCAAAAATTAAGAGCCCTTTTAAGACTTTGGATTTTACCAAAAAGAAATGGAAATATGTTTTGACAAATGTTTTAACAAAGGATTTTAAGGGATTATTCCCTTATACACAAACCATTTAACTAAACTTCTGTTTAGGGGTAAATGTTTGTGTATACCTCAAGATAACTTAAGAAGGACTGAGTAAAACCATTTATACCATAACCTGAAATTTGAAACGATAATTTTTGCTTTTCAACTAAGAAAATTTTGACCAAAAGTATAACCAAAGATTTTTCAAATATTTACGAATCTTATTAATTATTTTCGATAAATCAGCAAAAATCTAGTTAATTAAATTCAAATTTATTTTGAACATTTTATATAATTGGTTGAACTAAGAAATTTAAAACGTTTACGCTTCATAAAAATTAACTAATAATTATTTAATTAATCATAATAATTATCGACGCTTTAGACGACGGATTGAGTAAAACGGATAAAGATGATAGTTGAGAAGAAACTAAAACTCAGAAAATGTGAAGAAATAATTTTTGAATAAATATGGACATGATAATTATATCATCATGAGAAGTGAATATAGATACCGACGCATTATGAAGAAAAGATAAAGAACCAGTTAGGACATGTTCCTTAATAATGAAGGTGCAAAAAAAAAAAATTTTTGACGAACAATATAAAAATAGCCGATGATTGTAAAAAGGATAGGGGTTCGCGGCTAATGTGAACCATTAAAATTTAGAAGCCGATAGCGTTAAATGATTAAAAGTCCATTTGTGATTGTATAAATATGGAGATTGTGAGATATAGTTACGTTGGAATTGGTAAGTATAAGTATTCTATTTATGTCATTTATGACTAAAAATATCTTTGTCAGAAGAAGTTGTACTAATGGCAAATTATGAAGGCAGACACCGCCTCATACATTAGTAAACGTCTAGCTATCGCAAAGGTCATCATCTGAATATGATTCGATTTGGGTCATCGTCGACAGACTGACCAAATCTGCTAATATCATTCCCGTTAATGATAAATGCAAAAGAGTTGTGTAAACATAGTATGCTTGTATCAAACATCTTTATCAAGATCCTCGCTTAGCATCAAATTTATAGAGATTTGCTCAGAAATCATTGAGAACGAACCTTGATGAGAGTACTATGTACCACCCCAAATCGAAGGGACGAGGTAAAGTAACGATACAAAGTAATATAAGTGTTGTTTTATGTTTGAATGATTGACCTTTGGTAATGAACCGTATACTCGTTTTCCCTTGAAGAGATTATCATTGATAATTATCGTATTAGGATCGAGATCTAATCTTGTTAGGATCTAAATCTTAGAGCATCTGTAAGCAAGAGTTGAGATGAAGACACCCGACATACACCCATTGTGAGTTGGACATGTCTCTTAGGTTTAAGGTTTCCTATGATGGCGAACCTATCCTTGCAAAATACCCGACCCGCGAGATCTGAAATGGATATTGAAATTAGGATTTGATTATTAACTGCCGATAGTGGGCAGGAGGTTACGTGAAAGTGAAATGTAGATCTTGAAGTGCCAAATGGGTAGCAAAGTTATGCCACAATTTTTAACCTTGGAAAAATGAATTCATGATCTGACAAATCATGGGATATAAGTCCCCGTTGTATGGGACCATTGAGATGATGTAAAAGTTGGGATTGAAAGGCATATAAGCTGGATCTACCCTAGGACTTCAAGAACTACGTGAATTATGTTTCGTAAATCGAACTTGATGGAATATCTATCAAGTGAAAATCTGATTATTCTTAGTAAAGCTTAGATCGGCGAAAAGTTGCATTCATCAGAAACCCGTGAACATCATGGATAGAGAAAGTAAGTCAACATTTAGCCTGATCTTATTCCTATAGTTATGTTTGATGAAACTCGCGTATTATAATGGATTACACTTGTGAGAAAAGACCGAATGTGGAGGAAATACCCACATGGCTTTTAACTCTATAAGAAGCGAGTAGTAAGATGATCTTTGAGGACAAAGATCATGTTTAGGGGTAAATGCTGTGACAATCCGTCAATTTATGGTTGATATTTTATTCTCAATGTTTATTTGAAAACATTATTTTAATGTTACATTATGAACTCACTTATTTTTGGGAAGTAATTTGGATTTACGTCTTGAAGTAGCATCGACTACGTCTAAACCGGAGGATTCAACGTTACGTGCTTACGTTTACATACACCGTCTTTGGTGACAGTCCGACATTTCAGAAAATAATTTTTTTTCATGAATATTATTTTGGAGTTTTAAATTTGAGTTGGTTCATAAACTCACAAATTTACGAGAAGAGATTAGGACTTACGATTTTAATTTAACGTCCTTTACGACTAAACCGGAAACCTTAGGATTACGTATTTACGTTTTTGAACTCCGTTTTTGATGAGTTGGTTCATAAATTCATAATTTATAAAAACGTTTTTCGTGAAACGACCCGAGGGCACGCAAATCAAGGAAACTAGAATCGAGGAATACCCGTAAATTAGTGAGGTGGGACAAAATACATTATCCCACCCCACTAATACACATGGGATGGCACAACATGACACCACATCAAAGATGTGGCATCATGTTAACTTGTAGCTTAAAAGTGTAAGCACTAGCTTAACACTTAATTTAGTTTCTTCCACTCATCCCACAAAAACAACTAGCTACTCATAACCACCATTTTCACTCATGCAAACCACTCTCATCCTCCCATTTCTCTCTCAAAAATTCTTCCTACTCTCACCCTAAATAACCCATTTGATCTTGATTTAACCATGAAATCATATGTTATTCACACATATGATGAAAACCCATTGAAGTTATGAAGATTGGAGGTGATCTTAACATGTAAAAAGGAGTTTTCAAGGGAGTTTGGGGCTGATTTCTCAAGGAGTTTTCATGAAGAACAAGGGCTGATTTTTGGAGGAATCTCCAAATACTTGGTGATCCTAGAAGTGGTGTTGATATCTCATAAGATTGGTTACCCAAAACCATGTCTTGTTCATCCAAAAGCTCATCATTTCATCATCATGGTGGTATAAAGATTGTTCTCCTCATCCTCTTGTTATTTTGATTATGTAATCATGTATTTTCTTTCCTATTGTATATGTATATGATGATTATATGATGATAAAAGTGTTGTGTGGGGATTTGTTGTTGATAAACATGCTTAAAAAGATGAAAGACTATAAGAAACAAGGCTAAAATCTTGTTTAAATTTGTTGGCTGTATAAAACAGTAAAGAATCAAATGATGAACTGATAAAAATGGCATAGATTAATGGATTTACAGTAAGCTATGGGTCTTGTACACATGTGAGAGTTGGCCATGTAATGGAATCATTGTAATGAGTGAGATATGATCAAAACAAGTTTAGAGTACCAATCTGAGTTTACTGTTTTGGACGATTTTTAGAAAATACTTAGAAGATGATTCAACAGTAGCTATAGAAGAGTTAAATGGAGCACATATCATGTAGTTTATGGGATAAAAGTTTGAGCTTCTATCTCCATATAGAACTCTAGATATGGCAGTTTTGGTGAAGATGAAAATAAAAATCAGATTTTGAGAATTAATGTTTATTATTATTATATAAGCACTCAAAATTATATTGTATAAAATGTAAAATAAAAACCCACTAACTTATGGATTTTATTTATGTAAGTATGTAAAAGGTTAAATAAGTGGACATTTTATAAAAATGGTAACTTGTTAAGTTTTATAAGCTATAAAACTATAAACATGATTTTTACGACTTTTTCGGCTAATACCGTGAAATTAACGTTTTTGTTAAATAAAACCTAGATGGTTGGACCCGTCTAATGAAAACTTTATAAAACTTATATACTGATATATAGACATGTATAACAAGTAAAAACCGATAAAAACCCGAACTATAGGACAAACGGACATTAACGAGCTAAGTAAACACATTGGGCTAATAATTGGACTAAATAAGTTAAACACTCATAAAAAGACCTTATTGGGCTTAACCCATTTAGGCCCAACTTGTAAAGTATAGATACTGATAATATAAGTATAACATGGATTAATACAAGTTAAAGAACTTATAATAAGTTTATTGGACCTAAAACACGTAAATCGGTAAAACTAGTAAACTAGTATAAAAGTTATCGACACATAACACTAAAACGAGTAAATGAGAATATGTAAACCCACTTGATCATCATATATAAATAATCATCATATGTATACATAATTGTTATTTTTATAAAGTCATTGGACAAAAGTCTAAGACGAGTATTATTTGTCTAGGTTTCCGTGATTGAAGCACGTACCGTACGTCCGAATTGCCGATAACCCACCTTCCCACATCAACGTGAGTTCATAGCCTCGCACTCTTTTAAATGTTTTTATAAATGTTTTATAAACCCGCGAGGGAGATAACATGTTAGTTTTTATAAAATTAGGACACCATTTGTCCCGATTGTTTGTTTATTGATTTTGGACCCGAATGATTGAATGACCCGATTGTATGACCCGATAAATGATTAAAGGACCCGATAGATGAAATTAAATGGATTATTAAAGTTAGGTTATGTCACTAAAAGTCCCATTAGCATGAATTGTGAACTACCGGGATTTGGTAGACGCTTATGCATTTAATAGTACTATTTGGGGACGATCACCCCAGTTCGCGCCTTGACGGTTGATCCCCGTCGTGCCACATTGATTGGTAAGCGAATTTATGTATGAGAAGATTTCCATAGCGTGACCTTTGTGACGACACGCTACTTTAGATGGGCAAAATTGGTATCGGGTTAGCTACCCGTTTTGGTTTAGTAAGGTAACAATGTCATGCGGCTTGTAATAATCCAAAATCTAACGAAATACTATTAGACGCTTCGAATTACGATGTATTGCCTGACTAGCAATACTGGGTCATACTATTGATATTATGTTTGTGTTTTGGTTTTCGTAACCATATTCATATAACGGTTTTTATTTTCATACAACGTCATAAGACGTATTGTATGATGTTTTTACGAAATTGGCTCGTATAATAATTTTTAAGGCAAATGCCTATATTATGATTTTCGATAAGGATTTATATAAAATGACTTTTTATGGCCTATTACAAAGATTTGTATAAACTGATTTTGGCTATTTTACGGCCTATTACAATGATTTATATGAATTGATTTTTGGTACTAATTTTATACCAAAATTATATTGATGGAATTTATTAAACTCTATGAATTCACTCGGCGTTATCGCTGACCCTTTTCTTTTAACATGTTTTATCTCAGGTACTTGAAGGTAATTCTCGGGAAGACAACAAGAATTCATGGCCCGCACTTAAACAACATTTTTTTCCATTCAAATAATTTGTAAAACTTTGTATGAAATATAATGACTTGGGACCGATGTAACTTTGATGTTTATGAATGGAAATGATTTATTATTAAACGACGCGATTTTTATGCGTTGTCTATGATGTGAGTAATGTGCTATCCCGTAACACCAACTAGTCTTCCGCTGTACTGAGTTGTATAAATTTGGGGGTGTTACATATGGTGGATTCTTATTGTTTTTTTTAAATCTTTATTTTCAGTTATTTTTTATTAATTATAAAAAGGTTTAGATCATTATATCATATTTTTCTACACTTAACTTAGTAATTTGAAAAGTCTAGTGTCTTGGGTGAATCTGATAAACGCTAAAACATGTCTCATTTTTACAGCATGTGAAACGTCTATCCAAATCCAATGCCACACAATGACAAGATGTTGCACATACATTTGAGAAACATATATAAAATTTATGATAGTGTAGAGGTCGGCAAGGTTTGCCGACCACCTCATCTCTAAAAATAGAAATGAGGGGGTGATGATCATAACACACAAGCATTATTTTTGTTCTTAATAGATTCATGGTTTAATATACTTAATAGTTCGATTATACTTTGTAGGTTTCAGGTTTTTTTAGTATTCTTTCGTGTATCTTGTGATTGATACTTGTGCTTGATAGAACTCACGATGTAGTCTTTCCTAATACAACTTCGAGGTTTGTTGTCGAAGTTGTCTTTCAAATGATTAATAAGTGATTTAATTTATAAATTGGGGGGGGTAATAATGTAAAACCCGCAATAAAATACCATGAACAGTACATGTGGATAGTAATACACGAGAATTCGATAAATTTAAAACTTTCCATTTATAATATATTACACGTGACACGACATTTAATAACAAGCAATAACGTATATTATAAATGTGACATGATCATGATATTAATGCACGGCATTTAAAACACGACACTTAAACACGAACAAACATGAATAATATAACTAAACATGAAAAACTAAGGTTTTGCTTGTTGGGCCCTATCTAGCCGCGGCATAAAGAAGAAAAGAAGGGAGAAGGGCCTTTGGCCCATTAACTAATTATAATCCCATATCAAGTAAAACTCCATGGGATTTATCATAACCACATTTTTAGCAAAAACACAAAAACCTTACCTCTGGTGTTCTCTCTTGCCGACGGCGACTCACAAACACAAAGGGTGTGTTTGGTTGATTTGATATTTGATTTTGGTACTCACGTGTTCGTGTTATTAATCCTCTTTCATCCACATCATAGGTATCACCAAAACATTTTTTCTTCTTATAATTCTTTTACTTTTATTATGATCATGTGTTTAAATCATAAAGGCAAACAAGAAACATGTTAGTACAATCAAAAAAACAAGAAAAGGTCCGGGTTTTGGTTTGGTTTTTGGTTCGGCCGACGCATCAATCGAGAGCCAAGGCTCTCAGCTTGGTTAACCACACCACCACCAAGACCTTAAGGTCTCAGCGTGTCTTGGTTATGGGTCGAACGCAAGGAAAAGGGAACCCCGACTTGTGTCGGGGTATTGTTTGGTTTAGATCATTATATCATATTTTTATACACTTACCTTAGTAATTTGAAAAGTTTAGTGTCTTGGGTGAATCTGATAAACGCTAAAACATGTCTCATTCTTACAGCATGTGAAACGTCTATCCAAATCTAATGCCACACAATGACAAGATGTTGCACATACATTTGAGAAACATATATAAAATTTAAGATAGTGTAGGGGTCGGCAAGGTTTACCGACCACCTCATCTCTAAAAATAGAAATGAGGGGGTGGTGCTCATAACACACAAGCATTATTTTTGTTCTTAACAAATTCATAGTTTAATATACTTAATAGTTCGATTATACTTTGTGGGTTTCAGGTTTTTTTAGTAGTCTCTCTTGTATCTTGTGGTTGATACTTGTGCTTGATAGAACTCATGATGTAGTCTTTCCTAATACAACTTCGAGGTTTGTTGTCGAAGTTGTCTTTCAAATGATTAATAAGTGATTTAATTTATAAATTGGGGGTAATAAGGTAAAACCCACAATAAAATACCATGAACAGTACACGTGAACAGTAATACACGAGAATTCGATAAAATTTAAAACTTTCCATTTATAATATATTACAGGTATCGCGACATTTAATAACAAGCAATAACGCATATTATAAATGTGACATGATCATGATATTAATGCACGACCTTTAAAACACGACACTTAAACACGAACAAACATGAATAATATAACTAAACATGAAAAACTAAGGTTTTGCTTGTTGGGCCTTGTCTAGCCGCGGCATAAAGAAGAAAAGAAGGGAGAAGGGCCTTTGGCCCCATATCAAGTAAAACTCCAGGGGATTTATCATAACCACATTTTTTGCAAAAACACAAAAACCCTACCTCTGGTGTTCTCTCTTGCCGACGGCCACTCACAAACACAAAGGGTGTGTTTGGTTGATTTGATCGTTGATTTTGGTACTTACGTGTTCGTGTTATTAATCCTCTTTCATCCACATAATCGGTATCATCAAAACTGTTTTCTTCTTATAATTCTTTTACTTTTATTATGATCATGTGTTTAAATCATAAAGGCAAACAAGAAACATGTTAGTACAATCAAGAAAACAAGAAAAGGTTCGGGTTTTGGTTCGACCGACGCATCAATCGAGAGCCAAGGCTCTCGGCTTGGTTAATCACACCACCACCGAGACCTTAAGGTCTCGGCGTGTCTTGGTTGTGGGTCGAACGCAAGGAAAAGGGAACCCCGACTTGTGCCGGGGTATTGTTTGGCTTGATTTGAAGTGTCAACCGAGACACTAGGTCTCGGTGGGACTTAGTTACAAAACAGTAGGAACCGGCTTAAGCCAGGGTGTACCTGGCTCGGACAGTGGGTAGCCGAGACACAACAGGGGGAACCAACTTCTACAGCCGGTGGGTATATTGAGTAGGTAGTGGCAACCGGCTAGTCGGGTTAGCCACTGAACATGTCTTAGCCGCCGGCTGACAACCACCAGCCGGGGGCTAAGTGGTGTCGGTTGGGCACGTTCGAGTCTCGGGTTAGTTTTAATTCACGGGATTGGGTTCTGGACATTATTAGAATCAGTTTATTTAATTTAATTAAATTATTCTCATGACTGTTTAGTTTAATTAAAAACATGACTTAAGTTTTGAATATTAAAATTAATATTTCATGATTTAACCTAAGTATTTAACTAGCCTAATTTAATTAAATCATGTTTTATTTAATTAAATTTATATAACCTATAGTTTATTAAATCAACCATGTTAATTATTTAATAAGCTATAACATTTAATCCATGACTTGTATTTTTACTAATAAACTTTAATTTATATTTTAATAATCCAGCTTATTTCTAATTATGGAAACTTATTATTTTTGGAAACTTTCTATTTTTGGAAACTTACTATTTTAGGAAACCTACTATTTTTAGAAAGTTACTTAGTATTACAATACAAGTATTATAATACCTTATTACATGAATAACAAACAACAGAGTACAAGAATAACTACAGATAACACTTGAAACAGTAAAACATGAAAGAACATGAGTAATAAGTTAAGAACACACGGAACCGATAAAATACACGTATCTCAGACAACTCATACATGTCCCTATTCTTATGTAGTATTATCCATCAAGGCGGAGTATGTTCTTCAGCATTTCTGTTAGCTTCTACTAGACACAAGGTACGGATTTCCTGTCCTTTAGTAAGGATAATCTCTTTCTTTATTAGGATTTCCCGTATGCAGCCAACTATTTGCTAGTACTTACAGATTTAAATGCTTATGTTTTATTAGTTACCTTAGCCATATACATGCATGACAGTTTCACCTAGTTATGGAGGTACCATAACCATAACACTAGAGGCACCAGTATTATGACTTCACCACGGCGGAGTGATAGCTCGTGGCATCCCTTCAGTTTATTTGGCCTTTATTAATTATTTATTATCATGTAGGGCGTATGGGTGCATCCTAGTTACAGTTTAAGTTAGGATTTTCATGGTGAATGTGGTGTGTACCTTGCATCCTTCACAAGGAGCTGATCCCTCCTACCCAAACCGTATTAATTAGAGGCATTCCATCTACTCGCATGACGAGGTCACCTCCTCCAAGTATTCATGCACGTTGTTGACCTCATGACCTATATTGGCTTTTGGTACATTAAAATAATACAGATTTTCATAAGTAAACATAAGCTATATTTTTAAGAACTAAAATCAGTTAACATGTTTACGCCTAGGTTTTTCCCGGGACTTATTCATTTCCGCAGCTAATTATGTTTCATATGCTTAATATGCTTTCACTCTTCTATGTCCTTCCATGCTTTATTGTGTATCCGTGCACTGGGCGTTATGCTCAGCCGTTTCCATTTCCATGTTTCCAAAACGGTAGGTACCCAAGGTCAGATTTAAGCATTTGGAGAGCGTGCAAAGGATGGAAGCTACCTTAGAATTCTTCTGCTTTTTGCCTTAATTTATTTATGCTTGTTTAGTCCTTCCTTATTTCAAGTACTTTATTTATGTTTGGGAACCGATGTTTAATTCCGGTTTCCCTTTTGGTCATGTATGTTTAGTACATATTACCTTGCATGCTTTGATGACACGCAATAATTATCCTGTGATATTCTATTTATCAAATAGGGTGTTACAATTATGGTATCAGAGCCAAGGTTTCGACCTGTAGGCTCTCAACTTGACTTGGGACTAGTGGGTAGTCACCAGGATCTGTCCAAGCCGACGTCTGATTTCCACGTATTGATATTTTTAGGACCTCGTTGTTTTAACCATGATGTTTTCTTCAGAATTGTTTTACTAATATGGATTGAACAACCGTCATCCATACTTAGTTACATGCCATTGTTTTATGCATGATATTTCTTGTGAATGTTGACTAGTATGGACTGAATCATAGTAGTTCATACTTAGTCGCACGTTTCTATTAGGTTTAAACAGTTGGTTTTCATGCATTCATTTCATTTTCATTGCATGTATTCATTTCATGCATTCATCTCATTGTCGCAGGAATTATGACTAAGAAATGGTAGGACTGAACCTATTTAGTCGCATGTGCTTTTATCAAAACTTTTGTTGTTTAGCGGACCGACCCATAGGCGTCCACACTTGCCTTTTCGTTTTGTGAACCGACCCATAGGCGTTCACTCATGTACATATCATCATATTTATTAATCATGCATTTTAAACTGTTTCATGCATTTTAAACTGTTTTATGCATTATAAAATGTTTCATGCTTTATACATTATTCATACATCTTTGTGTTCATTTCAAGTTATATCAGAATCATTATTTAAGTTGCATTGTTTGCATTGTGAAATGACTCCTAGTCATCCACACCGTCGTTTCTCAAAATTTATGTCATTGCAGTCATAACTTTTTCATGTATTCCTATTTATTGTTACGCTTCCTTACGTCGATTATGTTGTCATACTATCATGGTTAACTTTGTTTTCATGTTGATTATGATTCAGGTTCCAATATGCAAACTTTGGTTTCATGTTTCCTCGTGTTAAATTCGCCCTTATGCTAGCAATTAACGGTCTGTATTTAAATCATGCTTTCATGGTAGTCATGGTTGGTTTTCGTTAATCATGTTTTCATGCTGGTAATCATTTGATTCCATTTAAACATGTTTTGTGTTTTCTACGCAACTAGGATTATGCCTACGCTAAATTAGCTAGATTATTATCTTGTTATATTCAGTTTGATTTGTACCCATTTAAATCATTTACCATACTCTGATCATGTCAGATGATTGACACCGTATCGATCACCTCATGTGAATCCCATGTGTACTCCATGTACCATGTTCCATGTTTACTTCATGTATCATGCTTCATACTTACTCCAGTTACCGCACTCCATGTGTGATACTAATCCATTTTCAAATTTCTCAGACATTTGTTTTTTTCTATCCAATGTTGCTTAAAAGATGATATTGTTCTCAGCTCGGAGATTTTATAAAACAAAGAAAAATGCGATAGATCCGAGCAACCCGACTAGAATTTTATTAACCCACCAGACGTACCGTTTCATTACATATTCTTACCTTTTCAGATTGTACGTCACGTGCCATCCAACTGTCTTTTCCAGCATACGAGTGGAAACCGGTACCAGCCGGCCACTCATCTAAAAAGTTACATGAATCACAGTCATAATAATGACTATCATGAAACTGACTTGCAAGGAGGTAGTAACAACTACCGTGACAACAACCACTCTGAATAGAACGACGGAACTTCGGTTACGGATATGATCAGAAATACAAAGGGTTAGCAGTCCAACCGATCCGCCAAATCCCGACATGATGACCTAAGATTTTAAATCTCATTGTTCCACATCTCGAGCCACATGTCAAGACACCAATCAAGACACATGTCGTATGCATATTTTCTCAAAACACGAGTTAGGACGCATGACTCACGTTTATTATCTGAAACAACCATACGTAATTCAGAATACCCTCTGAGGGGTATAACCATTATATTGTGCCATGAATTATCAGGCCGTAAGAATTTTAGCATCATCACCGGAGTGTTGTTCACATTTGAACACGCAGTGTTTGTTCTGCGAGTGGCAGACGAAGCGCATTCAATAGAATCTGTAACTCTTTACTCCATGCATTAGCATGGCACTTTCATTTCTTCATCTCATATTTCATATATCCATGAACATAAGGACGCCACTCGTGTCATCCATGTATATCAAGACATTCATTCCAGTATGACGAGAAGATCCACTTTGATAACGCACTTCCCTCAAACAAATGTGAGTTAAATATGATTTTGTCTATGGGCTATGAACAGCAAACCATTCGGCGATAAGCCGTCATTCATACCAGAGTATGGGCAACAATGTTCAGGCTCCTGAATTCATTCAGCATGGTTTTCTATCAGGAAAATTGGTATAATTCATTATGTTTTACAAGCATATAATCTTCATTCCATGGCCGCGAAGACCTTCTAGCTGTCATCTATGACACGATTTTTGAAACTCCTTTTTACCCAAAATCAGCCGATTTTTTTGTTATTTCCAGATGTGTTTCCAGAAGAACCTCCTAATATATATTTCCTATCTGCAAGGTGGAACATTACATCAATCAGGTTAGGGAGCAGAACAAGTTCCAAGGCTCTTCATAGCAGGGCTTTCTCGAGCTAAAGAATTGAAGGTTCAGATGCAGATATGCCTGAAAAAGATGCATCACCCTGACGTGCATCGGTCCGATTTATTTAAGAGAAGGACGGTAATATAGGATTATGTGTCGACTGACTTCGATGTAAACAAATCACCATTCATGACTGTTAATTCCCTCCACGTGTTGACGACGTATACGATCGATTACAGAGTGCTAAACACTTTTCCAAGAACAATTTACAATCATGCTGTCAACGGTGGCGAGTGAAAGAGCAGGACATTTCTATGATTGTTATTCGCACCCTATTTGATCATGCTAAATCCATAATTTTGTTTTAGTCTCAAGAATGCTTCAGCAGCATTATGGACTTGAAAAATTGAGTTTCCATGAACTCATAAACAAGTTTGTTAGTACTTTCATCGAGGACAACCTGATCTTCTCTAAGTCTAGAGAATAGCATGAAGAACATATTCGCACTATGTTGCAAATTGTACGACATCAGAAATTTCGCTTGAAATTTTACCAGTAAAAATTCTGGGTGATTTCAGTGACATGCTGAATCACGTTGACTCTTATGGTTAATCTTACCATGACGCGGTTTACGCGTAAAGGAGAGAACCCTACACTAAATTGTATGTTCTAGAGAATCCTATGCAAACAGAAGTCTAAATTTCAGAGACTCATAGTTTTGCAAATCTCTATGTATCCAGTTTTTGTGAAACAAGATACAGTTAAGTTCATATCTAAGAATCTGCCATGCTGACAGGTTAAGATAGAACACCAACAGGTTAGGAGTTATTTCCACTCTTGGAAATTGTGAAACGGAGAAGGGACATGTCATACCCCACCATGGCGGAACATGGGGCGCGATGTATGGATATCATCACAACATGGCGTGTCTATAGAGATAACTATATGAAATAAGAAATGTCGTAAAAATGGTGACACGAAGGTCATGACAATATCTCAACAAATGCAAGGGGTCTAGGTAAGTAAGTAACAGTCCTACTTCTTACCCAAGACAACAAATATCATACCAAAACAATCATATGTGTGCCACAGTATCACTTATTAAAATGAACAAACAAATAAAACTAAGAAGGAAACAGGGATTCTCCTTCTATATGCATTCCTAAGCTTCTCCAATCCTAGCCACTTATGTTCTCATGCTTAACCATAGTATCACCTGAAAGAGACACTAAAACACGTCAACATAAAGTTGGTGAGAGTCATAGGTTTAGACTCCAACACAAGACAAGTCATAAGCTGTGAATACCATAAACCAATAAACATATGGACAATGCGCTACAATCATGAACTAACAACTAGCATTCAAGTTCAATTAATCATTACAATTCCAAGGCATCACGCCTTACCAACAATCACAATTTCCAAGGCATCACGCCTTACCAACAATCACAATTTCCAAGGCATCACGCCTTACCAACAATCACAATTTCCAAGGCATCACGCCTTACCAACAATCACAATTTCCAAGGCATCACGCCTTATCATTAACCATAGGTACCATAGGCGCCCATACACCTATGTACCTTTCCAATCCAGATCACACACAAACAAGAATCACATAGCAGTTAATCACATAAATGTACACACAAGTCCATCTCAAACCTTAAACATTCACAGCATTAATTTAGAAAATAATTCAACACAATGTCTCTTCCATCCCATCTGGAAGTCAAAATCAAAAGTAAACATGGGACTATGAAACTCACCTGGTAGCTCCTTCACAAGTTCTTGCACTAGCAACAAGCTAACAAACCAAAACACGCAATCAATACACGAACCAAACACTAAGATGGCTCATTAACCTATGATGGACATCTAGCCTATTCCCACATATTTACCTCATTGATAAGCTCTAATCACCCCATTACCCTTCCTTAACAAGTCCTTAACTTGGTTAAGTTTAATAACTAACCCGTTCATATTTTACCCAAAACAGTCCCAGTTTTTAGGTCTCAAACCTTTAAGTCAAACGTCCACTTAAACATACCCATGGTTTTTGTAAAAGGAATATTCATACCCTTACATATGTTGGCTAACACCTCCCACTTGACCTAACCTTAAAGCTACTGTTAAGGCCCCGATATACATATATCTACTTTTGTCATTCCAGATTTCCTGATTTTGAACGTACTAAAAGTTTGTTACCATTAAGGGGTCTTACCCTAAACCACAACCTTAGCCCAAGTGCAGATACTTACTACAATATATAAACCATCTCTCACGTTCGTGAGAAGATCACAATGAAACCCTAAGTACCCCAAACAACCTAAAATTTAAAAAGAAAATAGGCTGAATTTAAAACTGTTTTGACCTACGACTGTTGTAACCTGTTTTTGACCCACTTCCCGACCTCCAATTTAGTTCTCGTTTCTTGCATTGAAAATCCACTTCAAATATCTTTCCAGGGGTACTTGGATCGTAAAATAAGAGTTTATAGAACTCCCGATATGATCAAAACAATTGACACAAAATCTACCCAGTTTTTAAAAACGGGTTTAACAAAATCAACCTCATTAATTAACCCTAATCCCTCTAATTACAAGCCCTAATTTATATGATCATCATATTATGATTATCACATCATTAATTTACTGATTTTATATGAACCCTAACCCTAATTCCATCATAAGAATGATTATAAAAACATAAAAACAATTAAATTAAAAAGGGTTATGAAGGTTTACCTTTGATTTATGAAAACCCCCAAAATTATGAAGAACCCTAAAAACCCTCATGAAAACCCACGAATTTTTTTAATCTCCAGGGAATAATAGTGAGTTTTGATTGTGATTAAAAACAATATATAGGATGTACATAAAATCCTAGTCCAAAAATAAGCCCACTTTCCTTTTTTCCTCTTTTTCCCTTTTTCCCTTCTTTTCTGCGTCCAAAACCGACTATGCACCCTTAAAATTCGTTTTTTCCCCTTTTTATTATTAATATATGTATTAATAATATTACCTTAATTTTCCTTAATTTATTTCAGCTCCTAAAGCCTCCAAAACCTCAAAACCGTAAAACTAGTCAGTTTTTACGCGATTACCGTAAAAGACGTAAAATATACACTTTTAAAAAAAAATCTCAAATTTTGAAATAAACTTTATAACTAAGTCCTAAATGACCTAAAACCATCCCGAAAATATTCATATGGATAATTACCTCACCCGAGACCTCTAAATGCTAAACCGTAAATCCTAAAAAAAATACTGCTACTATAATACTTATACGTATACGTAAACACCACAATATCACCATTTTCATTTCATAGTCACCACTTGTGAGCTCATGAACATGAAATAACCGTTCCTCGATTTACTTATGAGTACTCTATACTCATAAACGATAATCACACCAACCTCGTTCACACAAAATAAACACGTAAGCACAAAAATCAAGTAGTCACACATAAAATAGCCTAAAAGTAAGACCAAGTGACAAACCCAAAACCACGGTTGTCACATCACTCCCTCTTAATAGAAATCTCGTCCCGAGATTCACTCCCAAACTCAAACTTATTCTCAGCAAACAAACGAGGATGCATATCCCTGATAAAACCTTCACGTTCAAACGTGAACTCAGTTTACACGAAAATAATCTCAACCAACAACACATGAGCCTTAACCGTCCGCGAGGAAACTTATCAAAACCATAAAGTTATGTAACCAACCTAACTAAATCTCGCAACTCATCAAACAAGAACTGTCTTGAAACCAAGTTAGGAGCCGTCACATAACTCAACGGGTTTAAAACTGTCACCCCGATTTCAGTCTTACTCATAAATACCATAAATCAAAACTCATAAAAATATAACCACGTATAATAAGGTCTAAAGAACTCTCAAATTCCTTCCCAACTCATCTCTATGTTTACCCTCCAAGTGTTCATTACCGCAAAATACCCAAAACACGAGTTTAAACCATGTTGTCCGAAAATTAACCTTGAACTCAACACTTGTACAATTAATTCGACCAAGCTACTGACTTCCAATTACGAAACTTTCTGAATATTTGAAAAGTATGTTCCGAGTACATAATTTTTGGCTTTTGAATCACCCAAAAACCTTTAAAAACGAATAAGTTATGACCAAAACGATTTTTCTCAAAATCTGCCTAGGCATTAGCGACAGTTTCTGACAGTTAGCGACATATTTTGACAGTTTAGCGACAGTTTCTGCCTACTCCGATTTATACCAAAAAAACGATTTTTAAACCCTAAAACCCCCCATTAATTACCAAAACTAGAACCTAATTTATTTTAATTCCAGAAAATTAAAACTCTATTAATTACATGATTTTAACATATTTCACTAAATAAGAACAAAATTTTTAACTTAAGAACAATAACTTTAGGTGATCAAAACCAAAATATTTTAAAATAACCGAGTCATGCTTATATGTTAAAGAATTTATATTCCACCTTATTTGAAACATGATCCCAACACTTCCTTATTTCATCGACTACCAACAACTATATTTTTTTTTCAATTTACAAGTTCTATTTTTTTTTACCATGTATAACTCGAAACAAAAGACACCGTTACCCCAAAAAGAAATCTCCACCATCTCAAAATCCTTCACGCCAAAAGTACCATACAAACAAACACGTGAAATGAGGACCCAAGAAATGCGCTACTACAGAAGTTGAACATCTCAAAGAGAAACGAGCTAGCAACCATCCCAAGAATACAACCGGTAAGTAGAAAATAATTTTACATACATAGGCATAAGCGTACATACACTCAAATCCATCCAACATATACTATACAAGCATGTATTAACTCTCTTTCATGCAATCATACTTGAAAGTCCAGTGGTGTTGTGGCACATATATAATTATGTAGGCCTCCATAATTATACATGTTCCCTTTCACCAATGTACTACGTCCTATGATGACACTTATAAGAAATTAATACTACACATAACATATAATCAAACAACTCACAAGCACATAACCACACAAGATAAGATCCAAAACCCCATGTATTAAAATAACATAGCCAATGCACGAAACACATAAACTCGTAGTCCAGCTGAACCAGCGTAGACAAAATTCAAAATGTATAAAGAACATGAAAACATAATTAAGAGAAATCCAACAATGACTAGCGTATACGACCATGGTTCCACCCACACTAATCAAAACTCATAAAGAAAATAACATGTAGTTAAGTATGAACTTACTATGGTTCAATTCATACTAGTCAAAATATCGCAATAAATAACATCCAAACACATCAATTAATATAAAATGCACACATACTCCTATGACGCCTATATGCAGGGACCCTTAAGCTATAGACTAGGCTACGCGACTAGGCAACCTAATTCTCTATAACCATTGTCTCTGATACCATTCTGTCACACCCCACCATGGCGGAACATGGGGCGCGACGTATGGATATCATCACAACATGGCGTGTCTATAGAGATAACTATATGAAATAAGAAATATCGTAAAAATGGTGACACGAAGGTCATGACAATATCTCAACAAATGCAAGGGGTCTAGGTAAGTAAGTAACAGTCCTACTTCTTACCCAAGACAACAAATATCATACCAAAACAATCATATGTGTGCCACATTATCACTTATAAAATGAACAAACAAATAAAACTAAGAAGGAAACAGGGATTCTCCTTCTATATGCATTCCTAAGCTTCTCCAATCCTAGCCACTTATGTTCTCATGCTTAACCATAGTATCACCTGAAAGAGACACTAAAACACGTCAACATAAAGTTGGTGAGAGTCATAGGTTTAGACTCCAACACAAGACAAGTCATAAGCTGTGAATACCATAAACCAATAAACATATGGACAATGCGCTACAATCATGTACTAACAACTAGCATTCAAGTTCAATCAATCATTACAATTCCAAGGCATCACGCCTTACCAACAATTACAATTTCCAAGGCATCACGCCTTACCAACAATCACAATTTCCAAGGCATCACGCCTTACCAACAATCACAATTTCCAAGGCATCACGCCTTACCAACAATCACAATTTCTAAGGCATCATGCCTTATCATTAACCATAGGTCCCATAGGCGCCCATACACCTATGTACCTTTCCAATCCAGATCACACACAAACAAGAATCACATAGCAGTTAATCACATAAATGTACACACAAGTCCATCTCAAACCTTAAACATTCACAGCATTAATTTAGAAAATAATTCAACACAATGTCTCTTCCATCCCATCTGGAAGTCAAAATCAAAAGTAAACATGGGACTATGAAACTCACCTGATAGCTCCTTCACAAGTCCTTGCACTAGCAACAAGCTAACAAACCAAAACACGCAATCAATACACGAACCAAACAC
Source organism: Glebionis coronaria (assembly GCA_025667525.1). Classification (NCBI taxonomy): domain Eukaryota; kingdom Viridiplantae; phylum Streptophyta; class Magnoliopsida; order Asterales; family Asteraceae; genus Glebionis; species Glebionis coronaria. The sequence continues at coordinate 605,658,206 of CM046875.1, read as the reverse complement.
TAAGATGGCTCATTAACCTATGATGTACATCTAGCCTATTCCCACATATTTACCTCATTGATAAGCTCTAATCACCCCATTACCCTTCCTTAACAAGTCCTTAACTTGGTTAAGTTTAATAACTAACCCGTTCATATTTTACCCAAAACAGTCCCAGTTTTTAGGTCTCAAAACTTTAAGTCAAACGTCCACTTAAACATACCCATGGTTTCTGTAAAAGGAATATTCATAAACACCTCCCACTTGACCTAACCTTAAAGCTACTGTTAAGGCCCCGATATACATATATCTACTTTTGTCATTCCAGATTTCTTGATTTTAAACGTACTAAAAGTTTGTTACCATTAAGGGGTCTTACCCTAAACCACAACCTTAGCCCAAGTGCAGGTACTTACTACAATATATAAACCATCTCTCACGTTCGTGAGAAGATCCCAATGCAACCCTAAGTACCCCAAATAACCCAAAACTTAAAAAGAAAACAGGCTGAATTCAAAACTGTTTTGACCTACGACTGTTGTAACCTATTTTTGACCCACTTCCCGACCTCCAATTTAGTTCTCGTTTCTTGCATTGAAAATCCACTTCAAATATCTTTCCAGGGGTACTTGGATCGTAAAATAAGAGTTTATAGAACTCCCGATATGATCAAAACAATTGACCCAAAATCTGCCCAGTTTTTAAAAACGGGTTTAACAAAATCAACCTCATTAATTAACCCTAATCCATCTAATTACAAGCCCTAATTTATATGATCATCATATTATGATTATCACATCATTAATTTACTGATCTTATATGAACCCTAACCCTAATTCCATCATAAGAATGATTATAAAAACATAAAAACAATTAATTAAAAAGGGTTATGAAGGTTTACCTTTGATTTATGAAAACCCCCAAAATTATGAAGAACCCTAAAAACCCTCATGAAAACCCACGAATTTTTTTAATCTCCAGGGAATAATAGTGAATTTTGATTGTGATTAAAAACAATATATAGGGTGTACATAAAATCCTAGTCCAAAAATAAGCCCACTTTCCTTTTTTTCCTCTTTTTCCCTTTTTCCCTTCTTTTCTGCGTCCAAAACCGACTATGCACCCTTAAAATTCGTTTTTTTCCCCTTTTTATTATTAATATATGTATTAATAATATTACCTTAATTTTCCTTAATTTATTTCAGCTCCTAAAGCCTCCAAAACCTCAAAACCGTAAAACTAGTCAGTTTTTACGCGATTACCGTAAAAGACGTAAAATATACACTTTTAAAAAAAATCTCAAATTTTGAAATAAACTTTATAACTAAGTCCTAAATGACCTAAAACCATCCCAAAAAATATTCATATGGATAATTACCTCACCCGAGACCTCTAAATGCTAAACCGTAAATCCTAAAAAAAATACTACTACTATAATACTTATACGTATACGTAAACACCACAATATCACCATTTTCATTTCATAGTCACCACTTGTGAGCTCATGAACATGAAATAACCGTTCCTCGATTTACTTATGAGTACTCTATACTCATAAACGATAATCACACCAACCTCGTTCACACAAAATAAACACGTAAGCACAAAAATCAAGTAGTCACACATAAAATAACCTAAAAGTAAGACCAAGTGACAAACCCAAAACCACGGTTTTCACAGGACAAGACCTCCATGGAACTGTTACCTAACTATCGCAAGCTCAGAAGAAGCATGATGTTATCTGGATTGTTTTCAACCATTTGACTAAGTCTGCAAAATCCTTTCATCAGTAAGGATTTCACAACTAGCAGATTTACGGACATTGCCCAGCCAGAGATCGTGCGATCACTGGGCACTCCTTCAGCCACCAGCTCAGATGAAGACTCGCATACGCATTCATAATAATGTTCACGTCCTTGTTTAATCTTACGTTTTACTTTCGCATTCACGTTCATGACACTATTCACGTTCATGATCGTATCCTAGCTTACAATTTAAGTTTCACTTTTGTCCTAGAAAGTTTACAGAAAGCTGGGAGACCATACTCGAGTATAACAAACTTTTCATCTTCAGGTTGACGCTTCACGTCACATTTCACTTTTTACCTTGTACCGTTTGACGTTACCTCCTCAGTTATTCCATGTTCACGATATGTTGCACGTATCACGTCCACCATATGTTTTCCATGTTACATTTACCAAATCTCCACGTATCACGTTCACAATTGCTCACGTATCACGTTCACAATTGCTCACGTATCACGTTCGCCATTGCTCACGTATCACGTTCACAATTGTTTACGTACTACGTTTTAGTATGTCTCGTACATCATTACTAATACGTTTTCCATGTTACATTTACCCAAACTGTATTAATTAGAGGCGTCCCCTCTGATTGCATGACGAGGTCACCCCTCCAAGTATTCATGCACGTTGTTGACCTCATGACCTATATTGGCTTTTGGTACATTAAACTAATAGAGATTTTCATAAGTAAACATAAGCTATATTTTTCAGAACTAAAATCAGTTAACATGTTTACGCCTAGGTTTTTCCCAGGACTTATTCATTTTCGCTGCTAATCATGTTTCATATGCTTTATATGTTTTCACTATTCTATGTCCTTCCATGTATTATTGTGTATCCGTGCATCGAGCGTTATGCTCAGCCGTTTCCATTTCCATGTTTCCAAAACGACAGCTACTCAAGGTAGGATTTGAGCATTTGGAGAGCGTGCAAAGGATGGAAGCTACCTTAGACTTCTTCTCCTTTTTGCCTTCATTTATTTATCCTTGTTTAGTCCTTCCTTATTTCAGCTACTTTATTTATGTTTGGGAACCGCTGTTTGATTCCGGATTTCCCTTTTAGTCATGTATGTTTAGTACATATTACTTTGCATGCTTTGATGACACGGCATAATTATCCTGTGATATTCCATCAATCAAGTGGGGTATTAAAAATAAAATAACTTTAACTTAACTAAACAAAACGGTGTTAACTGTTAAACCAAAACAAATAACTAAAACATACTAACTAAATTCCTAGTCGATTTACCTGTAAACATTAATAGCACATTAAATCATGCCAATTACATTTAAAATGTTGAATTAATTTGGCTAAATGAAAAACTAGTTCACGCCATGTTTTTCCATGTCATTTAATAGCTCTTAAAGTATTGCAGTTGACTCACTTGTATGGTTCCGGGGACGTCTTTTAATATCTAGTGTTGTCTCCGGTATCTCTATCTTTGTAGCCAAGATAAGGTCGCATTTTATGTGCTTTGCTTTCTCTACCACATAAGGTTTCTCTTTTTGGCCTTAAGTAGAAAAAGAAGGACCACATGCAATAATATTATTGTTATAATGCATTATGTATATCAATGTAGTTTAAATTAACCATAGTTTTACTCATATTATATGATTTTATAAAACAATAACAAGAATCAAGTATGATTCAACCAACCTCCCCTTTATTTTATTAAACTGCGTAAAGTTATCACTTCAAATGTGATACTTTGCTTTTTGATCATACGTACAAAATAGAAAGAAAGTAATAAGTGAATCAAAGATCTTACAAACCAAGATCAAGATTCACATACAAGATCAAGAACCAATAAACTTTGAATATCAATGGCGGAACAAACAAGAGAGACTTTTCACACACAACAACTACCTAACTATGAGAAGACGAGAGTATATAAAGTCGTGTGGCTAAGCTTGCTTATAAGTTTCCCAACTTGACGTACTTAGTCCCTCAACTTTTAATACATGCACAAAATAAGAAAAACAAATAAACAAAGGAAATAACAAAGGGAAAAATTTTACCAACTTACCCTCTAACTATTACCACATATCAGCTTAAACTTAATACCCCCTCTTATGTTGATTTGTGATATAGATTAACAAGATTAAACTTATCACTCAGAAACTTGTGATCTTTGATTGATAAGCCCTTTGTAAACATATTAGCCACATTATCTTCAGATCTGATCTTCAAAGTCTTAATCAAACCTGCTGACACTTTTTCCCTTAAGAAATATAAGTCAATTTCAAAATGTTTTGTCCTTTCATGAAACACAGGATTAGCAGCAATCTGAATTGCTGAACTGCTATCATAATTGATAGGAACTGGTAAGCAGATATCAACTTTAAGATCCTTCATGATCTTAATTATCCACATTATCTCACAAGCAACACTATTCATAGCTCTATATTCAGTTTCAGCTGAAGATTTAGCTAACACAGACTGCTTTTTACTTTTCCAGTAAACAATATTATTTCCAAGATAAACAGTATATCCAGTCACAGACTTTCTAGTAATCTTACATTTAGCCCAGTCAGAATCAACAAATGCAGCAAGACTTAAATCATTGTTTTTCATGAATGAAATACCATTTCCAGGTGAACCCTTAAGGTATGTAAGAACATGGAAAGAAAGCTTTAAGTGAGACTTATAAGGATCATTCATAAATTGACTAAGACTGTGAACAGCATAGGCAATATCAGGCCTAGTTAATGTAAGATAGTTTAATTTTCCCACAATTTTCTGATAACAAGTTTTGTTATCAACAGGAACATCTTGTTCTATAGCACTTTGTTCCTTTTTCTTTTTAGAAGAATCGGGAATGGGTGCTTTGGCTGGCTTACATGCCAACATACCATACTCAGCAAGTAATTCAAGACAATACTTTCTTTGATTAAGCACCAGACCATGGTTAGCATCAAGTACTTCAATACCTAAGAAGTACTTAAGCTTTCTAAGATCTTTAATTTTAAATTTAGAACTCAAGTATTTCTTAAAATCATTAATAACAGATTCATTGTTACCAGTTATGATAATATCATCAACATAAACCAATAATGAAACAAATGAATCATTCTCATTTTTTTGAAAAGAGAAACATCACTTTTACTTTGTATAAATCCATTTTCAACAAGCACACTTGTTAATTTTTCATTCCATTTTCATGGTACTTGTTTAAGACCATACAAAGATTTAGTGAGTCTACAAACTTTATTATCATTATATCCATATCCCTCGGGAAGAGTCATATAGATCTCTTCATCTAACTCACCATATAAGAATGCATTATTAACATCAAGTTGATACACAGGCCAAGCATAGTGAACAGCAACAGAAATAAGGCATCTAACAGTAACAATTTTCACAACTGGTGAAAAAGTTTCCTCATAGTCTATGCCCTCTTTCTGACTAAAACCTTTAGCCACAACTCTAGCTTTAAACCTTTCAACCTCACCACTAGATTTGTACTTAACTTTCCACAACCACTTACAAGCAACTGCTTTTCTACCTGGTGGTAAATCCACAATTACCCAAGTGTTGTTTATGTTAAGAGCATCCATCTCTTTATTCATAGCTTCAATCCATTTTGGATTTTTAATAGCTTCTGAATAAGATTTGGGCTCATGAATTTTGTTCAAATTATTAGCAAAGACAAAATTATGCATAGCCAAATTAGCATAACTAAACACACTATTTATGTCATATTTAATTCTTTTATCCATCACATAATTGTCAAACTTAGCAGGAGTTTTAACAGGCCTACTAGATCTCCTTAACTCTGGTCTTTCTGGACTATTAACATTTTTAGATTCAAACATTTGTTTAAATTCTACAAAGTCATCACCCTCAGACTCATAATCATCATCATTATTCATAATGTCATCTCCCTCATGACTTCCTATACTGCCACCTAGACCATTCTGGCTGCTGTCATTTTTGTCTATACTATACTCTTTGACTACCCCCCTAGAATATCTGGCAACATCAAGAGAAGTGTCACTAGACACATCTACTAATTCAGGAGTCACACTATTATCCATATCACTTTTATTGTCTCTCTTATCATCATAGGGTTCACTTGACTTTGATTCTTAATACTCGGTTGGCAGCGGCGCCATTTATTACAAGGTTTTGCAACCGAGTATAAAATCTTATCGTCCGAATCCTTTCGAATTGACTATTGGTTCAAAGTGCGACTCAATTGTTCTTGGTGGAATAATAAATGGTTTGGTTGATTATTTATTTTAAACTAATAGCAAATAAATGTAAATGTCGTTGAGTAAAATAAAAGCTTAAAAGGATTAAACTAAAAAGACGAGTTAAAAGTAAATGCTTGAAAACTTAAAGACAGTATTAGAAAAATACTTGAACACTTAATAAATCTAAGACTTGAAAACATTGTAAAAACATGAAATTAAGTCCGTCGGAATGTGCCAAAGGAGACTGATCGGAATATATTGTCGGAGTAAGGCCAATCGGAATACCAAAAATACCCTCGTCGGAATGTATGAAATCGAAACCAATCGAAATATTGGAAAAATCACTAATCGGAATATGAAAACAAGACTCAATCGGAATGTAATGCTGGCGTCGGAATAAGGAAATAAGCCCAATCGGGATATCCACAAATCGAAACCAAATCGGAATGTTTAACAAAACCCCCAATCGGAATCTCAGCAAACCCCACCGTCGGAATAACTAAACCCTAATCCGATCAATTGATCGGAATAAGGGGGTAGTCGGAATGCTCCAATCGGAAAAGGGTTTACCCTTTTCCGATTAATATGGGATTCGAAAATTAAGATAGGCAATAAGCTATTAGGAATAAGCTATCGCCAAAACTTAAACGAATCTAAAGTGAAAAGGACTAAATAAGCTCAAATAACAACTTATCTAAACTTAAAATAAGCAAACTTTTAAATCAAACCATAAAAAGATGAACTTTTAAAGAAAACTTTTAAAAGGTAAATAAGCTAAACATATAAATAGGCCAATAAGCACAAAGATCTTAAAGCTTATTCGTATGAAAACATAAGTAGGCATAAAAAGATTACCTTTTTAAGCACGAAATCATTAAGAACAACACGGATCAAATAGATTTCGCACCAAAAGTAAACTAAAATCAAAGAAAGGTAGAAAGAGATGAAAGATTAAAAGCTTAACTTCAACTTGATTAATGAAATCAACAATACACAAAGGTTTAATCTTGAAAGATTAAAAGAAAGAAAAGATGAAAACTTAGTGAGAGAAAGTGTAGAACTTTATCTCTCTAAAACTAGAAAGAAAAAATGAAAAACTAAAACTAGCTAACAAAAACTAACCAACCCTCCTAATGTGTATTAGGAGGGTATTTATAGGGAAAATGGGAAGGTGTACATGTGTTGCCTCTTCTTTCTTTCTTCACGTCTTCTCGACTCGATTTAATTCTTTGTCTTTTCTCGACGTCGTCTCGGGATTTGAACTTGTCTTAATAATTTTCTTCTTTAATTTAGACTTGAGTTCTTCGACTTCATTAAACTTCCGTCTTTAGACTTTTTCTTCGATAAATCTTCAGAATAGACCTTGGACTTCCGTTCTTTTTGAACTCTTGATCTTTTGACTTCGTCTTTTCCCGTTTTCTTCGATAAAAGCCCGTGAAAGCCCGTGTTTTCTTCCTTTTTCATCTTTTGGTCCTAAAACACAATAAAAACACAAACCACGCATAATTCCGACTTTTACGACATAAAATACACGTTTTGGTCTCGTTATTATTGGAAATAAGTGGTAAAAGGATAAGTGTTTTCACACTTATTAAATCCCCTACACTTGACCATTACAATGCCCTCATGCAATGCATTAATTTTAAAGCACGGTTTACATTTTTCATCACAAATAACCCACCTTGGCCTTTATTAAATGCTAAACATAAAAAGATAAAAACAAGTAAAGAAATCAAAGACTTACAGTGGGTTTTGGCTGCCATGAACGTTCATCATCCTCAAGTTTCACGTTCCCCATACCAAGCTTAAAAACGAGATCATTGTTATTATAAGTTAGCAGACTAACACGAATTCATGTGGGCCAATTATTTACTTAGACTCCCTTATTCCTAGGTGTATCTCTTATATTTTATTTTTGTCTTGAATGATCATGAGGATGCATTGTTTGACTTATTTCGATAGTTAGTTAGGCCGAAAATAAAGTGAACGATTTGATCAATAGTTAGCTAAAGGACAAAATCTTTTAAAACTGCTTCTCGGGACCTCATAAAGTTCATATCTTGGCATAACTTGCTTCACGATTTGAGACCTTTCTCGGACCGATATTTGGCAGCGACTTCATACTTCGAATCTTTGAGAGACGTTCTTGAAATTATGGTCTTCTCTTCATAATAGGAATTTCTTCACTTGAAGTTTTGAGAGATTCTTCATCTGTGGACCACGACTTCTTCATTTTTCTCCAATCTTTATTTTGGACTTTGATATACAACGATCCGCCTCCTTTTAGGAATTGGATCTATTTATCCTCATACCTTGTTAGGGCCATTTTGGATAGACTTCTCCATGATCTTTTGGGGAGTATTTGCTTTTCGTCGTGTGTCTCGATCCTTCATATTGATTTTCGATAAATGATTCTTCACATCACTTTTGGATCTTTAGCAACAAAATGTAGCCCTCATGCCTTGTTAGGGCCTTTTCGGACTCGCCAATCTTCGCATCCCGCTTCAATAAGTTATGCCTTGGCTATGAACTCTAATTAATACCGAGCAACTTTTAAACGATCTTGGGCTAGAAGCTAAGTAACTTTTCAAATCGTACAACCTTATTTATTGCAGATAAATTTATTAACAAGCGATGGGAGAATAGGCTCATAATTAACTCACATAAATTCACGAAAGAATACCAAACATATAATTGAATCTATCATCTCTCGTCCTCCACAGTTTAAAATCTCAAGGAATGAGACTCGTGGATGCTTAGCCTATTAAATCAAAGTTTTGGGTTTTCGAGTCATCTATAGGATCTTGCAAATTCTTAGACTTTTTCAAGTTTAGAAATCGCATTTTAAAGTTCCCTTGATAAACGACTCTCTAGGATCAATTATAGGAGCTTGCGAAAAGTTCTTGTTCTTAACCCGTGAGAGTTAAGACTTTCGTGTTTTAAAGCTCCCTATATAAAAGCCTAGCAAAATTTGACTTAAACACGTTAAGGATACTAGCTAGAGTAAACTTAGATAAGTAAACTCGGGTTGAGTCAAAATGTTCACGACTAAGAAAATTTTAAAACCACTTTATTTAAGCAAGGAAAGAAAATAACCATAATAAAGGAAAATACAACTATACAACTAGGCCAAAATAGATTAAAAATTTCAAAAAATCAAATTTTCCGGTTAAAATAAGGGCAAATTCATGGAAAAGACCACTTACTTCGATAGAAGTCCCCCCTACACTTGATATAAACATTGTCCTCAATGTTTAAGCATGTGGGAGTGAACTCCCCTACACTTATGACATTGTGCACTTTGTTTAAATCTTGCTAAGGAAAGGACAACTATAGTGAATTCAATGTGAACATATAAGATATGAAATATTGAATCACGACAGTTTAGGATAGAACAGGGAAGATGGGAACACGGGATCACGGTTCGTCAAAAGTCATCAAGGAGCTCTTTGAAGCTTTAATCCCTGCACAGCACAAGAAACAAGACAACAAACACATACGGGGCTCCCCTACACTTATTATGAAAGCAGTAAAGGATAGATCACGGGTTGCCTCCCGAGAAGCGCTTGTTTTTGTTCATCGAGTCATGAGCCTGACTTGACCCAAATTTAGTTCATGGGAAACGTGGTGAGGGATGGAATCATCTCGTGAGAGATGTCCTCACCAAAGTACAGCTTCAAACGCTGGCCATTCACCTTGAAATTTGGCCCATTTGGCTGAGAAAGCTCAATGGTGCCATATGGAAAGACTTTGGCGACGGTGAATGGACCAGACCAGCGGCTCTTCAACTTGCCAGAGAAGATCTTCAACCGAGAGTTAAAAAGTAAGACTTGATCACCAACTTGGAACTCTCGGTTCTTAATCCTTGCGTCATGAATGATCTTGGTCTTCTCCTTGTAGATCAGTGAGTTCTCGTAAGCTTCATTCCTCAGTTCGTTGAACTCGTTGAGTTGAATCTTGCAAAGATCACCGGCTTTGTTGATGTCGAAGTTAGCCCACTTCAAGGCCCAGTACGCCTTGTGTTCCAGCTCGATAGGGAGGTGGCATGCTTTCCCGTACACAAGACGATAAGGAGTACAACCGATCGGCGTCTTATAGGCGGTACGGAAAGCCCACAAAGCATCATCTAACTTATCGGCCCACGCGGCGCGATGCTCTCCCACAGTACGCTCCAAAATTCGCTTCAGTCCACGGTTAGATATCTCGGCTTGACCGTTGGTTTGAGGATGATAAGCGGTGGAAAGACGATGATTAACACCATACTTAGCCATGACTCGTGCAAATTGATCATTGCAAAAATGAGTCCCGTGGTCACTGATGATAGCACGAGGAACGCCGAATCGAGCGAAAAGCTGCTTCAAAAAGTTCACAACCACCCTCGCATCATTCGTAGGGAGAGCCTTAGCTTCAACCCATTTAGAAACGTAGTCAACGGCTACGAGGATGTACTTGTTCCCTTTAGATGATGGAAATGGCCCCATAAAGTCGATGCCCCACACGTCAAAGATTTCACATTCTTGGATGAAATTTTGAGGCATCTCATCTTTATGTGTGATCTTGCCTTGTCTTTGGCAAGCATCACAATGTTTAACCATATCGTGAGCGTCACGATAAATGGTGGGCCAATAGAATCCAGAGTCGAATACTTTCTTCGCGGTGTAATTGGGACCAAAGTGACCACCGGTGGGTCCTTTATGGCAAGCATCAAGGATTTGAACCGCTGCCGGCCCATCAACACATCGACGAATAATCAGATCAGCACATTGTTTGAAAAGGTAAGGGTCATCCCAGAAATAATGTTCAATATCATTAAAGAACTTTTTTTTTGTTGGGACTTGAGCCCTTCCTTGAGAATCCCACCCGCTAAGTAGTTTGCAATGTCCACAAACCACGGGGTATCATCGAGATTTGAGTTGATAGACATTAAGGCCTCAAGGGGAAAAGAGTTTGTTAATGCAATAATGACTAAAAACGTTACTTGCATTTTTCGGTCTTGCTTAGTTTTGATTACGACAATATGTAAAAACAAGCATTTACGAAAACAACGAAAAACGAATTCTTGAGTTCAAGTATTTTTCATTTTACCCATTTTCACTTAAGGTATGGATAAACAAGTACTAACCTTAATCAAGTGATCAAGTGATTTAATCTTTTCTTAAAACTCACTTTTTATTAAAAGTGACAAGTTTTTATTAAACTTTATTTTTAAGAAAATGTTTTATTAAATTAATTATTTGAAATTTGAAAATGGCATATTCTTATACTGTTAAGAATATCCTTTCAGGATATTTTTATACCCAGATAAGACCTCCACCACTAAAAGACAAAAAGGAGCGGAGTCTAGTCCGGCGGTACCTTAGCGCCTAGGCGGTACCTTATCGATAAGGTACCGCGGGCTGTGATAAGGTACCGCGGGCAGATATAGTCGTTGGCTCCTTTGTCCTTTAAATAGTTGGCCATTCTCAGCTTTTCACCTCACCTCTTTTGCACATTCATTTCTAGATTCAAACCCCTTCTTTAATCACTCAAATCTTTGATCATTTGTTTGATTATTACTTGTTTAAGAAGTGAATCTTGTTCTTCCATCTCTTCCTCTCCAAGTGCAAAGAGAAGAACACTATCCTAGTGAAGTGTTGAGTCCACCACCAAAGATCTATTAAAGATCAATTTTTGTATACTTGTAGTTGTGTCATTGTTGTGAAGATCCAAGTAGTTGTGTCTATTTGGAAGTTGTGTATGTACTAAGTATAGTTGTATAGATTGGTCCTAGCTACGATTAGGGCTCGACTTTTAGCTTAGAGTCGGAAATTGGTTAAGCGACGTGTACGGTTTTCTCCACCATAAGGAGCTTGTTGTGTAGTGAACTCTCGAGTAAGGAGTACTCGAGGAGTGGAGTAGGAACGAGGAGTGAGCTTCGTTTCCGAACCACTATAAATCCTTGGTGTTCGGTTTGATCTTTCTTTACCCTTAACTCTTTACATTCCTTATTACTTTTTGCATATACATGTGTTAATATTAGATTAGCTACACTATCATTCTTTATTCTTTGTGGATATATTTTTGTTAGTATTAGTTTAGCTACACTATCATTCTTTATCCTTTGTGGATATATTTTTGTTAGTATTAGTTTAGCTACAACTATCATTGTTCATATTTGTGCATAAGAAGATTTCACATATTTCCTCAAGCCTAAGTTTTTGAAAAAGGATTTTTGGAAACCATATTTTAACAAGTAAATTTTAAGAAACTATTCAACCCCCCCCCCCCCCTTCTAGTTTCTACAATTGGTATCAGAGCGGGTTGCTCAAGAATTTTTAAAGTATATTGTATTTTAAAACTTGAATCGATCTATGGATTCCAACAAGTACCTAGAAGGGCAATCTATGAAAAGACCACCACTTTTTGAAACCGATAGTTTTATTTATTGGAAAAATAGATTTGAAACTTATGTGAAATCAAAAGATTTAGATCTTTGGCATGTTATTACCAATGGTGATTTTTTACCATTTCAATTTAATGAATTTCTAAAACAAAAGAATTAGTCACTTTTGACAAAGCTAATGATGATACTAAAAAGAAACTTTCAAAAAATAATGAGGCTAAAATGGTGATTTATAATGCTTTGCCTAAGAAAGAGTATGAAAGAATTTTTATATGTGAAACCGCTAAAGATATTTGGAACACTCTTTTAGTAACCCACCAAGGTAATAGCCAAGTCAAAGAAAGTAAAATCGATCTTCTTGTCCAACAATATGAACAATTTGTCATCTTAGAAGATGAAACTATTGATAGTGCATTTGCTAGGTTTAACACCATTATTACTAGTCTAAAAGCACTTGATGAAGGTTTTTCTAGCAAGAACAATGTTAGGAAGTTTCTAAGGGCCTTACATCCAAAGTGGAGAGCAAAAGTCACGGCTATTGAAGAGTCGAAAGATCTCTCAACTTTATCACTCGATGAACTCATAGGAAAGTTGAAGGTTCATGAGATGATAATTTTGAAGGACTCGGAATTAGTAAAAACCAAGAGTGAAAGGAAATCTCTTGCACTTAAAGCCAAGAAGGCACAAAGTGACCATGATAGTTCCTCGGAAAGTGATGACGAGGAGTATGCATTGGCGGTGAGAGATTTCAAGAAGTTCTTCAAGAGACGAGGTCCACACGTTAGGCAACCAAACTATGACAAGAAACCATTGTCAAAGAATCGGTTTGTCAAGAACGAAAAAGGTGATAGGAGTTGCTTTAGATGTGGTGATCCAAATCACTTCATTGGTGATTTTCCAAAGCCCGCTCGTGATAAGAACCACACGGCATTCGTTAGTGACGCTTGGAGCGATAGCGGTGAAGATGATGATGACAACCCCAAAGAGGAGAAATGTCTTATGGCTCACACTTCTAAAGAGGTACATTCTGAAACCGAATATTATAGCAATGATAGTTCTACTTTAGATGATATTGAATTTGAAGGAAAATATGATAGCTTACACAAACTTAGTCTTAAATTCATAGAAAAGAATAAAACCTTAAAATCAACCAAAACTAAGCTTGAAAATGAGATCAATGAACTTAGGGAGAAATTGGCTAAACTTGAGAAAAACAAAGAGGTTGATTTAGGTTGCTTAAGTTGTGAGAAACTTAGATTAGAGAATGATGATCTCAAGAGCACCTCCATTAAATTGGAAAAGTTCATGAAAGGTACTAGTGCTCTTGATGATATGTTAAACAAACAAGTTCATTCTAAGGAAAAACTTGGTCTAGGTTTTAACTCAAATGAAGCCTCAACTAGTGAACTAAAACAAGTCAGTTTTTCACAGAAAACACTTTCTGGACGCGGTTCCACATTGTATGGCGCGGTCCCTTATCGCTATGGAACCGCGGCCATAGATAAGGTACCGCGGCCAGAAGTTGATTTTTGTGAAAATTTTGAACTTTCTGAAAAATCTAAGTTAAATGAAAAACCAAAGCATCTTACTGTTAATAAGGTTCAACTACCCATACTTGACGACAATGCTATTAGTAAGTTCTATAAGCCGTTAAGTAAACCTCTCATGGGAAATAGAAGTTTATCTAGATTATCTTCTACTCCACCTAGAGTACGGAATGAGTCTAAGCCTAGAAGTAGAACGACAACGCCTACAAGAGATAATCAAAACAACTCACGAACTAGAAGTAAAACTCCAACACCTAGAAAGAATGATAATAACTCCAAATCTAGATCAAACACACCTAGGAGAAGTAATAAACAACAAAATGGTTACATGAACTACTACCCTCCTCCATTTTGTTCTCCATGGGGAATCCCCACCTCATTCATGCATCCCAACCAAATGCAAGGGATGTTTGGAACTAACAATTTTGGACCCATGAGATATTGGGGACCAAATGTTTGATCTTGTGTATTGTTACCTAGATATGCTTGGGAATTGATTTGGAGCCCGATGAGTGGATTAAGGATAGTGGATGTTCTAAACACATGACGGGTAATCGAAGTTTGTTCTCGCATTACAAAGCATATGATGGAGGTAACGTCACATTTGCTAGTAGTCTACGTGGTAATATCATTGGCAAAGGTACGGTTTCTCTTGACTCCATGACCATTGAAAATGTTGAGAACGTAGATAACTTAGGTTTTAACCTTTTAAGTATAGGTCAAATTTGTGATAATAAGTGTAAGGTCATCTTTTCGGAACATGACAGTGAAATCGTAAAAGATGGAAAAGTCATTGGAAAAGGTGTTAGAAAGCATGGGCTTTATGTCATGAAGGTTAATAAGAAGTCAAAAGACAACATATGTCTTGCGACTATAGATGATAGTTCTACCCTTTGGCGTAGGAGATTAGGTCACGCTAATATGCGTTTAATTCAATCTTTAGTCTCTAAGGAGTTGGTAAGACACCTCCCCAAGATTAAATTTGATAGTCACTTTTGTGATGCTTGCAAAGTTGGAAAGCAAGTTCACTCAAGTCACAAAGCCAAGAATTTGGTTTCGACCTCTCGGTGCTTAGAGCTCCTACATATGGATCTCTTTGGACCTTCCGCCATACGAAGTTATGGAGGTAACCTTTATACCCTAGTTATAGTTGACGACTATTCTAGATTCACTAGGACTAGATTTTTGGCATCTAAGAATGAAGCTTTCGATCACTTCGAAATCTTTACTCGGAGAATTCAAAATCAACTAGGATGTTCAATTGTTTCTATTAGGACGGATCATGGTAGGGAATTTGATAATGAAGTGCAATTTGGTGCCTTTTGTGAAGCTCATGGTATTACCCATAACTTCTCGGCTCCTCGCACTCCACAATCAAATGGGGTAGTTGAAGGAAGAAAAGGACTCTCCAAGAGATGAGTAGGACGATGTTAAACGAGCAATCGTTGCCTCAAAAGTTTTGGTGCAATGTCGTAGATACATCGACCTATATTCTCAACCGAATTCTTATTCGACCTTTCCTAGGAAAGACCCCCTATGAGATTCTTAAAGGTAAGAAACCCTCATTAGAATACTTTAGGGTGTTTGGAAGCAAGTGCTTTATCCTCAACACCAAAGACTACCTTACCAAGTTTGACCCAAAGTCTTACGAAGGTATCCTTTTAGGTTATTCCCAAACTAGTAAGGCCTACATATTCCTAAATAGAACCTCAGGGGTTATTGAAGAATGACTCAACGTAAGCTTTGATGAAACCCCTCCTTCACCCAAGACACCACCATTGGTTGATGATGACTTGGATGAATTATAAGTAGTTAAAGCCAAAGAGGTTAGAAAAATAGGAGTTGAAGACCTTAGTGTTGAAAAGGAAGTAAACATTAAGGAGTCTAGGGATCATACTCTCAATAATGTCATTGGTGACTTAAATCAAAGGACCCTAAGATCTCAAGTCCAAAACCAAAGCAACTTCTTTTGTTTTGTCTCCTTGATTGAACCAAAGAATGTTAAGGAAGCTTTGACGGATGAGAGTTCGGTCATTGCGATGCAAGAAGAATTGAATCAATTCGTTGCCAATGATGTTTGGGAACTTGTTCCTCCACCTAGAAGTTCTACCATTATAGGAACCAAATGGGTATTTAGGAATAAGCTAGATGAGAATGGTGTTGTGTCTCGTAACAAGGCTAGACTTGTAGCTCAAGGCTATAATTAACAAGAAGGGATTGATTATGACGAGACATATGCACCGGTAGCTAGATTAGAATCAATTAGAATCCTTTTAGCCTACGCTTGTGCCTTAGATATTAAGCTTCAACAAATGGATGTAAAGAGTGCATTTCTTAACGGTTTGATCAATGAGGAGGTATATGTGGCTCAACCTCCCGGCTTCATTGATTTTGAGAAACCGGACCATGTTTACAAGCTTAAGAAAGCACTTTATGGACTCAAACAAGCACCCAAAGCTTGGTATGATAGACTTAAAGCGTTTCTTGTTAAACATGAGTATACCATGGGTATGGTAGACAATACACTCTTTACAAAGAAGAAAGGTTCTCACCTCATAATCGTACAAATATATGTTGATGACATTATATTTGGCTCAACTTGTCAAGAATTGTGTGATGACTTTGCCAAAATCATGCATGATGAGTTTGAAATGAGTATGATGGGAGAACTTAACTTCTTTCTAGGACTCCAAATTAAACAAATGGACGATGGTATTTTCTTTAGTCAATCTAAGTACGCTAAAGAAATGCTAAAGAAATTTGGATTAGAAGAATCTAGACCAATGAAGACTCCTATGGCCTCGGATACTAAACTCACCGTAGATGATGATTGTGAGTCGGTAGACAACACCAAATATAGAGGTATGATTGGTAGTTTGTTGTACCTAACGGCAAGTCGATCGGATATCATGTTTATTGTTTGCCTTTGTGCTCGCTTCCAAGAGGCTCCCAAAACCTCTCACCTTGAAGCGGTTAACCGTATCTTCCGATACATTAAAGGCACTATACATTTAAGATTATGGTATCCTAAAGGGATCGGCGTAGAAACCATTGTCTACGCGGACTCGGATCATGCGGGAGACTATGTGGACCGGAAAAGCACTAGTGGAGTTTGTACCTTCATGGGTTGTTGTTTAACTTCTTGGTTCTCCAAGAAACAAACCGCTCTTGCGATATCCACCACGGAAGCCGAGTATGTGAGTGCCGGTAAAGCATGCCAACAAGCTCTATGGATGAAGCAAGCGCTTGTTGATTACGGGATTTCTCTTGATGATGTTCCCATCATGTGCGATAATAAACGCGCTATAGACCTAAGCAAGAATCCCGTGCAACATTCGCGAACCAAACACATAGAAATTAGACACCATTTCCTTAGGGATAATGTTCAAAAGGGGAACATTACTATCGAAAAGGTGCCCTCCGAGGACAACTTAGCCGATATCTTCACTAAGCCACTTAAGAGGGAACCTTTTTATTACTTGCGTCTAGGTCTAGGATTAATGGAACATCTTCCTTAAATTCTTTTCTTCTTGTGTGTTTTCTATTACCACTTTGAGTTCTTGATTCTTATAAAATGCTTTTGAAAAATCTTCTCATCTCCTTTTCAAAACTCTCAAAGTCTCTTTCGAAAATGGTCGAGAAATTCGTTTGACATTGTTAATTCAATCTAAAAACGATTTTTTTTCATAGATTCTCGCTATTAATATAGAACTTACATAATTCATATGTATGATTCTCTCAAACATAGCAAGAACAAGATTGAATCATGGAGGATCATTGTGTCATGACTTAAGGTCTTGTCTTACACACCTCCTACATTGATTTTTTAATCCATGTATTTTGGTCAAATCTCTATTTGGTAAGTTTGCATATGTTTTCTTTGTCTATCTTTGCTTTTAATCATATCCCTATGATAAGTTAGACTAGAAAAATAAGATTTGCTGAAAATCTTCCTCCAAACACCAAACCCTGCTTCTGTAGGCGGTTCCTTATGTGAACCGCGGTACCTTATTGATAAGGTACCGCCACCCTAGATAAGGAACCGCCTACAGTGGCCTTCCTTTTCGGGTTTTTGTCTGAAACTCCAGATTTGCTCCAACCTTTTTGAGAATCTTTGTTTCAAACCTTTTGACCATCCCAAAAATACCCTAAGCCTTCCCTATTTAAACCATAAGCATTTTGCATTACTTCACATCCAAAATGTCTTATTCTCCCAATGAAAGCCTTGATTCTCCTCCATTTTCTCCAATTGCTTTCAATCCAAACCCACCCAAGAACACTCTTAATCACATTTCTCCTACCAAGAATGTTGATTGTGGAACTTCTTTTCTTCCACCAACACCTTTTAGTGTTCTTCCTCCTTCTCATGATAATGTCATGCACCATGGAACATATTGTCATTGTTGTCAATATCAACATCTTGCTATGGCACACATCTATGAGGAGTTGAGCTACATCAAGAGTCTCTTAATCAAGCCTCCTCTTCACTTTGATTATGAGATCTCCAACAAGCCACCACCACCACCCTCCGCTATTACCTTGTCTTTCATATAAGCATTGATTGCTTATCCCCAAGACACCAAATTCAAGCAAATCTTAGAATTCTAGAATAACTAGGATTAGATTTATGCTTTTTGGTTTGTTTCTTTTTCCATACTTCTTTGTATGATGTTTCTTTAGTAATCTATCTTGGATCTTTGTCTTTGTGGTTTCTTCTCTTTTTATTTTATTTTATTTTTTTTATGTGACCTATTGCTATATATTGTTGGTTGTTTCTTTTGTTCAACTAACCCTTCTATGTAGCTTGTCACCATATCTCGATTCCTCGGTGCCCCAAGCTAGGGGGAGTAAGCACCAAGGGGGAGTCTTTGCAAAGTCCGTTTCTTCAACACCAGATTACGCAACCTTTTTGCTTCGACAAAGGGGGAGAAATGAATAAACTCGTCTTCGAAAATCTTGTTTTTGTGTGGAGTTTATGTATTGTCGGAATCAAAAAGGGGGAGATTGTTAATGCAATAATGACTAAAAACGTTACTTGCATTTTTCGGTCTTGCTTAGTTTTGATTACGACAATATGTAAAAACAAACATTTACGAAAACAACGAAAAACGAATTCTTGAGTTCAAGTATTTTTCATTTTACCCATTTTCACTTAAGGTATGGATAAACAAGTACTAACCTTAATCAAATGATCAAGTGATTTAATCTTTTCTTAAAACTCACTTTTTATTAAAAGTGACAAGTTTTTATTAAACTTTATTTTTAAGAAAATGTTTTATTAAATTAATTATTTGAAATTTGAAAATGGCATATTCTTATACTGTTAAGAATATCCTTTCAGGATATTTTTATACCCAGATAAGACCTCCACCACTAAAAGAAAAAAAGGAGCGGAGTCTAGTCTGGCGGTACCTTAGCGCCTAGGCGGTACCTTATCGATAAGGTACCGCGGGCTGTGATAAGGTACCGCGGGCAGATATAGTCGTTAGCTCCTTTGTCCTTTAAATAGTTGGCCATTCTCAGCTTTTCACCTCACCTCTTTTGCACATTCATTTCCAGATTCAAACCCCTTCTTTAATCACTCAAATCTTTGATCATTTGTTTGATTATTACTTGTTTAAGAAGTGAATCTTGTTCTTCCATCTCTTCCTCTCCAAATGTAAAGAGAAGAACACTATCCTAGTGAAGTGTTGAGTCCACCACTAAAGATCTATTAAAGATCAATTTTTGTATACTTGTAGTTGTGTCATTGTTGTGAAGATCCAAGTAGTTGTGTCTATTTGGAAGTTGTGTATGTACTAAGTATAGTTATGTAGATTGGTCCTAGCTACGATTAGGGCTCGACTTTTAGCTTAGAGTCGGAAATTGGTTAAGCGACGTGTACGGTTTTCTCCACCATAAGGAGCTTGTTGTGTAGTGAACTCTCGAGTAAGGAGTACTCGAGGAGTGGAGTAGGAACGAGGAGTGAGCTTCGTTGCCGAACCACTATAAATCCTTGGTGTTCGGTTTGATCTTTCTTTACCCTTAACTCTTTACATTCCTTATTACTTTTTGCATATACATGTGTTAATATTAGATTAGCTACACTATCATTCTTTATTCTTTGTGGATATATTTTTGTTAGTATTAGTTTAGCTACACTATCATTCTTTATTCTTTGTGGATATATTTTTGTTAGTATTAGTTTAGCTACAACTATCATTGTTCATATTTGTGCATAAGAAGATTTCACATATTTCCTCAAGCATAAGTTTTTGAAAAAGGATTTTTGGAAACCATATTTTAACAAGTAAATTTTAAGAAACTATTCAACCCCCCCCCCCCCCTTCTAGTTTCTACAATTGGTATCAGAGCGGGTTGCTCAAGAATTTTTAAAGTATATTGTATTTTAAAACTTGAATCGATCTATGGATTCCAACAAGTACCTAGAAGGGCAATCTATGCAAAGACCACCACTTTTTGAAACTGATAGTTTTATTTATTGGAAAAATAGATTTGAAACTTATGTGAAATCAAAAGATTTAGATCTTTGGCATGTTATTACCAATGGTGATTTTTTACCCTTTCAATTTAATGAAGTTTCTAAAACAAAAGAATTAGTCACTTTTGACAAAGCTAATGATGATACTAAAAAGAAACTTTCAAAAAATAATGAGGCTAAAATGGTGATTTATAATGCTTTGCCTAAGAAAGAGTATGAAAGAATTTTTATGTGTGAAACCGCTAAAGATATTTGGAACACTCTTTTAGTAACCCACCAAGGTAATAGCCAAGTCAAAGAAAGTAAAATCGATCTTCTTGTCTAACAATATGAACAATTTGTCATCTTAGAAGATTAAACTATTGATAGTGCATTTGCTAGGTTTAACACCATTATTACTAGTCTAAAAGCACTTGATGAAGGTTTTTCTAGCAAGAACAATGTTAGGAAGTTTCTAAGGGCCTTACATCCAAAGTGGAGAGCAAAAGTCACGGCTATTGAAGAGTCGAAAGATCTCTCAACTTTATCACTCGATGAACTCATAGGAAAGTTGAAGGTTCATGAGATGATAATTTTGAAGGACTCGGAATTAGTAAAAACCAAGAGTGAAAGGAAATCTCTTGCACTTAAAGCCAAGAAGGCACAAAGTGACCATGATAGTTCCTCGGAAAGTGATGACGAGGAGTATGCATTGGCGGTGAGAGATTTCAAGAAGTTCTTCAAGAGACGAGGTCAACACGTTAGGCAACCAAACTATGACAAGAAACCATTGTCAAAGAATTGGTTTGTCAAGAACGAAAAAGGTGATAGGAGTTGCTTTAGATGTGGTGATCCAAATCACTTCATTGGTGATTGTCCAAAGCCCGCTCGTGATAAGAACCACACGGCATTCGTTAGTGGCGCTTGGAGCGATAGCAGTGAAGATGATGATGACAACCCCAAAGAGGAGAATGTCTTATGGCTCACACTTCTAAAGAGGTACATTCTGAAACCGAATATTATAGCAATGATAGTTCTACTTTAGATGATATTGAATTTGAAGGAAAATATGATAGCTTACACAAACTTAGTCTTAAATTCATAGAAA
The DNA here is from genome assembly GCA_025667525.1 of Glebionis coronaria. Lineage (NCBI taxonomy): Eukaryota > Viridiplantae > Streptophyta > Magnoliopsida > Asterales > Asteraceae > Glebionis > Glebionis coronaria. The sequence continues at coordinate 605,636,729 of CM046875.1, read as the reverse complement.
AGAATAAAACCTTAAAATCAACCAAAACTAAGCTTGAAAATGAGATCAATGAACTTAGGGAGAAATTGGCTAAACTTGAGAAAAACAAAGAGGTTGATTTAGGTTGCTTAAGTTGTGAGAAACTTAGATTAGAGAATGATGATCTCAAGAGCACCTCCATTAAATTGGAAAAGTTCATGAAAGGTACTAGTGCTCTTGATGATATGTTAAACAAACAAGTTCATTCTAAGGAAAAACTTGGTCTAGGTTTTAACTCAAATGAAGCCTCAACTAGTGAACCAAAACAAGTCAGTTTTTCACAGAAAACACTTTCTGGACGCGGTTCCACATTGTATGGCGCGGTCCCTTATCGCTATGGAACCGCGGCCATAGATAAGGTACCGCGGCCAGAAGTTGATTTTTGTGAAAATTTTGAACTTTCTGAAAAATCTAAGTTAAATGAAAAACCAAAGCATCTTACTGTTAATAAGGTTCAACTACCCATACTTGACGACAATGCTATTAGTAAGTTCTATAAGCCGTTAAGTAAACCTCTCATGGGAAATAGAAGTTTATCTAGATTATCTTCTACTCCACCTAGAGTACGGAATGAGTCTAAGCCTAGAAGTAGAACGACAACGCCTACAAGAGATAATCAAAACAACTCACGAACTAGAAGTAAAACTCCAACACCTAGAAAGAATGATAATAACTCCAAATCTAGATCAAACACACCTAGGAGAAGTAATAAACAACAAAATGGTTACATGAACTACTACCCTCCTCCATTTTGTTCTCCATGGGGAATCCCCACCTCATTCATGCATCTCAACCAAATGCAAGGGATGTTTGGAACTAACAATTTTGGACCCATGAGATATTGGGGACCAAATGTTTGATCTTGTGTATTGTTACCTAGATATGCTTGGGAATTGATTTGGAGCCCGATGAGTGGATTAAGGATAGTGGATGTTCTAAACACATGACGGGTAATCGAAGTTTGTTCTCGCATTACAAAGCATATGATGGAGGTAACGTCACATTTGCTAGTAGTCTACGTGGTAATATCATTGGCAAAGGTACGGTTTCTCTTGACTCCATGACCATTGAAAATGTTGAGCACGTAGATAACTTAGGTTTTAACCTTTTAAGTATAGGTCAAATTTGTGATAATAAGTGTAAGGTCATCTTTTCGGAACATGACAGTGAAATCGTAAAAGATGGAAAAGTCATTGGAAAAGGTGTTAGAAAGCATGGGCTTTATGTCATGAAGGTTAATAAGAAGTCAAAAGACAACATATGTCTTGCGACTATAGATGATAGTTCTACCCTTTGGCATAGGAGATTAGGTCACGCTAATATGCGTTTAATTCAATCTTTAGTCTCTAACGAGTTGGTAAGACACCTCCCCAAGATAAAGTTTGATAGTCACTTTTGTGATGCTTGCAAAGTTGGAAAGCAAGTTCACTCAAGTCACAAAGCCAAGAATTTGGTTTCGACCTCTCGGTGCTTAGAGCTCCTACATATGGATCTCTTTGGACCTTTCGCCATACGAAGTTATGGAGGTAACCTTTATACCCTAGTTATAGTTGACGACTATTCTAGATTCACTGGGACTAGATTTTTGGCATCTAAGAATGAAGCTTTCGATCACTTCGAAATCTTTACTCGGAGAATTCAAAATCAACTAGGATGTTCAATTGTTTCTATTAGGACGGATCATGGTAGGGAATTTGATAATGAAGTGCAATTTGGTGCCTTTTGTGAAGCTCATGGTATTACCCATAACTTCTCGGCTCCTCGCACTCCACAATCAAATGGGGTAGTTGAAAGGAAGAATAGGACTCTCCAAGAGATGAGTAGGACGATGTTAAACGAGCAATCGTTGCCTCAAAAGTTTTGGTGCAATGCCGTAGATACATCGACCTATATTCTCAACCGAATTCTTATTCGACCTTTCCTAGGAAAGACCCCCTATGAGATTCTTAAAGGTAAGAAACCCTCATTAGAATACTTTAGGGTGTTTGGAAGAAAGTGCTTTATCCTCAACACCAAAGACTACCTTACCAAGTTTGACCCAAAGTCTTACGAAGGTATCCTTTTAGGTTATTCCCAAACTAGTAAGGCCTACATAGTCCTAAATAGAACCTCAGGGGTTATTGAAGAATGACTCAACGTAACCTTTGATGAAACCCCTCCTTCACCCAAGACACCACCATTGGTTGATGATGACTTGGATGAATTAGAAGTAGTTAAAGCCAAAGAGGTTAGAAAAATAGGAGTTGAAGACCTTAGTGTTGAAAAGGAAGTAAACATTAAGGAGTCTAGGGATCATACTCTCAATAATGTCATTGGTGACTTAAATCAAAGGACCCTAAGATCTCAAGTCCAAAACCAAAGCAACTTCTTTTGTTTTGTCTCCTTGATTGAACCAAAGAATGTTAAGGAAGCTTTGACGGATGAGAGTTCGGTCATTGCGATGCAAGAAGAATTGAATCAATTCGTTGCCAATGATGTTTGGGAACTTGTTCCTCCACCTAGAAGTTCTTCCATTATAGGAACCAAATGGGTATTTAGGAATAAGCTAGATGAGAATGGTGTTGTGTCTCGTAACAAGGCTAGACTTGTAGCTCAAGGCCATAATCAACAAGAAGGGATTGATTATGACGAGACATATGCACCGGTAGCTAGATTAGAATCAATTAGAATCCTTTTAGCCTACGCTTGTGCCTTAGATATTAAGCTTCAACAAATGGATGTAAAGAGTGCATTTCTTAGCGGTTTGATCAATGAGGAGGTATATGTGGCTCAACCTCCCGGCTTCATTGATTTTGAGAAACCGGACCATGTTTACAAGCTTAAGAAAGCACTTTATGGACTCAAACAAGCACCCAAAGCTTGGTATGATAGACTTAAAGCGTTTCTTGTTAAACATGAGTATACCATGGGTATGGTAGACAATACACTCTTTACAAAGAAGAAAGGTTCTCACCTCATAATCGTACAAATATATGTTGATGACATTATATTTGGCTCAACTTGTCAAGAATTGTGTGATGACTTTGCCAAAATCATGCATGATGAGTTTGAAATGAGTATGATGGGAGAACTTAACTTCTTTCTAGGACTCCAAATTAAACAAATGGACGATGGTATTTTCTTTAGTCAATCTAAGTACGCTAAAGAAATGCTAAAGAAATTTGGATTAGAAGAATCTAGACCAATGAAGACTCCTATGGCCTCGGATACTAAACTCACCGTAGATGATGATTGTGAGTCGGTAGACAACACCAAATATAGAGGTATGATTGGTAGTTTGTTGTACCTAACGGCAAGTCGACCGGATATCATGTTTAGTGTTTGCCTTTGTGCTCGCTTCCAAGAGGCTCCCAAAACCTCTCACCTTGAAGCGGTTAACCGTATCTTCCGATACATTAAAGGCACTATACATTTAGGATTATGGTATCCTAAAGGGACCGGCGTAGAAACCATTGTCTACGCGGACTCGGATCATGCGGGAGACTATGTGGACCGGAAAAGCACTAGTGGAGTTTGTACCTTCATGGGTTGTTGTTTAACTTCTTGGTTCTCCAAGAAACAAACCGCTCTTGCGATACCCACCACGGAAGCCGAGTATGTGAGTGCCGGTAAAGCATGCCAACAAGCTCTATGGATGAAGCAAGCGCTTGTTGATTACGGGATTTCTCTTGATGATGTTCCCATCATTGCGATAATAAAGGCGCTATAGACCTAAGCAAGAATCCCGTGCAACATTCGCGAACCAAACACATAGAAATTAGACACCATTTCCTTAGGGATAATGTTCAAAAGGGGAACATTACTATCGAAAAGGTGCCCTCCGAGGACAACTTAGCCGATATCTTCACTAAGCCACTTAAGAGGGAACTTTTTTATTACTTGCGTCTAGGTCTAGGATTAATGGAACATCTTCCTTAAATTCTTTTCTTCTTGTGTGTTTTCTATTACCACTTTGAGTTCTTGATTCTTATAAAATGCTTTTGAAAAATCTTCTCATCTCCTTTTCAAAACTCTCAAAGTCTCTTTCGAAAATGGTCGAGAAATTCGTTTGACATTGTTAATTCAATCTAAAAACGATTTTTTTTCATAGATTCTCGCTATTAATATAGAACTTACATAATTCATATGTATGATTCTCTCAAACATAGCAAGAACAAGATTGAATCATGGAGGATCATTGTGTCATGACTTAAGGTCTTGTCTTACACACCTCCTACATTGATTTTTTAATCCATGTATTTTGGTCAAATCTCTATTTGGTAAGTTTGCATATGTTTTCATTGTCTATCTTTGCTTTTAATCATATCCCTATGATAAGTTAGACTAGAAAAATAAGATTTGCTGAAAATCTTCCTCCAAACACCAAACCCTGCTTCTGCAGGCGGTTCCTTATGTGAACCACGGTACCTTATTGATAAGGTACCGCCACCCTAGATAAGGAACCGCCTACAGTGGCCTTCCTTTTCGGGTTTTTGTCTGAAACTCCAGATTTGCTCCAACCTTTTTGAGAATCTTTGTTTCAAACCTTTTGACCATCCCAAAAATACCCTAAGCCTTCCCTATTTAAACCATAAGCATTTTGCATTACTTCACATCCAAAATGTCTTATTCTCCCAATGAAAGCCTTGATTCTCCTCCATTTTCTCCAATTGCTTTCAATCCAAACCCACCCAAGAACACTCTTAATCACATTTCTCCTACCAAGAATGTTGATTGTGGAACTTCTTTTCTTCCACCAACACCCTTTAGTGTTCTTCCTCCTTCTCATGATAATGTCATGCACCATGGAACATATTATCATTGTTGTCAATATCAACATCTTGCTATGGCACACATCTATGAGGAGTTGAGCTACATCAAGAGTCTCTTAATCAAGCCTCCTCTTCACTTTGATTATGAGATCTCCAACAAGCCACCACCACCACCCTCCGCTATTACCTTGTCTTTCATATAAGCATTGATTGCTTATCCCCAAGACACCAAATTCAAGCAAATCTTAGAATTCTAGAATAACTAGGATTAGATTTATGCTTTTTGGCTTGTTTCTTTTTCCATACTTCTTTGTATGATGTTTCTTTAGTAATCTATCTTGGATCTTTGTCTTTGTGGTTTCTTCTCTTTTTATTTTATTTTATTTTTTTTATGTGACCTATTGTTATATATTGTTGGTTGTTTCTTTTGTTCAACTAACCCTTCTATGTAGCTTGTCACCATATCTCGATTCCTCGGTGCCCCAAGCTAGGGGGAGTAAGCACCAAGGGGGAGTCTTTGCAAAGTCCGTTTCTTCAACACCAGATTACGCAACCTTTTTGCTTCGACAAAGGGGGAGAAATGAATAAACTCGTCTTCGAAAATCTTGTTTTTGTGTGATTAAGTTTATGTATTGTCGGAATCAAAAAGGGGGAGATTGTTAATGCAATAATGACTAAAAACGTTACTTGCATTTTTCGGTCTTGCTTAGTTTTGATTATGACAATATGTAAAAACAAGCATTTACAAAAACAACGAAAAACGAATTCTTGAGTTCAAGTATTTTTCATTTTACCCATTTTCACTTAAGGTATGGATAAACAAGTACTAACCTTAATCAAGTGATCAAGTGATTTAATCTTTTCTTAAAACTCACTTTTTATTAAAAGTGACAAGTTTTTATTAAACTTTATTTTTAAGAAAATGTTTTATTAAATTAATTATTTGAAATTTGAAAATGGCATAGTCTTATACTGTTAAGAATATCCTTTCAGGATATTTTTATACCCAGATAAGACCTCCACCACTAAAAGACAAAAAGGAGTGGAGTCTAGTCCGGCGGTACCTTAGCGCCTAGGCGGTACCTTATCGATAAGGTACCGCGGGCTGTGATAAGGTACCGCGGGCAGATATAGTCGTTGGCTCTTTTATCCTTTAAATAGTTGGCCATTCTCAGCTTTTCACCTCACCTCTTTTGCACATTCATTTCCAGATTCAAACCCCTTCTTTAATCACTCAAATCTTTGATCATTTGTTTGATTATTACTTGTTTAAGAAGTGAATCTTGTTCTTCCATCTCTTCCTCTCCAAGTGCAAAGAGAAGAACACTATCCTAGTGAAGTGTTGAGTCCACCACCAAAGATCTATTAAAGATCAATTTTTGTATACTTGTAGTTGTGTCATTGTTGTGAAGATCCAAGTAGTTGTGTCTATTTGGAAGTTGTGTATGTACTAAGTCTAGTTGTGTAGATTGGTCCTAGCTACGATTAGGGCTCGACTTTTAGCTTAGAGTCGGAAATTGGTTAAGCGACGTGTACGGTTTTCTCCACCATAAGGAGCTTGTTGTGTAGTGAACTCTCGAGCAAGGAGTACTCGAGGAGTGGAGTAGGAACGAGGAGTGAGCTTCGTTGCCGAACCACTATAAATCCTTGGTGTTCGGTTTGATCTTTCTTTACCCTTAACTCTTTACATTCCTTATTACTTTTTGCATATACATGTGTTAATATTAGATTAGCTACACTATCATTCTTTATTCTTTTTGGATATATTTTTGTTAGTATTAGTTTAGCTACACTATCATTCTTTATTCTTTGTGGATATATTTTTGTTAGTATTAGTTTAGCTACAACTATCATTGTTCATATTTGTGCATAAGAAGATTTCACATATTTCCTCAAGCCTAAGTTTTTGAAAAAGGATTTTTGGAAACCATATTTTAACAAGTAAATTTTAAGAAACTATTCAACCCCCCCCCCCCCTTCTAGTTTCTATAGAGTCATTGATCTCTTTGTTCGGATGATCCCTTTGATAAGGATCCTCAAGTCTACTGAGATGATCCGCGGCTAGGTTTTCAGCTCCCTTTTTGTCACAAATTTCAATGTTGAATTCTTGAAGGAGCAAAACCCAACGAAGAAGTCTTGGCTTAGAATCTTGCTTAGTCATCAAGTACTTCAACGCGGAATGATCGGTATACACGATGATGGTAGAAAGGACAAGATAGGGGCGAAACTTTTCAAAAGCATACACTACAGCTAAAAGCTCTTTTTCGGTAGTGGTATAATGCAATTGAGCCCCCGTCATTGTCTTGCTAGCATATTGGAGTGGTTGGAAGTGTTTGTTCACTCTTTGGCCCAAAACCGCTCCAATTGCAAAGTCGCTAGCATCACACATCAACTCAAAAGGTAGCTCCCAATTAGGGGTAACCAAGACCGGTGCCTTAGTTACCTTATCCTTGAGAAGATTGAAGGCTTCAAGACACTCTTTGGAAAAGATGAAAGGAGTATCTTTTTCCAAGAGGTGGGTCATCGGGCAAGCGATTTTAGAAGAATCTTGAATGAATCGACGATAGAAGCCCGCATGACCGAGGAAACTTCTCACACCCTTCACGGTTGAAGGTGGAGGCAATTTTGCAATAACATCGACTTTAGCATGGTCCACTTCAAGACCGGCTTTGGAGATTTTGTGTCCTAGCACGATGCCCTCTTTTACCATGAAATGGCATTTTTCCCAATTTAGAACAAGGTGAGTGTCTTCACACCGCTTAAGCATACGTTCTAAATTGGCAAGGCAAGCAGAGAAAGAATCGCCATAAACCGAGAAATCATCCATGAAGACTTCCATAGTTTCTTCAACCATGTCATGGAAAATAGCCATCATACACCTTTGAAATGTCCCAGGAGCATTGCATAAGCCGAAAGGCATTCTTTTATAGGCAAATGTTCCGTAAGGACAAGTGAATGTGGTTTTCTTTTGGTCTTTGGGATCGATTGGAATTTGAAAATACCCAGAGAAACTGTCCAAAAAGCAGTAATAGTCATTACCCGCTAGACGTTCAAGCATTTGGTCCATGAAAGGAAGGGGAAAATGATCCTTTCTCGTAACATCATTGAGTTTGCGATAGTCTATACAAACTCTCCACCCTGTAACGAGACGAGTAGGAATCAACTCGTTGTTTTCATTGGGAACAACGGTGATTCCGCCTTTCTTAGGCACACAATGGACGGGACTAACCCACGGTGAATCCGAGATAGGATAGATCATTCCCGCATCAAGAAGTTTGATAACCTCTTTTTTGATTACGTCATGGATCTTAGGATTCACCCTTCTTTGGCTTTGAATAGTGGGTTTAAAGTCGTCCTCCATGAGAATTTTGTGTGTGCAGAAGTGAGGATCAATTCCACGAATATCGGAGATTTTCCATGCAATAGCTTTCTTGTGATTCTTCAGCACGGCGATGAGTCGGAATTTTTCTTCTTCTTTCAAGTCCTTAGCAATGATGACCGGTAACGTCTTGTTGTCTTTAAGGAAAACGTACTCGAGATGAGACGGAAGATCCTTAAGCTCTAAATCCGGAGGATTTTCGATGGACGGCGTAGTCAACTTCGGATCATCGATAGAGATATCCTTAGGAGATGGTGGAGAAGTATGGTCCTCATTGAGAAGTTTCTCAATGGTACGAATGTCTTCATCCCAATCGGTGGGAGAACTATCATACTTAAGATCGAGAGGACCCAAGCTAGCTTCAAAATCATCCAAGTCACTGTCTCCAAAAGGAGTCAATGACGGAGCAATTGAGGCAACGGTCTCAACATTGGGTAGAGAAGAAGAACCACTTTTACAAGCGTCTTTGAAATGTTCTTCACAAGCCTCATCAAGAACATCAATGAAATTAACACTCTCGTTTTCCGAAGGCTGCTTAGAAAGTTTACCCAAGTTGAAGACGATTTTATCGTCACCAACTCTCATGATTAGTTCGCCTGCGGCTACATCAATGAGAGTGCGACCGGTCCTCAGGAATGGACGTCCAACGATTAATGGAACATGGGGGTCCATCTCGTAGTCAACGACAACAAAATCCGTCGGGAAGGTGAATTTGTCAACGCCAACGAAGACGTCTTCGGCTATCCCCACTGGATAAGCAACCATACGGTTGGCTAATTCCAAAGTCATTCGTGTGGGGACTAGCTCGGGGAGAGATAATTGCTTCCAAACACTTAATGGCATTAAGTTAATACTGGCACCTAGATCGGCTAGGGCCATGCAATTCTCTACTCCCAGGAAGTTGTAAGGAATCAAGAAACGACCCGGATCACCAAGTTTGGTGGGCAATTTCCTTAAGAGCACTGCGGAGCAGTTCTCATTAAGTTGGGTCTGAGCAATATCGAGAAGTTTCTCCTTATCACTGAGAAGATCTTTAAACATTTTAGCGTATTTGGGCATGTGAGCGAGAGCCTCAACAAAGGAGATATTGAAATTCAGTTGTTTGAACATTTTGAAAAAATTCGAAACCTGAATATCATCCTTGTTCTTCAATTTCTCTTTTCTCAACCTCGAAGGATAAGGTATATTGGGTTGAGATGAAGGCTTTTGGATAGAATTCGCACTCACATCCTTGGGTGGTGGAGGGGTAGAAGTAGAAGGTGGTGGAATTGGAGAAGTAGAAGTTGGAGGAATAGAAGATGGAGGATTCGGAGAAGGAGACTCGTTTTCCTTTGTCACAATCACCAGTGTAGGTGTCGGAAGCTCGGGTTCCTTTAAACCTTTTCCACTGCGAGTGGTGATTTCTTTCATCTCCCCTCTTGGATTAGCCACGGTGTTACTCGGAAGAGAACCCGATCCAGAGGCTTGATTACTAGGGAAGAAACTAGCCATCATATTCCTCAAGTCATTCGTTTGACTTGCCAAAGTGTTTCGCATATCAGCACGAAGATCATTCCCTTTCTTAACCATATTTGCTTTCATGTTGGCCATTTCCCGTTGAAGATTTTGCACGATCACATCGTTCGTCCTCATGTAGGTTTCAACATCTTGGTGTAAGGCTGTAGGTTGGTTGAGAGGAGGAGCATGGTAGGCGGGTGGTTGATAAGCAGGTTGTTGGTAAACTTGGTTGTTTCTTTGAGGTGGATATGGGTTTCTTTGGTTTGGATATTGATTTGGAGCACGTGGTTGGTTTTGATTGTTGTGATTGAGGTTGTTTGGGTTTTGTGGGGGAAAACCAGGTGGTGAAAGAAAGTTGTTTGAGCGATAGCTGAGCAAGTTGAGGTCACCTTGAGGACGTGCTTGATAGCTTCCTGTAGCATAGGTATCGTTGGCGGCATACACATTTTCCGGATTGTCGTGAGTCGAAGGACAATCAGTGTATGAGTGAGGTCCCCCGCATATATCACAAGATTGAGTCATAGCATTTGCTTGGGCAGTAATAGCTTTAGTGTTATTGGCGGCTTGGAGAGCAAGTGATTCAACAAGCAAAGTAAGCTTATCAAGTCTCTTGTCGCTCTCGTTAGTGCTAGCACTGGCCACATTGGTCCTAACACTCTTGGTTTGCACGCGAGACTTGTTCTCAATAATATCCCAAGCGGCATTAGAAGACTTAACCAAAAGATTTCCCCCCGTAGCACTATTTAGTGAATCTTGGTCATTCATGCTTAAACCATTGTAAAAAGTGTTAATTTGATGCACTTTGGTAAAACCATGTTGTGGGCACTTTCTTAAAAGTTATTTAAAAGGTCCCAAGATTCACTAAAAGTCTCATCGTACTTTTGTTCAAAGGTAATAATTTCATTCCGCAAAGCGGTAGTACGAGAGGGTGGGAAAAAGTAGTTGATAAACTTGGTCTCTAAATCCGTCCACGTAAGAATACTTTGTGGCGGTTCTTTATCAAGCCAATGCCGGGCTTGTCCCTCTAAGGAGAAAGGAAAAAGTTGCAAACGAATTACCTCTTGTGAAACCCCATTGAATTTGACTGTATTCGTTAGTTGAAGAAACCTTTTGATGTGGTCATGAGGATCATCAATGGTACGTCCCAAGAATGGTTGAGCTGAGACCATCTGAATAAAGCCGGATTTGAGCTCAAAGTTGTTGGCTCCAATCGCGGGTATGACAATAGCATCGTGGTTGCCCTCTACATGTGCTTGCAAAAGTTCGATCATAGGGCGATTGTCCGGTAGAGGTTCATTGTTGTTATTATTCATGTTGTTTTGTGGTGGATTATTATTGTTGTTGTGTACACCGGCCATGTCTAAGTTATCGAGAGTCTCGGGCTCTTGATAAGATGTTGATCGAGTGCGCATACACCTGCAAAAGAACTAACAAAGCGAGAAATATTTTTGGTTTTTTATGTTTTTTAATTTTTTTGTATTTTTGAAAATTTTATATTTTTTAGGATTTTTGAAATTTTTAACGCAAGGAAAATAACATTCAAAGATGAACGGATCCCAAAATCCAATGCGTCTCTCACTAAAAACCTTTAATCTTAACGAAAAGAGCCGGCAGCGGCGCCATTTAATACTCGGTTGGCAGCGGCGCCATTTATTACAAGGTTTTGCAACCGAGTATAAAATCTTATCGTCCGAATCCTTTCGAATTGACTATTGGTTCAAAGTGCGACTCAGTTGTTCTTGGTGGAATAATAAATGGTTTGGTTGCTTATCTATTTTAAACTAATAGCAAATAAATGTAAATGTCGTTGAGTAAAATAAAAGCTTAAAAAGATTAAACTAAAAAGACGAGTTAAAAGTAAATGCTTGAAAACTTAAAGACGTTATTAGAAAAATACTTGAACACTTAATAAATCTAAGACTTGAAAACGTTGTAAAAACATGAAATTAAGTCCGTCGAAATGTGCCAAAGGAGACTGATCGGAATATATTGTCGGAATAAGGCCAATCGGAATACCAAAAATACCCTCGTCGGAATGTATGAAATCGAAACCAATCGGAATATTGGAAAAAGCACTAATCGGAATATGAAAACAAGACTCAATCGGTATGTAATGCTGGCGTCGGAATAAGGAAATAAGCCCAATCGGAATATCCACAAATCGAAACCAAATCGGAATGTTTAACAAAACCCCCAATCGGAATCTCAGCAAACCCCACCGTCGGAATAACTAAACCCTAATCCGATCAATTGATCGGAATAAGGGGGTGGTCGGAATGCTCCAATCGGAAAAGGGTTTACCCTTTTCCGATTAATATGGGATTCGAAAATTAAGCTAGGCAATAAGCTATTAGGAATAAGCTATCACCAAAACTTAAACGAATCTAAAGTGAAAAGGACTAAATAAGCTCAAATAACAACTTATCTAAACTTAAAATAAGCAAACTTTTAAATCAAACCATAAAAAGATGAACTTTTAAAGAAAACTTTTAAAAGGTAAATAAGCTAAACATATAAATAGGCCAATAAGCACAAAGATCTTAAAGCTTATTCGTATGAAAACTTAAGTAGGCATAAAAACATTACCTTTTTAAGCACGAAATCATTAAGAACAACATGGATCAAATAGATTTCGCACCAAAAGTAAACTAAAATCAAAGAAAGGTAGAAAGAGATGAAAGATTAAAAGCTTAACTTCAACTTGATTAATGAAATCAACAATACACAAAGGTTTAATCTTGAAAGATTAAAAGAAAGAAAAGATGAAAACTTAGTGAGAGAAAGTGGAGAACTTTCTCTCTCTAAAACTAGAAAGAAAAAATGAAAAACTAAAACTAGCTAACAAAAACTAACCAACCCTCCTAATGTGTATTAGGAGGGTATTTATAGGGAAAATGGGAAGGTGTGCATGTGTTGCCTCTTCTTTCTTTCTTCACGTCTTCTCGACTCGATTTAATTCTTTGTCTTTTCTCGACGTCGTCTCGGGATTTGAACTTGTCTTAATAATTTTCTTCTTTAATTTAGACTTGAGTTCTTCGACTTCATTAAACTTCCGTCTTTAGAATTTTCTTCGATAAATCTTCAGAATAGACCTTGGACTTCCGTTCTTTTTGCACTCTTGATCATTTGACTTCGTCTTTTCCCGTTTTCTTCGATAAAAGCCCGTGAAAGCCCGTGTTTTCTTCCTTTTTCATCTTTTGGTCCTAAAATACAATAAAAACACAAACCACGCATAATTCCGACTTTAACGACATAAAATACACGTTTTGGTCTCGTTATTATTGGAAATAAGTGGTAAAAGGATAAGTGTTTTCACACTTATTAATTCTACTAGGTCAAAAAAGTTTTGACTGTTAACTCCATTTTCCTCAAAAACAAACTCTTTTACTAACACATCATTTTTAAAAGGATAAAAAGTCTCATAGAACTTCACATCTCTAGAAAAGAAAATGCTCTTTGTTTCAAGATTATAAAGTTTATAACCCTTTTTTGTATTAGAATACCCCATAAAAACACATTTATCAGACCTAGCAGAAAATTTATCTGAATTATTTAAAACAGTTGCAAAACACAAACACCCAAAACTTTTAAGTAAAGAGAGACTAGGTGATACATTGTAAATCATTTCATAAGGACTTTTTCCAGAAAGCACAGAGGTAGGAAGCCTGTTAATAAGGTACACAGATGTTAAAATACATTCAGACCACATGTTTAAAGGAATGCCCCCTGAAACATGATGGCTCTAGCAACATTAAGAAGATGTCTATGTTTTCTTTCAACTACACCATTTTGCTGTGGTGTATATACACAAGAAGTCTGGTGTATTATACCTTTAGATGTAACAAAATTTTCAAACATATGATTTATAAACTATGTTCCATTATCACTTCTAAATACTTTAACAGAAATGTCAAACTGATTTTTAATAAGATTATAAAATTCAACCACTTTTTCAAAAACCTCATCCTTCCCCTTAAGCAAATACAACCAGACAGCTCTAGTGTAATCATCAACAATAGTAAGAAAAAATCTAAATCCTTCCCTACTCTTAATCATATAAGGACCCCAGACATCCAAATGAATAATATCACCCAAATGCTTAGTCTTATGATCACTAAGAGGGAAAGGTTCTCTAGTTTGCTTAGCCTTGTGACCCACATCACGAGGCTGAGTATCACCCAGATCATCAATCTGAAGTGTATCTTTCAACACACTCAGAACTTGATCAGATGGGTGACCAAGCCTGTTGTGCCAAATACACTTAGAAAGCAAACAACAAGTAATCTTACTATTAAAAATTTTCCTACCTGGATCAAACAAATACAATCCATTATTCTCACTACCAGTCCCCAGGAGGGACTTTTGAAGAGAATCCTGAATAAAACACTTAGATTCAGTGAAAGAAACAACAACCTTGTTATCTTTAGCCAATTTATGAACAGATATAAGACTGACTTTGTATCGAGGTACCACTAACACATTTTTCAAACTAATTTTATCTGCAAGTTTATAATTTCCAACAAATTTTACCAATTCAATAGTCCCATTAGGGTGTGATACAGTTATATTCAAATGAGAAACATTTATAACATCAGTTAAATGATCTGTTGAAAAAGTCATGTGTTGAGAGGCACCAGAATCAAAAATCCAGCCAACATAGGTACTATAAGTACTAATGTTAGTGTTGTAGTTAAAAAACTTGCATGTAACAAAACTAATCACATGACTAGAGAAAGATAAAGTACCAACAGCACCAGACTGCAACTCACTATTGTCAGGCTTAGAACCAATCAAGGCCATCAATCTGTTAATCTGATCTTGAGTAAAAGGCATAGAGTTTCCTGTACTTAGATCATTCTTAACAAAAGCATAACTAGAATTAGCACCACCAGAAGAAGTGTTAGAATTAACACCACTAGGAGTTCTTTTCTTGAATCCTGGTGGATATCCATTAAGCTCAAAACACCTATCAATGGTGTGACCAGTCATATTACAATGTTTACAAACCAAGTTGGTATTCCTAGTAGCTCCTCTCCCTTGAGAGGACCTGTTATTGTTGTTATTATTATTATTAGACCAATTGTTATTGTTATTAGACCAATTAGATGGTCTAGCAGCAAATGCAGAAGAGTTTGGTCTAACAAAAGAATTATGAACCAAGTTATTCTTATGAGATCCAACCCTAGATAGGGTAGCAAATGCATATTTCACATCTGATAAAGGATCAGAAGTCAGTAATTGACTTCTTACAACACTATAAGTGTCATCCAATCCCATAAGAAACTGCATCAATCTCAAAAGACTATTATGACTTTTAAGCTGAGGAGCACCCTCACAAGTACAATTAGGCAGATTAACCAGAGAGTCAAATTGCCTCCATAAACTATTGGAATTGTGATAGTACTCAGATAGAGAAGACCCAGATTGAGTAAGAGAGCATATCTTAAAATGCAAATTATATATCACAGACCCATCAATTTTATCATATGTTTCCTTAAACTCATCCCAAACATCTCTAGCATTCTTAGAAAAGATTTGCCCTTGATATAACTCAGAAGAAATACAACCAAGAATCCATGACAATACAACAGCATTACATCTATCCCATTGTTCTTGTAAAAACTCATCTTATTTATCTTTAACACATGTACCATCAATAAAACCCAACTTATTTTTAGTATGCAATGCAAGTTTGAAGGCAGCAGCCCAAACTTTATAATTTTTAGGACTAGACAATTTAGTTGTCACAATTGGGTGACCATTAGTATCAGATGGGTGCAAGTAAAGAGGGTCATTAGGGTGAATGACATTAGTATTCTCATCATCAGTATCACTGACATCTTTATCACTTTTCTTGTCCTCAGACATGATGCAAGACAAAGAAAACAACCAAAGAACAAAAAACCCTTGTAACTCCTCTACAAAGAACTACCAAGAAAGCAAACAAACCTCTCAACAATCAATCCACCAAGACTACCTAGTTCCCTTCGACACCTAATCACCCACTAACAAACTAAAAACAACCCTAAAGAAAGAGAAGAGTGGTATTACAATGCACGCGCAGCAACAAGCTACCAATCAGAGAACAAGATTAATGAGATCAAGCGGATCTCATAAATCAAACCAGCACAGCGGAAAACTCACCTGAAAAAAGGTTAAAACAACAAAAAACTAACAGAAAACAACCTCAATTACCTCCAATCAAAGAAACCCTAATTTAATCGATCAAATCTTGTGATTAAACACAATCAAAACACGATTAACCACAAGATTAATCAATATCTTTAGAAAAAACCAGTTTAAAAAACAGATATCAAGAACCAATGGCTCTGATACCATATACGATTTTATAAAACAATAACAAGAATCAAGTATGATTCAACCAACCTCCCCTTTATTTTATTAAACTGCGTAAAGCTATCACTTCAAATGTGATACTTTGCTTTTTGATCATACGTACAAAATAGAAAGAAAGTAATAAGTGAATCAAAGATCTTACAAACCAAGATCAAGATTCACATACAAGATCAAGAACCAATAAACTCTGAATATCAATGGCGGAACAAACAAGAGAGACTTTTCACACACAACAACTACCTAACTATGAGAAGACGAGAGTATATAAAGTCGTGTGGCTAAGCTTGCTTATAAGTTTCCCAACTTGACGCACTTAGTCCCTCAACTTTTAATACATGCACACAATAAGAAAAACAAAGAAACAAAGGAAATAACAAAGGGAAAAATGTTACCAACTTACCCTCCAACTATTACCACATATCAACTTAAACTTAATACATATCTCAGCTGTTTTTAATCTGTAGCGCTGCTGCTGGTAATTTCTCAAGAGAACTTTCTTAAATTCGTGTTCCAAAAAGAAGTACGTGGAGTTCCGTAAGTTGTAACGTATCAACTATGACACTGTTTTTTAGTTTTCTTCTTATGTCTCTTCCCCTTCTATTGCTCCTCTACCTTCTTCCAAAAATCATCCAAAACAGATCTTAATTCAATCCACCAGGGCCTCGTGGACTACCCTTCATTGGAAACTTACACCAGATTGATCAATCACACCTGCATACTTACCTATGGAACCTCTCCAAATCCTACGGCCTAGTTGTATCTCTTCATTTTGGTTTCCTCGCAGCTATCACTGTTTCTTCCGCGAGTCTAGCTAAAGAAGTCTTGAAAACCCAAGATATTATCTTTTGTAATAGGCCAACGTTGTTTGGACAACAAAAGGTATCTTACAATGGCCTCAAAGTCGCTTTTTCGCCTTACAATGAGTATTATAAAGAGATGAGAAAGATTTTCATGGTTCATTTGTTGGGCCAAAGAGGGTACAATCTTATAGGTATATTCGAGAAAATGAGATCTCTAGTGCCATGAAAACTATACATGGGCTAGCTCTTTCGTCTAAGCAAGTAAACTTAAGTGAACTCACAAAGAGTGTGACGAGTACTATTGTGATGAGAGTGGGATTTGGAAAGAGGTACGAAGATGGACATGAAAGAAAGGAGGTTCTTCGCCTACTTCGTGAATTTCAAGCAATCATGGCGAATTTCTTTGTTTCGGATCTTTGGCCTGGTTGCCTTTTGCAGGGTTGGTTGATAGGTTGTTGGGCAAGACGGGTCGGCTTGATAGATGCTTTCAATTTTTTGATTTGTTTTACCGAAAAGTCATCGATGAACACATCAATAGTAAAGACCAAAAGTCACATGAAGAAGAAGATGATTTTATCGACATATTATTAAGACTCAAGAAAGACCAACTCTTCAACCTCACGAACGATCACATTAAAGCCATGCTGATGGTAATCACTTTATGCTCTATGTATTTGCTATAGTACAAAAATATTTTTTCATTTATTTTTCTTCTTTTATGATCTAGGATGTATTGGTAGCTGGCACGGATACTAGCTCGTAGTTTGGGCAATAGCAGCACTTATGAAGAACCATGAAGCAATGAAGAAAGTGCAAGAGGAAGTGAGAAATGTGGTCGGGAAGAAGGGTAAAGTAGACGAGGATGATCTTACAAAACTCGCCTATATGAAGGCAGTGGTAAAGGAAATCATGAGGTTATATCCTACGGCTCCTCTTTTACTACCTCGAGAAACAACAAAAGAAACTATTTTACATGGCTACAGAATCAAGCCGAAAACCTTAGTTTTTGTAAATGCGTTGGCTATCGGAAGGGACCCTGATTATTGGGAGAACCCAGAGGAGTTCTTGCCAGAAAGGTTTTTGGATAGTGATATTGACTTTAAAGGGAATGATTTCGGGCTAATCCCATTTGGAGCCGGTAGAAGAATCTGCCCCGGACTCTCGATGGGAGCTGTCATGGTGGATCTTTTACTTGCTAATCTTCTTTACTTGTTTGATTGGGCTTTGCCAGATGGTATGAATAGGGAAGATATAGAATTTGAAGCTGTTCTTGGGATAACCATACACAAGAAGAATGAACTTTTTACCTTTTAGCTCATGAGCGTGTGTAGATGATTACTATCTATTAAACTATCTAATATGTATTTGATAAAGCAAATATCCTATGTTGATTGGCTATTTATTAAATATTGATAATGGGTGTTCAGGAACCATTTTATTTTCTTGCCTCGCCATCTGGCCCGTATGTTTTCGAAACAGTGTGCTGATTGTGTTGTTTTAGAAACATCTGACTGATAGAAGTGGTGTTCATGGAGACTAATGTTTTTGTATCCAAGCCACAATCTAGCTAGAGATCAAAAACTTAAGCTGTGATCGACATGGTAAGTAACTAACTAGCCGACTAAAAAAAATGTTAAGTAGTTTACATGAGGCCTTAAGTAGCTGGTTCAGAGTTGATTCTCCGGTGCTGCTGGCTGCTGCATGGTGTAACTTATGGACTTCTCTTAGTGCATTTTTAGGGATAGATCACTGATACACCTTTAGAATGGTATTTGTTTTCTCTACTAGTTGATTATATACATACGGATACATGCATGCGCACATTTCTGCAATTCTTATCAGTCCACATGTTTCAATCATATTTTTGTGATTCTATAAGACCCGCAGTAAAACAAACTAAAAACTTAATTATTATGCATATCAGCATATCTGTTATTATAAATTATGTGCCATGGAATGAGAACTTAATTATACGGAGTAATAGGTTATGCAATTCTGGCGTATTAAACTACTACATAAGTGTATATGTAATGCAACTCGTTCTTGTTTGAATTAACATGGTAAATCAATCCCCTATTTATATATACACTACAACAATTTTGCATGTTAGGGACGACTTAGTCGTCCCTAGGGCAGCACGTTTTCGACCCTAAACACTTGGGACGACTTGTTCGACCCAAGATATTTGTGCTCAAAATTTCGACCCTAAATTTCTAGGGTCGACTAATCCTTTGAAACCTAGGGACGACCAACTGGGCCCCACAGCCTTTTCGTTGAAAATATTGACTAACTTAAGGACGACTTCTTTTCGAAATTTATGGTCGAAAAAGTCGTCCCTAAGTTTTTAATAAAAATAAACTTTTTTTAATGTTTAATAAAAAATCTTTTTTTATAATTAATAAATTCATTTTTAGAAAGAAAAAAAGTAAGAGGTTCAACTGATGAGTCGATGTGTTACAGTTATACGTTAGAGGTTCAACTGGTGAGTCGATATGTTACGGTTCTACGTTATAGGTTCAACTGATGAGTCGATATGTTACGGTTATACGTTAGAGGTTCAATTGATGAGTCGATATGTTACGGTCATATATTAGAGGTTCAACTGATGAGTCGATATGTTACGGTTATACGTTATAGGTTCAACTGATGAGTCGATATGTTACAGTTATACGTTAGAGGTTCAACTGATGAGTCGATATGTTACGGTTATACGTTAGAGGTTCAACTGATGAGTCGATATGTTACGGTTATACGTTAGAGGTTCAACTGATGAGTCGATATGTTAGGGTTATACGTTAGAGGTTTAACTGATGAGTCAATATGTTAGGGCTATACGTTGTAGGTTCAACTGATGAGTCGATATGCTAGGGTTATACGTTATAGGTTCAACTGATGAGTCGATATGTTACGGTTATACGTTATAGGTTCACCTGATGAGTCGATATGTTACGGTTATACGTTAGAGGTTCAACTGATGAGTCGATATGTTACGGTTATACGTTAGAGGTTCAATTGATGAGTCGATATGTTACGATTATACGTTATAGGTTCAACTGATGAGTCGATATGTTACGGTTATACATTAGAGGTTCAACTGATGAGTCGATATGTTACAGTTATACGTTATAGGTTCAACTGACGAGTCGATATGTTACGGTTATACGTTAGAGGTTCAGCTGATGAGTCGATATGTTACGGTTATACGTTAGAGGTTCAACTGATGAGTCGATATGTTACGGTTATACGTTAGAGGTTCAATTGATGAGTCGATATGTTACGGTTATACGTTAGAGGTTCAACTGATGAGTCGATATTTTACGGTTATACGTTATAGGTTCAACTGATGAGTCAATATGTTACAGTTATACGTTAGAGGTTCAACTGATGAGTCGATATGTTACGGTTATACGTTAGAGGTTCAACTGATGAGTCGATATGTTACGGTTATACGTTAAAGGTTCAACTGATGAGTCGATATGTTAGGGTTATACATTAGAGGTTTAACTTATGAGTCGATATGTTAGGGCTATACGTTGTAGTTCAACTGATGATTCGATATGATAGGGTTATACGTTATAGGTTCAACTGATGAGTCGATATGTTATGGTTATACGTTATAGGTTTAGCTGATGAGTCGATATGTTACGGTTATAAGTTAGAGGTTCAACTGATGAGTCGATAAGTTACGGTTATACGTTATAGGTTCAACTGATGAGTCGATATGTGACGGTTATACGTTAGAGGTTCAACTGATGAGTCGATATGTTATGATTATACGTTATAGGTTCAACTGATGAGTCGATATGCTAGGGTTATACGTTAGAGCTTCAACTGATGAGTCGATATGGCGGGAAAATGTTGGCGGGAAATGTTGGCGGGAAATGTTGGCGGGAAAATGTTGGCGGGAAAGCTAGGGTCGACTAAGTCGTCCCTAAATATGTTGACCTTAAATTTTTATCTTTATTTATGGTAGCTCTTATCCTCACAAACTCTTATCCTCCCCTACCAAACTCACCACCACCACCACCTGATTTTGCTTAAGATGGATCCTCTTAAAGCTTATAAGTGTCGATGTGGAAAGAGATATATAGTGTTGAGACAGTCATATCGACGTCGTAGCTTTGGTAAACTTTACTATGCATGTCCTCTTTCGAAGGTAAACAATCTAATGTTTTATTTATGTAATACGTGTGATTATTAAAATGACATGTCATGTTATTCTTTACTTTGTAAAAGCCAAAAGAAGAAGATTATGGATGTAAATATTTTAAATGGAAGGATGATTTTGATCTCCAATTCCGTATAAGATCTTCCCCTGGATCTTCAACACCTCAAGGTTCACATCCAAGTTCTTCTAGAGGTTCTTCTCAATCTGCACCCACTGAGTGCTCGAATTGCAAGATCAAATATCTAACGATAAAGATGCTAGAGGGCAAGACTAGAAATGGAAAGGCATCATGTAGACCACCAGCATGTCAATCGGCTGCAATACTTCATGAGCTTTTAAATGAAATGGAAAATCTTAGCGTTGAGTAGTAATTGTTTGTTACTTTAATATGTTAATTTGTATTTTATTATTATGCGTTAATCTGTATGTTTAGTTTGAACTAGTTTATGATGTGTTTTTTTCGTATTTATTAATCTATTATCGTTGTAATATTTATGTTTAATTAAGCGCGTGTTTAAGTGTCCGTGTTGAATATATCTAAAGTTTTTATAAATATGTATAAAGTTTTTTTAAATAAATATAAAAAAAATTAAATATATATAAAGTTTTTTAATATATCTAAAATATTTTTTTAAATTTATCTAAAGTTTTTTATAAATATGTATAAAGTTTTTTAATCTAATACTTTTTACAGAAAATTAATTATATTAATTTTAAATAATAAAATGTGATAAAAAAGAGGAAATTAAATTTTTTTATCTTAGGGACGACTAAGTCGTCCCTAAGATTTTAATTTTGCAGAAAATTAGTTATATTACTTTTAAATAACAAAATATAATAAAAAAGAGGAAAAGCTTTTTTTTTTAGGGACGACTTGGTCGTCCCTAAGATTTTAATTTTACAGAAAATTAATTATATTACTTTTAAAAAACAAAATGTAATAAAAAAGGGGGAAATTATTTTTTTTTTTTTGAGACGACTTGGTCGTTCCTAAGTTTTGTGTCCCCACATTGTCCCCATAGCCTTAACTTGACTTTATTTTCTTGGAAAAGTGGTGGCTCCCACTTAATTTAGGGTCGACTTTGTCGACCTAAAAAAAACCCGACCCTAAACCCTTGTTTTGTTGTAGTGTTAGTTGAAACTTCAGCAAAGGTTTTCTATTCAATCTTTTCCATCTCTTATTGTTTTCGTCCTAAAGTACGAATTGCTAGGACCAACATGCAAAAGTATAATGAATAAGTATATATTGATTCTAACCTTGTAACGTATACAATATATTTGTTTATATAAGGACCATTAGCGTACGATAGAAACATATTAACCGCTTTTGGTAGTTAAGTCGGTTAGGTTTAATGAAGGGTCGCGTCGTTTTGGTTATGTCCATTTGATGCTTATAGAAACAAATGTATTGTATACGTTACAAGGTTAGAATCAATATATACTTATTCATTATACTTTTGCAACTCTCAAACATTACACCGATCCAAGATTTGTGGGACAACATTTGGCATCAAGAGCCTTGTTAGCGTTTGATCTATACGACGAACGACAAGAACAAGACAAAACCAGGAAACGCATAAAACGGTAGTGCAGGACCAGTTTTGTGTGTGGGGTTGCAGACAAAGATACACTGCGAACGGTGGGATAAAACTTTGAGGAAGTCAAAGGGAAAGGGAAGAACCCCTCGTCTTGTTTAGAAGATCGAGAGGAAACAGGCGGGAAGAAAAACGCCTGGTTTTGTCGTTGTGTTGGGTGTTATCGCAACACAGATAAACAAAACATACACATCGTTTGGATTAATAAACGAGTGGGAACTTTGTCGGAATCCGGATAATATAGAGGCAAGGTCGAGTAGAAACGCGAGGATCAAATCGCGAGGAACGCTTTTGTGGAAGATCTGCATCACACACGTGATATAAATTTGTTGAAGAGTGTCAGGACGACACAGGGTGAACCACAAGGAAAGAGCGGGGAACAAACAGGTTACTTGTTTGTAGAGGAAGACAGATTTGGAGAAGAAAAACCAAGTCGGACAAAACGCTGGAAGTTGTCGGACGAGACAAGAAAGAAGAAGCGATATCGGGCAGCGCTGTGTTTTTTGTCGGACAAGGCAAAAAGGAGAAGGCAGCAACGTGCGAGATAAAACAAGGCGGGAAGAAAAAACGCCTGATTGTTTTTTATCGAAATTAGAAGCAACAAGTTTTGATATAAAACTTTTGTAAGGGTTTGTTAGGAGACTCGAGGCACAAAGGGAGAAGCGTAGCGTGGTATAACAAGGGTTTGTTTTCAAAACTACGTCAAAGGACGTAAGTTCGATATAAAGAGGCAAAGGGACAAAGGGACAAACGGAACAAGGTTGTGCGCAAGACACAACGCCGAGGTCACAAGTTTTATATTTGAATTTTAGATTACTAGAGGTAATATAGATTTGTTACTTAAGATATTAGGATTCCCAATACCTATATATATAATCCCTTATTATAAGATACCACACTAGCACACATAATTTCTACACGAAAGTGAAGATATTAAACACTTTCAAGATGGTCGACAAATATACCTCAAAATATACATCATCAAAAAACGAAGCACCCACGACACATTACTAATGCCCTAAATTGAAAAACACAAACTACAAGGTTTAGGCTATACAAATTAAGGTCATATTAGAGGCACATGGTTTGTGGGAGACGATAGAACCTAAAGATGATACGGAAGTAGACAATAAGAAGGACAAGGCGACGATAGCCTTCTTATATCAAGCGTTGACTGAAGACGTGATTTTGCAAGTAGTAAATTGTGAAATGGCTAAGGAATTATGGGATTCATTAAAGAAGCAATACGTTGAAGATGAAAAGGTGTAGAAAGCACGGCTACAATCATTGATAATTAGATTTAATGCGCTTCAAAAGAAGGACGACGACACGGTGGATGCATTTATAGCTAAGATAAACGGGTATGCCACGAAGGCCGGAGAATTAGGGAAAGCCCTACATAAATCACTTTAAGTACGAAAACTACTAGATTCGACCCCAGATATATTTATCCAAATAGTAGCATCCATAGAACAAACAAATGATCTAGATAATGTCACTTTGGACGAGATCATTGGAAAACTCAAGGCATTTGAGGAGAGGATAAAACTCCGACATGGAGGACAAGTAGAAAGCCAGGAAAACTTATTATTCGCACGAGGAGAACACTCGAATAGAGGTAGATGTTAGAAAACGTGGAGGAAGATCAAAGTTTTCACATAGAAACTGTCAAAAAAATAAAAACAGAAGTAACTCACAAGAAGGAAACTCAAATCATAAAGGAAACTCAAATAAGAGTAAAAGTGAGTGGGATTTGAGTAAAGTACGATGTTACAAGTGTCAGAAACTTGGACACTTTAAGAAGGATTGTAGAGGAACGTCAAAAACTCAGGAACAATCAAACCTTATCTTAGAAGATGACGACCATCACTACTAATGGCTACACATGAGGAAGTGTTGTTGAATGAAAAACAAATTCAACCAGAAAAGTACACCTCAGGAGATACAAATATGTGGTACTTGGATAATGGAGCAAGTAACCATATGACGGAAAACAAGAACCATTTTAGGGATATTGATGAAAACATGTCAGGACGAGTACGTTTTGGAGATGGATTGTATGTACAGATAAAGGGGAAAGGATATATCCTATTAGGTTGTAGAAACCATGAACATAACATAGTATCAGACATATACTATATACCAAACCTGAAGAGCAACATACTAAGTTTAGGATAACTTACAAAGATAGGTTGCAAGGTTATTATGGAAGGAAACAGGTTGGCAGTATATGATAAGAATAAGAAGTTGTTGATGAAGGTTGAAAGATCAAAGAATAGACTTTATAGTATTAGATTACAAGTACAAGTCCCTATATGTCTCTTAGCAAGTATAGATGAGCAAGCATAGTTATGGCATGCTAGATTAGGTCATCTAAATTTTGATGACATCGACAAGATGACCATGAAGAATCTAGTGGAAGGAATACCAAGGATAAACCATGTTGGACAGATTTGTGATGCATGTTTGTTAGGAAAATAAAGCAAAACACCATTCCCAAATCAAGCTAAATTCAGATCAAAGATGAGGCATTTAGTACTTTTAAGGAATTTAGACATCGGATAGAAATGGAGTTAAGAATAAAGCAAAGAATGCTAAGGACTGATAGAGGAGGTGAATTCACAAGATATTGTAAAGAGAATGGGATAGCACGACAGTTGACATCACCTTATGAAAGTTTATGGACGTTAAAATCGATAGTCGTGTGATAGATCGAACTCGAGATCACGGGATTGCACACATTACGTGAAGAGTTAATTTATTTATTAAATATATTTATTATATTTTATAAATCAAACTGTAGCTAACGATCGTTAAGTAATTAAAATTTAAGTATTAAACGATTGTTATAGAATGTTAAAGAAGCTAAAAGAAGGTGTCGGAAAGTTCCGGAAACCCTCTTTTGAGCACATGTATATCCGGCCAACTAAGAGGCAAAGATAGGGATGAAAAGTTTTAGGCTTTATCTTGTTTAAACCTTGGAAGATAAGTTTCCAAGGTGTATATAAACAAACCTTAAGGCCTCATAATTTTTCACTCCATTATTCTTCTTTCTAGCTCTATACCGCCGGCCAATATACACCCATTAGGGTTCATCTTTGATTTTCTAAAAGCTATTTTAGATCTAGTCCTAGCCCCTCTCTAGGGTTTTTGGGTAGATCTTCCATAGGCTTGGAAGGCTCGGTTCTGTTCGTGCTAGACTCACGATTAGCTCACCGTATCACGTGTGTACAAGATCGTGGTGTGATCTTATTTTAGATTACATCCTGGTGGTGTTCTTGATCTGTCTTTACTGGTGATCGTTCTGCTAAGGAAAAGGTATGTAACCCTAGCCTTGATTAATTATAATTGTGTTATATAAAGATCTTGTTAATCTGCTTCCGCTGTATGCTCTTTGATCTATGTTAGGGTTTTTATAATTGTTATGATTTTAAACCATCAATGGTATCAGAGCCGTTTTAACATGATTATAATTATCAAGATCTAAAGTTTTTTTTACTAATATTGATTTGTGTTAAAATTACATGTTGTTTTTAGGTTTTATAAAAATTAGGGGTTTTTGTTTTTTTTATTGTTTTAAAAATGGCTTTGCTGTTTTTTTATAAAAAAAAAAAAAAAATTTGTAAACCCTAAAATTACATGGTAATTAACTTTAGATGTATGCATGAATTAATTGTTATGTCATGTGTGGTTACGATCCGTAGTAGTTTTTTAATTGTTAAGAGAATATGGAAGATCCGTAATAAACATGCATGTTTTTTACGGATCATATAATTTTGATTGCTATTTGCTTTATTTGATTCAAAGTTTTAAAATTAGGGAAGACTTTTTATGTTCATAAAAACCCTAGATTTGATGTTCTTTGAATAAATTATTTTGCATGTGGCTATTTGATTTAGTTTTTTTTTGTACTACTTGTTTTCATGCGTTTTTTTAATTGTATGTTGTAAAACAAGGGTAATTTTTTTTAAGAAAAATAATATGGACTAAATCTTATCAAAATTAATGAATTGTTTTGAGGTCTAAATTACATATGATTTGTGTTGATTAGAATTGCAATAGCAACTTAACGGCCTACTCAATTTTGACAAACTATAAAGTGGGTATAACGCACCGCTGGTCAAGTACCCGGTTAAGGAAGGAGGTGCTATGCTTTTACGCTGACCAAATTCCCGGCTCGCCTGTGCGTCAAATTGGAATTACCTACGGTTGTTATTGGTATAATTCTTTAAGGTTGTTTGGTTTAACCAATACCTCAACTTGCAAATATATGATGAACTTTTAGTCTCACCAAAAAGTTTACTAAACGTTTTATTAAACTTATGCTATGGAGATGTATGCATGCTTCTCCATACATGATTTTGACACCAAAATCTATACCCTAAAATTTAAGTCATATGCCCTCTAATTGACGAACACTTAAAGTTACAATTATCGTCATATAAGATATCGGACGATGTTGTAATGGAGAGAAAACTTCATGACTGAATAAGATTGCACATGAAGGTTTTACGTTCTTTAGATTAGTCGACTTAATTAAGTTACTCAGTGAGAACTGGAAACTTAAGGCATAAAGAAGGGATAAAACATGTTTACAATGCAAAAGTTTTTGGCAATGTAAATCCATGACATATCTAGAAATTGCAATATGATTTGGCAATTATTGTTCGACAAGTTACTGTGTTGAATACATTTGTCACTAGCAGATCAACTGATGTGATAAATCTATGTCAATATGGATTCTAGTTTTTTCAAGGAAAATACTATGGTTTTATTACCGGGGTAATTTTATTTTCTTGAATTTTATTATCGAAAATACTAATGTTTGAACTTATTTCTGTAGAAATGGCTCAACCCGAAAACAATCAGACAATAAGCTCGGCGTTCAAAGCATTTTTTGAACGGCCTGAACTTACTGGCCCTAATTTCAATGATTGGTACCGCTCACTAAGAATTGTTCTGAGAGCAGCGGGTACCATCAATATCTTGGAAACTCCTTTTCCGGAGGATCTTGCTGAAGGAGCAACTGATGCGGAAAGGCTTCAACACGCTGCTAACGTTAAGAAGCACCATGAGGTGGCTGCTGTAATGTTAGGGAGAATGGCTCCATCACTTCAAAGGAAGTATGAGCTAGCTTCTCCTTAGCAAATGCTTGATGAACTCAAGGTTGTGTATGAAACGCCGCAAGCTGTAGAGATCTATGATCTGGTTGATGCTCTACATAGTTGCAAGCAAGCTCCTGGTAAGTCCGTAAGTGACCATTATATGGAGATGAGGAGTTATATGGAACAACTCATCGCACTAGGACAACCCTTTGATAATAACATGGCTATTAACTTGATCAATAGGTCCCTTAATAAGGACTTCAATGATTTTGTTCGTAACTATAATATGCATTGCACGGGGAAGACAGTTAATGATTTGCATGCAATGCTCATTGACTTTGAAAAGGGTTTGAAAGATAAGGCACCCACTGCTACTCCTCAAGTACTTTATGTACAAAAGGGTAGAGTGTCGAAACCAAAACCGCAAGTGAATAAGAAGCAGAAAGGCAAAGGCAAGGTTGATAAGAGCAAGCAAGTTGCGACTACATCAAAACCAAAGCAAAACTTTGCTAAGAAATCTCTAAAAGATGAGACTTGTCACTACTGCAAGATGACTGGACACTGGAAGAGGAATTGCTCTCTCTATCTCCATGAAATGGCAGAACATAAGAAGAAGGCTGAGCAAGTTGCTGCAGTACCATCTTCAAGTAACTTATTTATGATAGAGTTATTTAATCTTTCATACAAATCAAACTCCTGGGTATATGATACGGGATGTGGTATTAATATTTGTAATACCCTGCAGGGATTTGAGTTGAAGAGGAGACTTACCTATGGGGAACAATTTCTGCAAGTGGGCAATGGCGCACAAGCAGCAGTTGAAGCTATAGGAATATTTAAATTAGTTTTACCTTCGGGTTTAGTACTGTCTTTAAATAATTGTCATTATGCACCTACAATTGTTAGGGGTGTTATTTCCTTTTCTAGTATGTTGGATCTTGGATTTACTCACACGATTGATAATAATAGAATTTCTGTTTTCAAAGATGGTTTATTCTATTTTGATGCAATTTCTGTGAATGGTGTTTTTGAAATTAACATGCATGATAAAAATCCCAAGAGGAAAAATAATTTTGTTTTTAGCATGAATAAGAAGAGTAAGTTAGACAAGAACTCTTCTTATCTTTGGCATTGTAGACTTGCCCACATTAGGAAGACTCGCATACAAAAGCTTCAACGTGATGGGCTTTTGGAAAGTATCAATGATGAATCATTTGATAAATATGAATCTTGTATCTCTGGGAAGATGACCAAGAAACCTTTTAATAGCAATATTGAAAGGGCTACTGAACTACTTGGTTTAATACACACTGATGTGTGTGGACCACTTAGACATGTGTCAAGGAAAGGTGCTAGCTACTTCTTGACGTTTACGGATGATTATAGCCGTTATGGTTATGTTTATTTGCTTAAACATAAACATGAGGTATTTGAAACATTCAAAACGTTTAAAGCCGAAGTAGAGTTACAACTAGGAAAGAAGATTAAAACTCTTCGTTCTGATCGTGGTGGTGAATATTTAAGTCAAGAGTTTAAAGATTATTTAAGTAAGAATGGAATTGTTCTGAAACTTACTTCTCCATATACTCCACAACAAAATGGTGTATCTGAAAGGAGAAATCGTACATTATTGGATATGGTACGATCTATGTTTAATCTTACAACTTTACCATTATCTTTTTGGGATTATGCTCTTGAAATTGTTGTTCGTATTCTGAATATGGTTCCCACAAAGAAGGTTGATAAGACACCATATGAACTATGGCATGGCAAGAAGCCATATTTGTCTTATTTGAAAGTCTGGGGTTGTGAGACGTATGTGAAACGTGACTCTGGAGATAAACTCCAACAACGCTCAGTAAAATGTATCTTTGTAGGTTACCCTAAGGAGACTATGGGTTACTACTTTTATTATCCGGCTGAGAACAAAATAGTTGTGGCTCGATATGGAGACTTCCTTGAAAATGATCTTGTAAATCAAGAATTCAGTGGGAGAAATTATGATCTTGAAGAAATTCAAGAAGATACATTGCCTTCTGAAAATACTAGCGATGAAATTCCTGTAGAACCAGAAAGTCTGAGTGTTCCACCGGAATTAATTCCTCCACGTAGGTCTCAAAGGGCTATACGTGCGCCGGACAAACTATGTCTATACATAGAGGATGATGAGGAGGAAGTAGGGGATCTTGGTGAACCTGCTAACTATCGATCCGCAATGTCTGATCCAGAAAAGTCAAAATGGATAGTTGCGATGAATGAGGAAATGAAATCCATGGAAATCAATGATGTTTGGATTCTTGTGGACGCGCCTAAAAATGCTAAAGTAGTGAAAAATAGGTGGATCTATAAGAAGAAAACTGACATGGATGGTGATGTACAATCCTACAAAGCACGTTTAGTGGCTAAAGGTTTTACTCAAACTTTTGGCATAGACTACGAGGATACATTTTCTCCTGTAGCAGACTTACGAGCTATTAGGATTCTCATAGCTATAGCAGCATACTATGACTATGAGATATGGCAAATGGATGTTAAAACTGCCTTCTTGAACGGTCGCTTAGATGAAGACATCTATATGCAACAACCGGAAGGGTATGTTGATCCTAAATATCCAAAACGCGTGTGCAAACTTCAAAGGTCTATTTATGGCCTGAAGCAAGCATCACGTCAATGGAATAAGCGATTTGATGAAGAAATCAAAAAGTTTGGATTTATTCAAAATCGTGATGAGCCATGTGTATACCGCAAAGCTAGTGGGAGTAATGTAGTGTTCCTGATTCTATATGTCGGTGACATATTGATCATGGGAAGTAACATTCCAAGACTTAAGGAAGTTAAGGATTATCTTGGTAAATGTTTTTCTATGAAAGATTTGGGAGATGTTGCATATATTCTGGGAATTAAGATCTATCGAGATAGGAGTAGACGGTTAATTGGTCTTAGCCAAGATGCTTATATTGATAAGATATTGAAGAAATATAACATGCATAACTCTAAGAAAGGTTTCTTACCGATGGAGGTTAAGCATGAGTTAAGTCATGAGAAAGATGCATCATCACCTGAAGAGGTGGCTTACATGAAGAAGGTACCTTATGCTTCGGCTGTAGGATCTATTATGTATGTTGTAAGATGCACAAGGCCCGATGTGGCGTTTGCTCAGAACTTGGTCAGTAGATACCAACAGAATCCAGGAAAGTCCCACTGGACTGCTGTTAAGCATATTCTAAAGTATTTAAGAAGTACGAAAGATATGTTTTTGGTATTCGGGGGTTAACCAGACACAGAATTGAATGTAACAGGATTCTGTGATGCGTCCTGGCAATGTGATAAAGATGATACGAAGTCTCAGACGGGTTACGTGTTTGTCATCAATGGAGGAGCAGTTGACTGGAAGAGCAGTAAGCAGAAAACCATTGCTATGCATGCGACTCAATCTGAGTACATGGCCGCTTCAGAAGCTGCAATGGAAGCTGTTTGGATTAGGAAGTTTATTGGAGATCTTGGAGTGATGCCTTCAATTAAAGAACCTAGTGATATATATTGCGACAACTCTGCGGCAATAATATTCGCCAATGACCCTGGAGTCATGAAGGGCGCCAGACACTTTAAACGTAGATATCACTACGTTCGAGAACAAGTGGAAGCTCGAGAAATAAAATTAATAAAAGTTCACACAGATGATAACGTAGTTGATCCTTTTACTAAGGCTTTTTCTAGGCCAAAGGTAGTTAAGCATGCCAAGGCAATTGGGCTGCAACTAGCTAGCGAAATCATGCAATAAATCTGTTGATTAGTATTTGGGTAAAGGATGTAAGACATTATTGAATTGATGAAATAAAGTTTGGATTTCGTTTATTTTTCTGTTATTTGATTTTGTATCCTATTTTACATGTTTTAATCCGTGAGCATTATGATGTTTCTAAATGTCCGTTGTCGATTAATAATATGGGAGTATTATTAAATTAAGACAATTCAAAATAGTGACAGAGTATACTTGAAAGTATATTGGTCAATTTTGGATGATATTTGATGGATCAAATATTGGACGTATCCCAACTATGTGATTTTACTTTATGGATCTTTGTCATTAAGTAAATCATAAATAGTTATCCTTAGACCTGAGATGCCAGAAAACTGCATTGAATATAGTGCATTTCTGTAAGGTAACCTAACGCTAAACGTAACTGGTAGTCATAAGGGTTATTTTCAGAAGTGTTGCGAAGTTCATGTGTTTTGCTTGTAGTCGAAATGGGATTCGTTTCCTTCAAATTATTATTTGAAGTATAAATACAACTGGGCCCCTCGGGGGAATAGTAAGATGTTTGTGTGGCCACACCCAAATGTGTTTTGGTAATCTTGCTATATCCGTAAACGAGAAACAGAATAGTTAATGAAGGAATGACTAAGATCCATATCCTTATTAACAATGTATTTGAAGTGAGAGGATAATAATAATGATTATATATCATTAAAAGGTTTTGTCTAGGAAGCCTTACTCGAGTTGTACTAGTGACATTGTTAGTGTAACTAGATGCTAATAAATGTGATCACGATATTCGAATTTTGTCCAAGTGGGAGCTGAAAGTTTATGGACGTTAAAATCGATAGTCGTGTGATAGGATCGAACTCGAGATCACGGGATTGCACACATTACGTGAAGAGTTAATTTATTTATTAAATATATTTATTATATTTTATAAATCAAACTGTAGCTAACGATCGTTAATTAATTAAAAGTTAAGTATTAAACGATTGTTATAGAATGTTAAAGAAGCTAAAAGAAGGTGTCGGAAAGTTCCGGAAACCCTCTTTTGAGCACATGTATATCCGGCCAACTAAGAGGCAAAGATAGGGATGAAACGTTTTAGGCTTTATCTTGTTTAAACCTTGGAAGATAAGTTTCCAAGGTGTATATAAACAAACCTTAAGGCCTCATAATTTTTCACCCCATTATTCTTCTTTCTAGCTCTATACCGTCGGCCAATATACACCCATTAGGGTTCATCTTTGATTTTCTAAAAGCTATTTTAGATCTAGTCCTAGCCCCTCTCTAGGGTTGTTGGGTAGATCTTCCATAGGCTTGGAAGGCTCGGTTCTGTTCGTGCTAGACTCACGATTAGCTCACTGTATCACGTGTGTACAAGATCGTGGTGTGATCTTATTTTAGATTACATCCTGGTGGTGTTCTTGATCTGTCTTTACTGGTGATCGTTTTGCTAAGGAAAAGGTATGTAACCCTAGCCTTGATTAATTATAATTGTGTTATATAAAGATCTTGTTAATTTGCTTCCGCTGTATGCTCTTTGATCTATGTTAGGGTTTTTATAATTGTTATGATCTTAAACCATCACCTTACTCACCACAACAGAATGGAGTAGTGGAAAGGAGAAATAGGACAGTGTTATCAACTACGAGGAGTATGATGAAAGCGATGAAGTTACCTTTAACTTTTTGGGCAGAAGAAATTAGACACGCCATATACTACTCAATAGGGTACCTACAAGAGCCCTGGAAAATAAAACTCCATATGAGGAACTCTACAACAGAAAACCAAACTTGGAAAACCTAAGGATATTTGGATGCACAGCTTATGCAAAGATAACAAAACCTCACCTGAAAAAGCTGGATGACAAAAGCATACCATTAGTTTACTTAGGAGTAGAGGAAGGATCAAAAGCATGTAGGTTAGATGATCCAATTGCAAAGAGAAAACACGTTAGTAGGGATGCAAAGTTTATGGAAACAATACTGTGGGATTGGAATAAAGATGGAGAGGATACGAGTACACAAGACACATTTTGGGCTAGTTTTATGGTATAAGGAGTTGACAATGAAAATACTACACCAGTCAACGAAGAGATCAATGATAATACTTATGATACGTATCGAGAAGAGGATTTGATTAACGATCCTAACTCACCAGTCACACCACCAACACACACCTACAACCCTCACTTAGAAGAGGAAGAAGAGGCTACTATTGGTTCGATGGAGAACTCAGGAAATAGATTTGATGATACAGCACTGTGAGGTTTCAAAAGCCTAAACGAAATATATGAGAATACACAAGAAGTGGAAATTCAAAGCTTACTACTTATGGAAGAAGAACCTTGTAACTACAAGGAAGCATCGACAGACAAGAAATGGATTGAGGCCATGGAGATTGAATTGGATTCAATCAATAAGAATAACACATGGATCCTCACCACATTGCCACCAGATCAAAAGGCAATAGGACTCAAGTGGGTTTATAAGACCAAGAGGGATGTAGAAGGAAAGATCATCAAATACAAGGCAAGATTAGTAGCAAAAGGTTATGTACAAGAACAAGGAATAGACTTTGAGGAAGTATTTGCACCGGTAGCACGAATAGAGACAGTTCGTTTGATATTGGCCTTAGCAGCATATCATGGATGGCGAGTACACCACTTAGATGTAAAATCGGAATTTTTACATGGAAATTTGAAGGAAGAAGTCTATGTTACACAACCTGAAGGGTTCATACAGCAAGGGAACTCAGGAAAAGTTTACAAACTCATTCAGGCGTTATATTTGTTAAGGCAAACACCAAGAGCTTGGAATGTGAAGCTTGATCAAACCTTAAAATCACCAGATTTTAAGAAATGCAATCTCGAACAAGCAGTCTACATAAAGAGAAGCAAGATTACTGATATTTGGGGTTTATGTAGATGATTTGATAATCACGGGTACTTCAAAAAGGAAGTAGACATGTTTAAATCCCAACTGAAGAACAAGTTTGAAATGAGCGACTTAGGCTTATTGGCATATTACATTGGGATAGAAGTTACACAAACAGGAGGAGAGATCACAATCAAGCAAATAGGTTATATTAATAAGATCTTAAAGGAGACAAGTATGATGGATAGCAATGAGACAAAGATCCCTATGGATCCCGGTACTAAGTTGGTCAAGGCGGAATATGGAAACTCAGTTGACGCAACTTATCACAGAAGTTTAATTGGAAGTCTCAGGTATTTGCTACATACAAGACCAGATCTTAGTTATGCAGTCGGACTACTAAGCAGATTCATGCAAGACCCAAAGGATCATCGCCTAAAGGCAGTAAAACAAGTAATCTGATACATCAAAGGAACAAAGGAGCATGGCATAATATTCAAGAAAGAATTTTACCCAAAAAAATATTCAAGAAAGAAGGCGACTGCAAGATTACAGCGACAACATTAACACTGATCAAGGAAGAGGAACTATTGGCATAGTATTCTACTTCGGAGAGGCACCTATTACTTGGTGTACTCAAAAACAACCAACGGTGACGCTCTCATCATGTGAATCGGAATTCATGGTGGCTACTGGAGCAGCATGTCAAGCCTTATGGTTAAAACGATTACTCAGTGAATTAACAGGATGGGCAGAGATCGAAGAGGATAACGTTGAAGGTCGATAACGTTTCAGCAATAGCACTCGTAAGTAACCCAGTTTTTCACGGAAGGAGTAAGCACGTCGATATTCGCTACCATTTCATTTGAGAATGCGTAGAGAATGGGCACATCAATGTGGAACACGTCAGCGGAGAACTACAAAGAGCAGATATTTTAACAAAGGCTCTACCAAGATTGAAGTTCATGACAATGCGACAAATGCTCGGAGTTCGAGATTTAGGACGAAGCAACAATCAAGATTAAGGAGGAGAATGTGAACCGATAATCTAGTTTGTGCTTCAAATGTATAGTTAGTTAAACTATAAGGACCATTAGCGTACGATAGAAACATATTAACGGCTTTTGGCAGTTAAGTCGGTTAGGTTTAATGAAGGGTCGCGTCGTTCTGGTTATGTCCATTCGATGCCTATATAAACAAATGTATTGTATACGTTACAAGGTTAGAATCAATATATACTTATTCATTATACTTTTGCAACTCTCAAACATTACACCGATCCAAGATTTGTGGGACAACACAGGACCTCGCGGGCTACCCTTAATTGGAAACTTGCACCATATTGACAAATTACACCTGCATACTTCCCTAGTTCCCTATGGAATATCTCCAAAACCTTTAGTCCAATTGTATCTCTTCAGTTTGGTTGCATCCCATCTATCGTTGTTTCATCTGCTAGTCTAGCAAAAGAAGTCTTGAAAACCAAAGATTTAGTCTTTTGTAATAGGCTATCATCGCATGGCATTGACGTTGTTTTTTCGCCCTACAATGAGTACTGGAAAGAGACGAGGAAGATTTTTTATGGCTCGTTTGGTAGGCCGTAAAAGGGTACAATCTTTTAGCTATATTCGTGAATATGAGGTTTCAAATGCCATGAAAACGATCATGTGCTGGCTCTTTCATCTAAGAAAGTGAATTTGAGTGAAATCACCAAGCGTATGGCGAGTACTATATGATGACGGTTGGATTTGGAAAGAGGTGCCAAGATGGACATGAAAGTAAGGAGCATCTGCGTCTTACTGAACTTCAGGAGATGATGGCTAACTTCTTTGCTTCGGACCTTTGGCGGCCTGGTCTGCCTTTTGTGGGCTGGATGGATAAGTTATCTGGTAAGAGTGGTCGGCTTGAGAAGTGCTTCCAGCATTTTGATTTGTTTTACCAAGACCTCATTGATGAACATGCACACCCTATAAAGTTTTCAAAGTGTGAAGAGCATGAAGAAGATTTTTTGGAAATTTTATTGCGACTCAAGAAAGACTAACACTTAAACCTCACTTACGATCACATTAAAACCGTTCTCATGGTAATGCATTCCCTAATAAAATTTGAACCCACTACCTAGTTGTAATGGTTATAGATTTACATTTGAAATTTACAAATAAATATCTACGCACAGTGAATAAAACTCTTTGACTTTTAGGTGGTCTTTCTAGGTCCTTTGGTTTCGGGTCTAACTGCTTCCTTCCGTCTTTTTGAAGAATGTGTAGGCAGCTGGAAGAGATACTAGCGCAGCCACAGTGGTTTGGGCAATGACAGCACTAATGAAGTACCCAAAAGTAATAGAAAATGCACAAGAAGTGAGAAACCTATTGAGAAAGGGTAAAATAGACGAGGATGATCTTCCTAAACTCACCTATATGTGAATGCATTGGCTAACGGAAGGGACCCAGAATCTTGGGACAGCCCAGATAAGTTCTTGCCATAGCGATATTGATTTTAAAGGGAATGATCTCGAGTTCATTCTGTTTGGAGAAGGCTGAAGAATGTGCCCTGGAATCTTGATGGGAACTGTCACCGTGGATTTAATACTTGCTAATCTTCTGTACTTGTTTGATTGGGGATTGCCGGATGGCATGCAGAGGGAAGATATAGACTTTGAAGTTATGTCGGGTATAACATTGCACAAGAAGAATGAACTTTATCTTCTATGTTTGTTGGCAATAATTGATGCCTTGATGGATGAATTTCATTTTATTGTTGTGGTTTCCCAGGTTGAAAAATGTTTACAAAAACTACAACCACAAATCAACAGTTTAAATGAATCATTCCAAATGCCATATCATCAAAAGACAGGATCAGTGAAACAGCGTAAACGAACGACGAAAATATGAGAAAACTTGTTCTAAGAAGCCTTGGTTCTTGATCTTCCTCTTCTGAGTGGTGTTTCAACCTCTGCAGCTGCTGAAGAGCAGCTAATGCTGGAAGCCTTGCCACGTCTATGCTTCTTCTGCCCACTAGTTTTTACATCACTGCCATTCTCACTTTCATGGCTTTCTTCTATAACTTCTGGCTCAGATGATTCCTCAGTTATTTTCTTCCGCTTGCTGGCAGTCTCTGGTGTTTTTGCAGCACTGTTTTTTGTGGAAGTCTTGCCACGTCTCTGCTTCTTCCGCCCACTAGTTTTTACATCACTGCCATTCTCACTTTCATGGCTTTCTTCTATAACTTCTGGCTCAGATGATTCCTCCGTTATTTTCTTCCGCTTGCTGGCAGTCTCTGGTGTTTTTGCAGCACTGTATTTTGTGGAAGTCTTGCCACGTCTCTGCTTCTTCCGCCCACTAGTTTTTACATCACTGTCATTCTCACTTTCATGGCTTTCTTCTATAACTTCTGGCTCAGACAATTCCTCAGTTTTTTTCTTCCGCTTGCTGGCAATCTCTGATGTTTTTGCAGCACTGTTATTTGTGGAAGTCTTGCCACGTCTCTGCTTCTTCCGCCCGCTAGTTTTTTCATCACTGTCATTCTCACTTTCAGGGCTTTCTTCTATAACTTCTGGCTCAGATGAATCCTCAGTTTTTTTCTTCCGCTTATTGGTAATCTTTGATGTTTTTGCAGCACTCTTTTTTGTGGTTTTCCTAGACATTGCAGGTTGACTACCAGGTTCCTTAATTCCTGAATCAAAAGAAATGCATTATAAAAAACCTATTCTACAGCCAGAAACTTGCACTATGTAATAAACATCCTTATTGTAAGATATAAATTACTAAATGAGCATACCTTCATCAGTATTGTTGTCATCATAAACATCAAGCTGCACAAAACAAGCTGTGGTGAACAAGTAATCCAATAATAAAACATATAATGTTAGGCAGATTTTTTTAGCTAAAATTTCAGAGTGGTGGCCAGGCTAGAGTCGTAATTATTCCACCGGTAACAGGTGTTTCCATTAGGGTCACAGCTCAAGGCACCACTGTTTTCAGGATGGGAAGGAAGGTATGTGCCTGTGCCTGGGTCAGTTTTGGACTAAAATACAAACCAAACCAATAGAGATTGTTTTTTGGCCCAAAAAAGATATCTAGCTTGAATTTTGGTCAATTTTTGCCTTTTGGGATTTTATCATGTCAAGCTTTGTGTTTAAATATCAACCAAACTACAACCAGTTATAAATTTAATGTCAATATGTCATGCAATATCCAGTAAAAAAGTTATTACATAAATATATAAACAAACATAAAAGGTCAGGACATGTGAGGTTGTACAGCGTGTCTGTCTGCAGGCTAATCAGTATTTGTGTTGAGCCTAGGATCCACGTCTCATTTGCATGTATCTTGAATACAGAGCAGAAGTCTTCAATCATTATTCAGATTAAATAA
Organism: Glebionis coronaria; assembly: GCA_025667525.1. Lineage (NCBI taxonomy): Eukaryota > Viridiplantae > Streptophyta > Magnoliopsida > Asterales > Asteraceae > Glebionis > Glebionis coronaria. Next base: position 605,598,047 of record CM046875.1, on the reverse strand, counting down.
GAATTCATGTTTCTCGTTTCCAATAAGAAGAGTTATCTTGTGAGTTCTTTTTTAGTTATCGACTAACTGAAGTATCATAACTAATACTACAATACAACGTCCAAGAAACAGCAATGATAGACAAACTGCATAAATGGGAAGAAAATATAAATCACATTAGTACCTTGTCAAGTTGATCGCCTACATTTGATCTATCAACCACCACCATGGAATGTGCTAAACCACAAGCAACGCTGCACAAGAACAATATAAACACATAATTCGTGTGTGCGCCCAATATGTCATGTAATTATGTGCGACTCTATCACTCTAATACCAACCTGATAACATGCATGCCTTCGAGAATGTCTACCTTTTTGGGTATCGCAGAAGATCTGCACCTCATAAAATGAGCAATTATTAGATGGTCGAGGAACAGAACAAAAGAAAGCAAGAGAAAAAACATACTTCTGCTGATTAGGCCCATATCCAAGTTGACCAAATTGAGCATTGCCCCAACTTATGCATGAGCTTTCAGCACCAACAAAATAATGGAAACTGCCTGAATCCATGCAACGTATCTTCCACCCACTATGACAAGATAAGAAAGAAGACGACAGTTAAATTAAACATTTAAACAAATCAATTCTTGAACTTTGAATCTGCATCTATTTTAGGTAAACACAAAGTAACAGCAAGTCATAATGGTCTTGGGGAAGAATATGAGTTAGAGAAGAAAGTAGAAACCTTAAGTCCATGAGGGGTTTAGGGTACATATTGTTTTCGCCCTTGATCTTTATTTTACCCCACGTGTATACCTTCCCGACACCTGGATAAGTAAATGAGGTCCTTTATAACCCAAGCGAAAGAAATTCATATAGAAATAAGGTCTAAGAACAAAGACTACATGACTAAAGATGGTCATTTCAACCCATTACTTATAAATGGGTTGATTAGGATCACGTTATATCTCAAAGATGCCAGAGTTGACTAAAGTCTTGTTATTATGCAATTTCCAGTATCATCTTATTCAAATATTAATATTAATATTGAATAATCTTGTTTTTGTAATAAATTGTATAAAAAAATAGAAAAGTACAGTACTCATGGTCGACCCTGAACAACCCATTAAAACTCATACTAAAGAATGACCAGTTTCAACCCGAACCCATTTTCACCAGTTACAGAGTCTGCCCCACCCGATATGTTTCATGCTTTGTGTTAAATCCAAGTTTTAAACATAGAGACAGCATACCGACAATACAAGCAGAGCTCATAGAACCAGCTGAAATTATTGCATCAGAGGGCACAAGATTATGCTTTGTGAAGAGTTCAACACGGCGAGGAATCCACTCATCCTTTTGCTCTTGATGCCCAAGCCTGTTATCATAGTTTAAGATATTGCCCCATAGCCATTTAAAAAGAGGAACAAAAGTATTACAGAATAATAAATTTTTGCTTATCAAGTCGTTTAATTTGTTTTAGATTGCAAAGCAACGATTCTTTTTGTGAACTGCCAAAGAAAAACTGCGCTATTTTTTAATAAGTTCCAAGTACATATATTCTTTTTCGCTAGAAATATGTCAAATACTCCATGAGAAAATAACTTGACTAAGAAAAACAAAGCATAGATAGAGAAATAAATAGAAGTAGAAACTGTTCACCTTCCACATCCTCCAAAGCCCCACCTACAATTGATTAAGATGCATAATTAGTATAATCAAGTAAATAAGGCCCAACAATTCACAAACAATGATGCAGGATAACTTACGTATAAATGTACCCCTTCGAGTCCAATGCAACTGTGAACACTCATCCATGTTAGATGCGACAAAATTATAAAGTATAAACAGATAATACGCACTGTAATAAACAAATAAGCGTGTCTTTTATTACAACCTGAATGATTTGACCCACATGCAACTTTAAGTATCGTTTCATCACAGAGAGAAGCTATTGCCTTAGGGCGAGGCTGAGCTTCAAAAGCAAGCCTCACACAGCTTTCTTTTGTATTATACTGCATATAACAAATCATATGATAAAAAAACATAGAGAAGCAAAGTGAAAGGGCAAGAATATCATGACAGGAATAAATCACGCCTACCTCATTGTCAGTTCCATGACCAAGTTGACCGTACTGTGGAAGTCCAGCGGTTCTGGAAATTTAACAAAATTATCGATAAAATACGTTCAGTCTTTCAGCATGCTAAATAAGAATCAAAGAACTAAGATTGACCATACTGTATAGAAGCGCCTTCGACTGAGGTCAACCAAACGGTAAAGTCAGTCCCACATGCAACATCTCTTACATCTGTTATAAGACATTGTACCGGAGATAACTCAACCTCTACATAAGCAAAAGAAGTAACAAGTCGTTAGCATAAGAGAGCTTTCTTGAGGATGGAATTAAGCAAATCATTCTATGTAATCTCTTATCATCTTTACAATTGTTACAATGCCAACCCACCTTTTCTAGTTGAGCCAATACCAAGTTGTCCATGCTTGTTCCAACCAAAAGAGAAAGAGATGCCATCTTCGGTTTGCACAACAGTATGGCCTCCTCCGCTTCCTGCTTTAACTACTTTATAGCTGTGAAGACAACAACAAATATTAGCTATGGTGCAACGAGATTACTTAATATTACATGCACAACAGATGATATGTTGCCAATCATGATTAAGCAAAATACTGGATGATGCCATGATGGTTAAGCAAAAGCATCTCAAATCTGAATAACTTACTTAGACAGACCAGAGACGACTGTTGGACTGTCACGTGAGATTTTATCCCCATGTCCAAGCTGCCCCTTCTGCAAGAATACCGTGGTTCTTTTTTTGTATGAGATATCAGAATGAACACAAACATCATTGATTGTAAGTTCAATACAATGATAGTTTACAACTCAAAGTTTTGCATTAAGGGTAGAATTTTAGTTATTTTATTCATTTTTACTGCTCCCTCAATGCAATTTTTATATATGTTGATTCAAGGGAAAAATACCTTTCTCCCAGTACATTACAAAAGTTGTGTTTTCCATAGATACAGTATAGTACAAGGTTGAGTTAGCAAAAATAAATAAGCATTGGAAACGCTCTTATGCCAAAAGGTTAACAGAAGGTTATATTTTTTGTGTCAAAATTTCCCTATTTAAACAGGTTGGAAGTTAGTTACCAATTACAGTCGAAGCACAAAGATAACATTAATAATTACTTAAGATACATTTCTTTCTTCCCGGTATAGATTACAATCATATTTGCCCCCGTTCAAAGGTTCGCAATTCTATATAATTCAGTCTCCAGATTTAATATTATCATATTTGCCTTTTCAAAACATTAGAAATATTACAGTAAACCAATTCTGTAGTTTACAATGTATAGGTGAGATGTAAACAGCCTAACCCCTACCCAAAGGTAGAGAGACTGCTTTCAAGGACCTCCGGCCTTTTTGCAGGTAGTGAAGATCAAACCCACGCCTCTGTCTCCAAAGGGTAGGGGGTTTTCCAACTTATACAACCCTGCTTTACTACCAACAATGTGTTTCACTGAATATATAAAGAGAACAGTGTACCAACATAGCATTGTTTTCTAAAGCTTTTAAGTGAAAAAAACTTTTAGTTACCGAGCATCAGTAAACTAATTTTCGATTTCCATTTACTAGGAAATTGCTAGAAATGATACGGTTAGTAATTTGAAGAGGCTAGTGCCGCTGGTCAATCAGATAAATGCTAAAAACTTGCCTCATTTTTACCCCATGTGAAGCAACGTCCATTCACATCCAATGCCACACAGTGATAAGATGCTGCATAGATATTTAAGAGAAAAAATTAAAAATTTAAGATGATATTTAAAGAAAACATCCAACGTCCTCTTTATTACTTGCCTCAATTTTACCCCATGTCAGCAAGGTATCTAAAAGTTCATTTTTTTACATTAATGGGGCGTTTGGGTTAGCTTATCTTTTTTTCGTTTCTTTTTTTTTCATTAAATAAGCCATTTTTTAAGCCCAAATACAAAGCTCGTTTGGGCTCGCGAGCCTAATGTTTTATATACGAGCTTCTTAACGAGCTTAATAACAAGCTTGTCAACAAGCCTAATTTAGATATATTACGAGCCGAGCTCGAGCCAAGTTTTATGTTTACATTGCCAAATCATATAAACGAACCGATCCCGAGCTTGTCTACCATACCACGAGCCAAGCCCGAGCCTAAATAATAAAGCTCAAAACGAGCCGAGCTCGAGCTCGAGCTTTGTAAAACTTAAACGAGCTCGAGCTCGGCTCGGCTCGTTTCCACCCCAGCCTTCCTAAAAACACTTAAACAAGCTAACCCAAACAGCTCTCTAAGTACCCTCGTCACTCATGTATAAAGAGGTTATTATCACATTTTGTAGATACCAGAAAATAGTGTTTAACAACATATTCAAAAAAGTGATTTGGCAGCCTATTCAAAAAAGTGATTATTTACATTTGCAATCCCAAAAAGCCCCTAAAACCTAAAATAAATCCTTAAAAATGAAAACCTTTTTTTTTAAACTGGTTTCCCACACGACATTAAGAGCCGACTAATCCCATTGCGACTACCCATTTACGAGCTGACGTGGTTTCTACTTATTTTTCTTAAGCTCATTTTTTTTGGGCTTATTTAGAGAGACTTATAAATCTACTATGTCATAATAAGCTCAAGTAAACATACCACAACCAGAAGCAACATAGCGAATATCAACCCCAGCAAGCGACCGAAATCGTGTGGGAGAAACAAAGTCGTCCAAAGGCAACAGTTTTCGGCGACTATCCGATTCGCCACGTGTCGTACCGCAGAACAACAACTCGCCTCCTCCCTTCATAACCTTTTCTTTCTTCATCTTTTTATTCTTTGCAACAGCAGGCGACATCTCCGAACAAATAAATAAAAAATAAAGACAAAAATGGTGTTTTGAGAAACAAATAAAATAAAGGGTTTTGGGTGTTGTGAAGTACGATGAGAAGTGGGGATGTTTGAATTTTGTAATGTGTTTGGAGAATGTGAAAAAGGCGGGATAAAGGGATTTTTTTTTTTCACACTTTACGATGTTTATTTACTACAGTAATAAAGATTCGAGTATGGGTGTAGTAGGTTTCAAGGGATTTGGTCTAGTTGGAACATCGTTTTAGAGAAAAATAAAATTTACGGTTAAGAACCCGAGGACCTAGGGATAATCACCCATAAAACTTTTTCACATAGTGGGATTAGGCTGGTTTTATCAATGTCGTGAGGCTCTGTCGTGAGCCAAAAAATAAGCACGTCACACGCCATCATTGCTAAACATTATCTCGGTCACGTGTAGATGTGGTAAATCTTGTCCATTTTTATATGTATATATATTTTATTTTTTTGCCTATTTTCAAAAAATATGAGGCATTTTTTGTTCATTCTTTATTATTAATAGATAAACGGACGCATATGTAAAAATCTTATGAGTTTAATGGGCGCACATGTAAAACACTAATTAAGCTACTCGGCGAATATTTTATATTTAGTTTTTATTCTCGGCTTTTAAACAAGTATTTTTATTTTTAATTCTAAGTTTTTATATGTTTTTTTTTCTCGTTTTAGCTTGCGCCCGTTTCGTCCGTGCCCATTTAACCCGCCGCCCATGCCCGCTCACCCCCGTTTTGCCACCTCTAGTCACGTGTGAGGAAGCGAAAAAAAAGCAAACAGTGACCGGCTAACTTTTCGTATCTGGTGCAAATGTGAGTCTTATGTTCAACGTTTAACCTTATTTATTAAAAAAAATCAACACCTCATTTACTTTATATATATCATGATTTTTAATGGCGTGTTAAAACTTGAGGTGCGGCTTATGCGTTACACAATAGGTCAAAACGCGATACGACATGAGGTGCGATAATTTTTTTAATTTAACATAAAAAAAAATGAATATTATTACATGTAATAAGAGTTTTCTAACTTTAATTATTATGTACAACACTTATTTTGAACTTAATATATACATATAATATTGAAATATGATAAAACAAATAAATAATACTTTTATGAAATCAAAGATATCGTTCATAAACAATTGATGAACAAAAACGTCGTCAGTTTACGCTTACGACGTTAGCCTTTGAATTCATGATGCAAGGGATGCTAAAAATAAACTGTGAAGAGCATATGAGAATTATCATGATATTTCGCCAGAGAAACGCGTTTTAATTTACACTTTTCTAAAACAAGAATCTGAAAATTATTTCGAGATGTAGAGGGCCTTGTTAGAAAGACGACAAAATGGAACGTCAATTTAAAGTAAAATTGAATGGATGGATAGAATTACTCCCGAAAGGAATGAAGACATTCCATCACAAACTCATATAGGTGGTTCGTCATCACAACAACATACACAGCAGTATGTTTCTTCAGTTTCGTCTTATCCAATGGTAAACGACTAAAATAGATATCTTAGAGGGAAAAGGTATCACAAAGAGGTGTTTACCTCTTCACTGCGCCACATCAGCGCCACGTCATACCAACTAATCTCTCTCCTCTTCTCCAAAAACACCCCATTTATCACAACTAGTCTCTCTCCTCTTCACTTGGGTCCCACCACTCACCATTTTATTTAATTTTTCAATTTTCACACAAAATAAAAATTCATTTCATAAAATTAAAAATTACAAAATACTAAAAAATAAAATACAAATACGAGAAATAAAATTACGCTACGAATATAAAAATACGGAAAAAAAAGACAATACAAAAAAAAACATCCTAGAGTTGATATTTTGCCGCGATTTGTAGTTGTTTCCTCATGATAACCGACTTTTGAGGTTCTGGCAAATCGTCGGTCCGAATGGAGAGAAACTCCAGCTCTTTAAACTCCATATCGGCATCCACTTTAGCCTTCTCGGCATCGGCTTTAGCTTTCCTCGACTCGTACAGCTCTTTACCCGCGTTTAATTTGCGGAGTAAAGCCTCGTTTATGTCTTCCTTCGAAGTGGTCGATCCACTACCCGTGCTGCTCTCAGTTGTTTCTGATCGTGTCTTCTTGGCGGGTCTCTGTTTGCCGGGTGGTCGACGCTTAGCATCTGGAGCAAATACGTTGCTATGATCAATTTGGTCAAGACCCTCGGGTGCGTTCCATTTTGAGAAGTATCTAAGCACCCTCCACATATGTTCAAGCGTAAATTTTCGGCGTTCGTTACAAGCCGCGAATTCACGTCGTGCAGCTTCAAGCACGTCGTCTTCGTTTTCACCGCTAGCCTTTTTAAGGCTTTTGAAGATAGCGTGAAACTTTTGAACATCGGGGTGCGAACGACTCCATTTCCCGGTCAGCATATTCTTCGTACGCTTGATTGAGTTACGCCGGTTGAAATCTTCCAAAATCGTGTTCCAAAAAAACTCTTCAGTTTGATCATTCCCGCGTTCTTTGTCTTCGGAAGCGGCGACCCAAACCTCGGCCAGTATTTTTTCCTCATCAGGTGACCACCGTAGGGGTGCCGAAAATTCAACTTCCTCTACATCATCGATGTCGTTCTCGTCTGCGGACAAATCAACCGCAACATTTTTTTTTGCCGGCCGTTTCCCTCTGCCACGACCGGTATTTTTTTGCTTTCGTTGTGGCGGTTGAGATTGTGGTACTTTGAATTGAGTTTCGGGGACATTTTGAGATGGTGGATATTGAGATAGTGGATATGGATATTGAGATGGTGGATATGGATATTGAGGTGGTGAATATTGATTTTGGTGAAACGCTAGTTGTTGTTGATAAATTTGGTGGGGTGTTAATGGTGGAAAGTATTGTTGCGAATAGTTTTGACCGGAACCTTGGTCGGATCCTTGGCCGGATTGCGTCGCGGGAGAAGAAGACGACGATTGATTCGGATCCGTGCCGTGGTTGAGGATGTTAACGTAGTTGAGGTAATCGTTTGGGAGGTTTGACATTTTTTTTGTGATTTTTGGAGTGTTTTTTTTATTGTAGAATGTATTTTGTGTGTTTAAAAATGTATAAGGTAATGAGTTTATATAGGGTTTAAAAATAATAAAAAAAAAATTTTCTTTTTTTTTAAAAATCTAGCCGTTTGTAACGGTAATAAAAAAATTTGGGCCCCACCTTCTTTTCCAACGAGCAATGTCACAAAGTGACATTTGAGAACCGGCGAGTGGGGGGTCGGTGTAGCGGCGAACGGCGGCGAGCGGCGGCGAGCCTGCCACCTAGGCACGGCGAGCCAAGCTCGCTGCCATACCGTTCACTCTTACTGACATAAAGCTACATCAATTTTACCTAGATGAACAAGCATTGGGAGAAACAATGGATTGGAACAAGAAGTTATAGCTAAAAAGGAGTGGAGGGAGAAAGTTATGGCTAACAAGAGCAATTCCGATCGGAATTTTATTATGGGGAGATATCAGATTCGGATCCGAAAAAAAACTAATCTGTAGTATGTGACCGGATGTGTATATACCATTTATCGTATTGTGTTTTAATTTCGTTTTTTTTCAAATTAGTATTGTGTTTTAATTTCGTTTTTTTTTCAAATTTAGTATTGTGTTTTAATGTATTACACAATGTTTTATATTTTTAATGTACTGTTTTTATTTATTAATTAATAAAAGTATTATTTTGGTGTGAGCGTGTTTTTTGGTGTGATTTATAAGAGTGAATTGTGAGAGGGAATGATGGTGAAAGGTAGGAGTGAGAAAGCTGATGTGACGCTGATGTGTCTAGTGTGAGGGTGTTTTTTGGTGTGACTGATAAAAACAGCCTTAGTGTGTGAGATCACGATCCACAAGTTGGACAGGTCGTGTCAAAGCTAATGTTAAAGGTTTTGGTGTGAGTGAACCTTAGAGCATCACACTCAACCTTGTATCAAAGGTGTGACGCCAAAACCACCAGCAAACGTCAAGACTAAAAAGAAAAAAACTTTTAGTTTGAAAAAAATAACCGTTGGAGCCTCTTTACTAACCATTTTTTATTATTATCTTTTTTTTAATTTAACCCCTTAAAAAGTTATTTAAAAAATACTTCTATTTTTTTCAAATATTATACACTCACTTCTTATATTTACCTTACTTTTCCATACTAGTTTATTTATTTTTATGTATAAGTTTTATGCTTTGCTTTCATATCGTATTATTTATTTTTTTCGTAATGTGTTGTTTTTTATTTAAGTAATGCAAAAAAAAATAAAGCAATGTAATGTAATGTTTTTTTATTTAACGAAATATTTTTTATATATAATGTTATTTTTAATTATATAATAATAATAATAATAATAAAACTTTTTGACACCATATTTTTTTGTTTTCAATAGATTTTTTATGTCAAACTCGGTTTATCCTACTTGGCACGAGCGGTTGGACTCCAATTGTTCCAAGTTCTCTAAGAGAGTTGAGTATCACACGAAGGAAAACTTAACAGAAATCTAAAATAAGTCATAAATTTTCTCAAATCTTACTCGCATTATGGCTAAACCCATATCTAAAACATATAGATTTGTGACATCTCGCAATCATGTCTACATATAAAGTATAAACCCATATTCACATGTGTATAAGAAGAATTTATTGACATACTACCTTTAGAATTGATATCAGAAGGTTATTTCGCAATCATTGGATGATTTACTTCCTCGTTAGAAACAAAACAATCTAATGTGAGTTGTACTTCATCATCTATATCATGTAAGGCTGGGGGGAGTGGTAGTGAGATCTTACCGTAAGTTCTCACCCGACTCCAAATATCACGCACGAGTTCAAGGTAGAAAGGTGGAATCATCACTTTACGTTAGTCACACCAACGTCCATATACATATTTTTTTTATGTCTTGAACTATTAAAAAAATATGTACCCGGTTTTTTCTTATAAATACAACTTAAAACTTATCATTTTAAATCAACATCTACAAGCTTCTACCATTCTCCACAAAAGTGTTTATCGAGACAACCTGTCTATTTCTAATGTTTTATTTGTTTGATTCTGTTGGTTTGTGTTTTTTTAAATTGCCACCAGGAACATAAAACAAGGAGAAGGATGGTGGTCATCGGCTTGAGCCGTAGTTTGTGAAAAAAGAATTATTGTTGCAATCAATCTACGCCGTAGATTATTTTTGTCTACGGCATAAACATCATTAAAATTTTCAAAAATAACGGTTCTTTTATACATGTCCACGATGTAGGTAGTTTTCTGTTTACGCCGTAGAACACCTGTTGACATGTAACTTTTTCAAATCATTTTCAAAAGAATTTCACTAAACCATGTATTATATTTTTAAATAAACTTTGTGGGTGTGTTCACTGTATACCCTCACGAGACAAAACTCGTCCACTTTGGACATTTAGTGGTTTAACGGCTTGTTGCATATGCTAATGCAACCGTGATTCCTACGAAAGTGAGTTAGATTTTGTTAGGATTTTGTTTGTTTCATTGTTGTATATGTTATACACTTGTAGTAGAAGGAAAATTTTAGGGATGAGGTTGTTGAATTAGAAGGAAGTCAAATTGGAGAACTCGACTTCTATATTCATACATAGAGCAATACTTAGGAAAGTTTTTCCTATTAATTCTACTTATTTCCTTTATTCTTTATTGGCCATAGGTGTACAATAAGGACATTGTATGATGTGACTCTATTACATATCTTTTCTTACCTTAAAACAGGCTTAAAATGAGTAAAATTTCGTCAAAAGTGCACCATATATGCTTGTTTTCTTGTTTGTGTATGTGTAGGCACGGATATCGATAAATCACAAAGAAATACCAAAAACAAGACAAAACGAACATGAGGAACGAAGACGTACAAGAAAACCGAAGCCGGATGTCATTACAAGGGTTTTGAAACCTCCAAGATCTCAATTTACCAAAATGCCCTTGAAGATATGCCAAATTACCAAAATTCCCTTCAACTTTCCTAAAATTACACTTTATACTCTTGTAATGTCTTAAGTTTACAAATAGGTCCTTAAAGTTTGGAATTATTGCACTTATAGTCTTGGAAATGGATTTATCAACTCAAGGGACTAATGTTGCCAATTTGGAAAGTCATGTGAATGTTAACTATACCATGTGAATGTTAACATTGTAAGAGGGCGTTGCAAATACTTCAAACATACCACAACCCTAGAAAACAAAACTTGAGGGACTTTATTTGTCAAGTATGAAAGTGCTATAAGTTGTTAATGACGTTCGAGGGACAAGACTCGCTACTTTCAAAGTTTAAATAATTAATAAATTTAAACTTGCTAATCACTTTGGAAACAAATACAATTTACACAAAATGGATTAAACTACTATGTTTATCCTTAGAACCCTAACTGAAAGTCCCTAAACCAAGCTTGAAACAATAAACTTAACTAATCAACACACTTAATTACTTTTCAAACGTAATACGTATTATTGTATAATAAAGAATTACAAGTGTTATGGATAACACCGTTTGATGACAATGTGTTGTGCACACTTTGGACAAACTAAAACCTAACTTATGAACACAGTCGTAGCTGTTTGGTTTAACAATTTCTAAGAGTTAATGTGTGAAATGTTTCAAAGTGTTAAAAGTTAACTCTAGGCTACATAACCTATTTATAGTGGTACGAGGTTGACTCCAAGTACTGGTTGATGGTGACTACACTAGACAGACACTTGTGTGAATGTGTGAAATGTGTCAAAGTGTTCTAAGAGTTAATGTGTTCAACAAGTTCTAAGAGTTAATGTGTGAAATGTGTCAAAGTGTTAAAAGTTAAATCTAGGATACATAACCTATTTATAGGGTACGAGGTTGACTCCAAGTACTGGTTGATGGTGACTACACTAGACAAACACTTGTCAGACCTCTGTCACAAGATGCTCTTCTATTCTTGGTAGTATGACATAATGCTTTAGGGAAACAGAGCTGACACAGTTTCCCTTTTCTTTATAGTCTCGTACACACTAAGGTATGTCCAAAGTGTACTGAGTGTTAACAAGGTATTGCCACCCCTGTTAACCCTCAACCCCTCAGAGTCCCTGATACATCTTGGTTATTATTCATCACAACCAATGAGTATGTCTTCAAGTAATCTTCGACTTCCTTGACAATGTCTCTGACATTGGCTCCTCTAAGGTTGCTCAAAGAGACTTAGATCTCTGTGAGTCTTGCGATACTTGCCTGCCTCCTAGGCACAGGCAAGTTAATATCAAACAGCTTGATTTGTGTTTAAATCTATGATACAGGGAATCTAATAAACTTAGATTCCTAACAATCTCCCCCTATTTAAACATAAATACAGCTAGATCTACATAAGTTAAGGTAAGTGAGATGACAGCTTCTTCTTACTCAAAACAGATCTAAACAAACATACCTCATGATTTTATTATGACTTAAAAGAAATTGCAAGTACAAAACATAAGTGAAACAAAGTATGAAAGTAAAGTTCAGCTGTGAAACACTTCAATAGTCATCATTCTTGATTCTTTCTTTAGCTTCAGCTAGGGATGGCAAAAGCGTCCGAAACCGATGGGGAAAATCGAAACCCGAACCGGTTGGGTCGGGTTCGGAGTCGGGTTGGCGGGTTTGGATACGGTTTCGGGTTTTAATGTTCTTTTTTTTCGCGGGTACGGGTTCGGGTACGGGTTCTACCAAATACCCGCCCCGTTTACCCATATCCGAATCCGTACCCGTTTACCCGAATTCGTATCCGCTTTTGTTGCTATTTTATATAAGTTCTAAATTTGTGTGAAATAATAGATGAAGATTATTGAACGAGTTGAATGATCATATTAGTGACATTTTATGTGTATTAACATGTTTGTGATCAAGTATATTTGTATTTTATAATTTTAAAATAAAAACCATGATCTATTCGATATATTAAATCGCGTGAATAATACTAAAAAGTATTTTTTTTATCTTCTAAACACATATAAAATATATTAGGATATTTTGATAGTTTTCGAATGGTTTTTCTTAACATTATACGTACAATAATGGCCAACGAAAATATAATTGTGGATACCCGATACCCGTGGGTAAAATTTGAAAACCCGATGGGTAATACTAATCGGGTACCCGTCGGGTGATGGAGCGGATACGGGTACGGATATTATAAACGAGTACGGGTACGGATTTACTAAAACCCGACCCAAACTCGACCCGTTGCCATCCCTAGCTTCAGCTAAGTCTGTCCTGGTATCCAATTTGGCCTGCAAAGCTTGTGTAAATACCTTGGAATACTCTGTGTTGATTTTAAGTGCGTTTTTAAGACAAATAAGCTGAATGGTTGATGCTAACCCCAACTCTTCTTCCCTTTGGAACGCATATTGACATGCCCTGTTCATGAAGGCCATACCTTTCTCAGGCTCAATATATGTCTGACCATCAATAGGACCTACAATCCCATTTGGTAACACCAAATCCTTATGCATTCCATCCACTTGAACATCATCGGTAACAAAGGTTTCCTTAATAAATTGAGTCATCCTTCTTCTTTTCTTTACAGACTTTGGAAGTTCTTGTTCAAACAGCTGTGGTGGGGGGATCTATCTTGAGTTTGGCTGCAGTTTCTTTAACCCAATTAAACTTAGCTTTGAGGGTCTTAAGAATAGTAAAATTAGCCTGCCTAGTTCTTTTAGCAGCTAAGGCTTCAAGTTCAAACCATTCAGTCAAGCCAAGTTTCTTTAACTAAAAGTCTTCAAAGAGATCCATATTGGCATGTTGGTTATCTCTCCACAAAATCATTTGTGGTGTATTAGTAGACTTGTGAATAGTATACTTGTACTTGGTGATTTTTCCAGGTGCAAACCTGTTGTTGATGCAGGCATCATAATCAGCTTTTACCTTTTTCAGTGCCTCTATGCGTTTGACTTCCATTTCTTTCAACCTTTGTCTTTGCTTCTCCCTTTGAAGTGGAGTCATTTTTCTTAGAGTTGCCTCATTAAGCTCCTTGGCTTTCTTGATTTCATTCAACCTCTTGAATTCAATAGTCTGTTTCTCAATTTCTTCAGCTGTTAGAGGGTTCTCATTTGATGTTGTGAAGGTTGTGAATTTGGATGGTTCAGTGGTTGATCCTCCTGTCTCTAGCATCGCAGCTATTTTCTTTAGCTTGGCGTCTGAGTCTACCACAGCTATTTCCTTTCCTTTCTTTGAGATAGAGGATAACACACTTGCGTTTTTCAGTTCTTCTTCTTTTTTGAGAAAAGCCATCTGAGCTTGGTTTTGTACAGCTTTGGGTAGGGAGCTAACAATGAACTTAAGTTTCTTGGCAGCTGGTTCACCATCATCCACAACCTCACTGGTGTTAACCAGAGTGAGGGATTTTGATGAATCAACTCCATCCTTTGTATGTTTCTCCCCCTTAATTTCATCCTCATCATCAGGTATAATTACTGGAGTGATGACTTGGAGAGGGATAAGTGAAGGAATAGTGTTGTCAGCAGATTTTGAGCTTTGTTTAGCAGATTCAAGGTTAAGTACTTTTTCCTTCTCCCCTCACGTTCAGCCTGTCTTTTCAGACGTTTGGATTAACGTGCCTGAAAGTGTTTAGCAATCTTCTCAACAGAGGCAGCCATGTCTCTTTGCCTAGTTCTTGAAGCTCTAGCAATTTTCAGTAGTTGGTTGTAATTACCATTTGTATTGCGATGAACATGATCAACTATGAAGTTGGTGTGACGAATTTGCCTATCTCGCACAACTTCAAACTCTCTATGCATAGTCAACTCATGAGCAGAGAAAAGTGCAGGTACCTCTGTAACGATGGCATCTTTGATACGTGTGGACAAATGACTAAGTCCTTGATACACTCCTTTTCTTGTACCATCCTTAATTGGTTCAGTGACAACATCCCTAACTGCCTGTGTGATGATCTGAGGAAAGTTGACAGTGAAAGAATGCATTTCAGATTTTATGATGTCCAGCTTTCTTGATAGGCGTTCCATGTCTGATTTATGATGTTCAGGCTTAAGATCATGGATGTTCAGACTTTGTCGTGCATAATCATCCTCTCTTGGCAATATGTCAAATTTGGTTTGTGTAGGATGATCAAACAACATGAATTCGGCTGTCGGGTCATATGCAGGCCTTTGGAACACTGTAGTAACAGATGTAGCAGAAGTGGGAGTTACTACAACTTCCTTGGGAGGAGGAGTGGTGTCAACAGCTGGTGTGGACACAACGATATTTTTTGGAGGAGATAGAGATTGCTGGTCATCATCTTCTTCATCCTCCTCCTCCTCCTCAATCATCCCCTCATGGAGAATCTCATCATCTGGCATGGATTCAGGTTCAGAGAAGTCGTCTATTAAGGAGAGCACATCCTCTTCAACATCAGGCATGGGCTCTTCCTCATTTGGTTGATCCTGAATCAATGTATCAACTCCTTTATATGGCTGCTCCAGAGATTCTATGTTTGGCTGTACAACATCAGCCTGCAAGTTGTATTAAGTTAGTAACAGTGAAATAAATGAAGGGAATGGTCGCCAGTTCGCTGTCCGAGAGAGGCTGAGGATGATTATTCAGCCACTCCAAAGGATAAATCCTTGGGATTCTTTTAAGAGTGAAAAGTATGAGGTTAATAGTCGCCATTCGCTGCCCCTAGTAAATCTGAGTGTGATTATTCAGCCCCCCAAAAGGTTGAAACCTTTGGGACTCTTTTATTTGTGAAACATATGTTGTTAAGGATCGCCATTCGCTGCCCTTAGGAATGTTGAGGGTGATTATTCAGCCCCCCCCCCCTAAAGGTTAAGAAACCTTTGGGACTCTTTTATGTGAAACATATGTAGTTAATGATCGCTGATAGGTGTGTAAACACCCATCCTTTTACCACTTAATTATGGCTAAAACAAGACCAAAACGCGTATTTAATATCATTTGTTTGGAATTATGCGTGGTTTTTGTGTTTATTGTGTTTTTAGAGCCAACCGGATGATTATTGAAGAAAACATGGGATTGCACGGGTTTTACCGAAGAAAAAGACTCAAGACAAAGGATAGTGTCCAAGAAATGCAAAAGATTTGAAGTCACTGGGCCTATTCGAAGATTTATCGAAGAAAAGGACCAAAGATGGAAGATTTACATAAGTCGAAGAAACTCAAGTCTATTAAACGAAGAATTAAAAGACGAGTTGAATTTAATCGACGACAAATCCCGAATCAGAATCGAAAACGTCAACTTTTCTGAAAAGACGTGAAGACAAGAAGAACGGGAGAAAACCCACTCACCAACCAAAGGGAGCACCTATATAAAGCCCACCCCTCACACTTTTCATCTAGTTTTTTTTTAGTTTTTCTTTCCTCCTTCTTTTTCTTTTTTCTGTTCGTAGCATCACCAACACCACTAGGGTGTTTGGTGATTTTGATCTTTGTTTTTCAATCTTGTAATTTTAATCTTTGTTTTGTGATTGTTAAAACCTTAATCATTCAATACATCAATCTTTCATTTCATCTTGTTCATCTCCATTTATTTGGTTAAAAGTTTAAGTCCTTATTTGATTGATTTAATCTTTAAAAGTTGTTGGTTTTATGTTTTTATTAATGGGATTTGTTGTTATTGGTTAGTATATCATTTGTGTTTAGCTTTATTTAAGATTTGGTGAAAAACTTGGTGATTTTTGGCTTAAAATCGATTTCCCTTGTTCTTCGGTGTAAGTTACTGTTCTTGAGTTCCCCAGGTTCCGGATGAACCAAATCTTCCGGATGAACAAATAGTTCCGGATGAACATAAAGTTCCGGGTGAACCAAACTTCCGAATGAGTCTAAATGTTCCGAATGAGTCTAAATCTTCCGAATGAACAAAAGTTCCGGATGAATGTTATTTCCAAAAGTTCCGAATGAGTTTTTCCTTTAAAAGTTCCGAATGAGTTTTAAAGTTCCGAATGAGTTTTTCCTTTAAAAGTTCCGAATGAGTTTTAAAGTTCCGAATGAGTTTTTCCTTAAAAGTTCCGAATCAGTTGATTGTTCCGAATAAACTTCTGACTCAAAGTTGCGGATAAAGTTCCGGATCAATCTTCCGAATCAAGTTCCGCATGAAGGTTCCGAGTAAAGTTCCGAACGAACTTCCGAGTTAACTTCTGAACCAACTTCCGACCAAAGTTCCGGGTGAAGACTTCCGGGTGAAAAGTTCCGGATCAATAGTTCCGAATCAAGGTCAAACTTCCGAATCAAATTTCTTTTGAGCATCTTTAATTGTTATTGTTCTTACTGTTCTTAATTTTTACTTTTTATTTTAATTCAAGTTTTTATTAATTGTCATTAAATTAATTGTTTTTTTTATTTAAGTTTTCATTTTGATATATTTAAACTTTTTAGTAGATTAGAAAACTAAACCCCCTTTTTAGTAACCAAGAACAATCATTCCACTTAGAACCAAGATCAATTCGAGAGGATTTCGAGAGAAAAATTGAAACCCAAGCAAAAATCATAATATCAAATGGCGCCGCTGCCGGCTCTTCTCGTTAAGATCAAAAGTTTTTTGTGAGAACTTGGATTTTGGGATCCGTTCCCCGTGAACGTTACTTTTTCATAAAAAATTTCAAAAACACAAAAAAATATAAAATTTTCAAAAATCCTAAAAAGTAAAAAACATAAAAAACCAAAAATATTTTTGCTTTGTTTTTCTCTTGTTAGTTCTTTTGCAGGTGTATGCGCACTCGATCCACGTCTTATCAAGAGCCCGAGCCTCTCGATAACTTAGACATGGCCGGTGTACAAAACAACAACAACATACCACCTCCAAACAACAATAATAACAACAACAACCCACCTTTCAACAACATGAATAATAACAACAACAATGAGCCTCTACCGGATAATCGCCCGATGATTGAACTGCTGCAAGCTCATGTAGATGGCAACACTGATCCAATTGTTATACCAGCGATTGCAGCCAACAACTTTGAGCTAAAATCAGGCTTTATCCAGATGGTCTCTGCTCAACCATTCTTGGGGCGTACCATTGATGACCCACATGACCATATCAAGAGATTCTTGCAACTCACCAACACGGTCAAATTCAATGGTGTTCCACAAGAGGTAATCCGTCTACAACTTTTTCCCTTTTCTTTAGAGGGAAAAGCCCGACATTGGCTTGCTAAGGAACCGCCACAGAGTATTCTCTCGTGGACGGATTTGGAGACCAAGTTTATCAATTACTTTTTCCCACCCTCTCGTACTACCGCTTTGCGGAATGAAATCATAAATTTTGAACAAAAGTACGATGAGTCGTTCAGTGAATCTTGGGATCGTTTTAAAGATCTTTTAAGAAAATGCCCACAACATCGTTTTACCAAAGTACATCAAATTAATACTTTTTACAATGGTTTAAGCATGAGTGACCAAGATTCACTAAACAGTGCCTCGGGGGATAATCTTTTGGCTAAGACTTCCAATGCTGCTTGGGATATCATTGAGAATAAGTCTCGTGTGCAAACCAAGAGTGTTCGGACCACTGTCGCTAGTGCTAGCACTAGTGACAGCGACAAGCGACTGGACAAAATCACTACGCTTCTTGAATCGCTTGTTACCCACACCGTCAACAACAACAACAGCAACAACGCTAAAAACGCTCAAGTCAATGTTGTTACCCAACCATGCGAGATATGCGGGGGTCCTCACTCTTACACCACTTGTACTGCCACCCAAGACTACACTTCAGAGAATGTGAATGCCGCTTATGGCACCTATCCTCAACCTGCTTATCAAGCCCGTCCTCAAGGTGACCGTAACTTGCTTAGCTATCGCTCCAACAACTATCTTTCTCCACCTGGTTTTCCTCCAAACAACCCAAACCAACAACAAAACCTTAATCGCCCTCCTCAACAACAACAACAACCTCGTACACCACACATCCCACCTCACAAGCAGCAACAACCACCTCAACGAAACAACCAAGTCTACCAGCAACCTGCTTATCAACCACCCACATATAATGCTCCTCCCAACCAACCCACCGCTCTTCACCAAGAAGTGGAAACTTATATGAGGACTAACGATGTGATAGTGGGAAATCTTCAGAGAGAAGTGCTCAACCTGAAAGCTGACTTGGTCAAACAAGGGAACGATCTGAGAGCCGACATGAGAAATACGTTGGATAGCCAAACAAATGACTTGAAGAACATGATGGCTAGTTTCTTCCAAGGTAATCAACCCTCTTCTTCGGGTACTCTTCCGAGTAACACCGTTGCGAATCCAAGAGGGGAGATGAAAGCAATCACCACTCGAAGTGGTAAAGGTACCAAGGAACCCGAGCTTCCTATACCTCCACCGGTGGTTGTGACTAAGGAGAACGAGTCACCTGCTCCTATTCCTCATCCTTCTCCTTCCCCAATTTCTCCGCCTCTTACTCCTACCCCTCCTCCACCCAAGGATGTGAGTGATCTTATTCTCCCAAAGCCTTCCTCTTCTTCCAATATACCTTATCCATCTCGGTTGAGGAAAGAGAAGCTCAAAAGCAAGGACGATATTCAGGTTTCGAACCTTCCTTAAAATGTTCAAACAATTGAATTTTAACATCTCCTTCGCTGAGGCTCTCGCTCACATGCCTAAGTATGCGAAAATGTTTAAAGATCTTCTGAGCGACAAGGAAAAGCTTCTCGATATTGCCAACACCCAACTTAATGAGAATTGCTCTGCAGTGCTCTTAAGGAAATTGCCAACCAAGCTTGGTGATCCGGGTCGTTTCTTAATCCCTTGTAATTTCCCGGGAGTAGAGAATTACATGGCCCTAGCCGATCTAGGTGCCAGTATTAATCTTATGCCTCTAAGCGTTTGGAAGCAATTATCTCTCCCTGAGCTAGTCCCCACCAAAATGACTTTGGAATTAGCTAACCGTACGGTTGCTTATCCAGTGGGGATAGCCGAAGACGTCTTTGTAGGAGTCGACAAATTCACTTTTCCTGCCGATTTCGTCGTCGTCGACTACGAGATGGACCCTCGTGTTCCCTTGATCGTGGGTCGTCCATTCCTGAGGACTGGTCGCACTCTCATCGATGTTGAAGCCGGTGAGCTTATCATGCGAGTGGGTGACGATAAAATCGTCTTCAACATGGGAAAGTTGTCTAAACAACCTTATTCATACGAGAGTGTTAATTGTATTGACGTTCTGGATGAGGCTTGTGAAGAACACTTCAAAGATGCTTGTAAAAGTATTCCTACCTCTCTTCCCAATGTTGAAACCGTTTCCTCTATTGATTCATCATTGTCTCTATTTGGAGATAGTGATTTGTTTTGGAACAATCTTGAAGACACCATGGGAGATGTGAACTTAGCTACTGATGATTCTCCCACCGATGGGGATGAAGACATGCATTTCTTTGACAACCTTCTCAACGAAGACAATCCTTCTCCTCCATCTCCCACGGTTATTGCTATCGATACTCCGACTTTGAATACGCCTCCCGTCGAAAATCCTCCGGATTTAGAACTTAAGGAGTTGCCGCCCCATCTCGAGTATGTGTTCGTTGAAGAAGAGAAGAAGTCGCCCGTTATTATCGCGAAGGACTTGAAGGAAGAAGAAAAATCTCGCCTCATCGCCGTGCTTAAAGATCACAAGAAGGCTATTGCTTGGAAAATCTCTGATATTCGTGGAATTGATCCTCACTTCTGCACACACAAAATTCTCATGGAGGACGACTTTAAGCCCACAATTCAAAGCCAACGAAGGGTGAATCCAAAAATACATGAAGTCATTAAAACAGAGGTTATCAAACTTCTTGATGCGGGTATGATTTACCCTATTTCGGATTCACCATGGGTTAGTCCAATCCATTGTGTGCCCAAGAAGGGCGGAATAACCGTTGTTCCCAATGAACACAACGAGTTGATTTCCACTCGTCTCGTTACTGGGTGGAGAGTTTGTATAGACTACCGCAAACTCAATGATGCCACGAGAAAGGATCATTTCCCTCTACCTTTTATGGACCAAATGCTTGAACGTTTAGCGGGTAATGAATATTACTGCTTTATTGATGGTTTCTCGGGTTATTTCCAAATACCCATAGATCCCCAAGATCAAGAGAAGACAACATTCACTTGTCCCTATGGCACATTTGCTTACAAAAGAATGCCTTTTGGCTTATGCAATGCCCCGGGGACTTTCCAAAGGTGCATGTTAGCTATCTTCCATGACATGGTTGAACAAACCATAGAAGTCTTCATGGATGATTTCTCGGTCTTCGGGGATTCCTTCTCTTCTTGCCTTGCCAATTTGGAACGTATGCTTAAGCGGTGCGAAGACACTCGCCTTGTTCTGAATTGGGAAAAATGCCATTTTATGGTAAAAGAAGGCATCGTGCTGGGACACAAAATCTCCAAATCCGGTCTTGAAGTAGACCGTGCTAAAATCGATGTTATCGCTAAGTTGCCTCCACCTTCAACCGTGAAGGGTGTGAGAAGTTTTCTGGGTCATGCGGGCTTCTACCGTCGATTCATCAAAGATTTTTCTCAAATCGCTCGCCCGATGACCCACCTCTTGGAAAAAGATACTCCTTTTATCTTTTCTAAAGAGTGTCTTGAAGCCTTCAACTCCCTTAAGGATAAGCTAACTAAGGCACCCGTCTTGGTTACCCCTAATTGGGAGATGCCTTTCGAGTTGATGTGCGATGCTAGTGATTTTGCTATTGGAGCGGTTCTGGGACAAAGAGTGAACAAACACTTCCAACCAATCCATTACGCTAGCAAGACAATGACGGGGACACAATTGCATTATACGACAACCGAAAAAGATCTTTTAGCTGTTGTCTATGCCTTTGAAAAATTTCGCCCCTATCTTGTCCTTTCCACCACAATCGTTTACACCGATCATTCCGCGTTGAAGTACTTGTTGACAAAGCAAGATTCCAAACCAAGACTTCTTCGCTGGGTTTTGCTACTCCAAGAATTTAAAATCGAAATTCGCGATAAAAAAGGAGCTGAAAACCTAGCCGCGGATCATCTCAGCAGACTTGAGGATCCTTACCAAGGGGATCATCCGAACAAAGAAATCAATGATTCTTTTCCCTTGGAGACCTTAATGTCTATAAATTCGAATTCTGATGAAACCCCGTGGTTTGCAGACTTTGCAAACTACTTGGCGGGTGGAATTCTCAAGGAAGGGTTGACATCCCAACAAAAGAAAAAGTTCTTCACCGACATTAAGACTTACTTTTGGGACGACCCTTACCTATTCAAACAATGTGCCGACCTGATTATCCGCCGATGTGTTGATGGACCGGTAGCTTTAGAAATCTTAGATGCTTGCCACAAAGGACCTACCGGTGGTCACTTTGGTCCCAACTACACCACTAAAAAAGTGTTTGATTCGGGATTTTATTGGCCCTCCATATATCGTGACGCTCACAATATGGTTAAACGTTGTGAGGCTTGCCAAAAACAAGGCACGATCACACATAAAGACGAGATGCCTCAGAATTTCATTCAAGAATGTGAAATCTTTGATGTTTGGGGTATCGACTTTATGGGGCCATTCCCTTCTTCTAAAGGAAACAAATACATCCTTGTTGCCGTTGACTACGTTTCTAAGTGGGTTGAAGCCAAAGCTTTACCTACTAATGACGCAAGGGTGGTTTGTAACTTTTTGAAAGCTCTATTCGCTAGATTCGGTGTGCCTCGTGCCATTATTAGTGATCGTGGGACTCATTTTTGCAATGACCAATTCGCAAGGGTCATGGCTAAGTACGGTGTAAATCATCGTCTTTCCACAGCCTACCACCCACAAACTAATGGCCAGGCTGAAATATCCAACCGAGGACTAAAGCGAATTCTTGAAAGGACCGTGGGAGAGCATCGTGCCTCATGGGCTGATAAACTTGATGATGCTTTGTGGGCTTTTCGTACTGCATACAAGACTCCGATTGGTTGTACACCATATCGTCTCGTATACGGGAAAGCGTGCCACCTCCCCATTGAGTTGGAGCACAAGGCTTACTGGGCCTTGAAGTGGGCTAATTTTGATATCAACAAAGCCGGTGACCTACGCAAGATCCAACTCAATGAGCTGAATGAACTCCGTAATGAGGCTTATGAAAATTCTTTGATCTATAAGGAAAGAACTAAGCTCATTCACGACTCTAAGATTAAGAACCGAGAGTTCCATGTTGGAGACAAAGTCTTACTTTTTAACTCTCGGTTGAAAATCTTTTCGAGCAAGCTGAAATCTCGTTGGTCCGGCCCATTTACCATTGCCCAAATTTTTCCATATGGTACTCTCGAGCTCGCTCAACCTGATGGACCTAATTTTAAGGTGAATGGCCAACGAGTGAAGTTGTACTTTGGTGAGGACACCTCTCAGGAGGTGATTCCATCCCTCACCACGTTCCCCATGAACTAATTTTGGGTCGAGTCAGGCTCGTGACTCGGTTATCAAAAACAAGCGCTCCTCGGGAGGCAACCCGAGTATCTATCCTTTCCTGTTCTAACCTCCTAAGTGTAGGGGGACCTCTATAGGTTGTTTGTATTTGTATGGTGATGTGATTACAGGGATAAGTGCACTCTTGGAATCTTTGAAGAACCGTGCTCCCGTGTTATCCGAAATCCGGTTCTATTTCTCAACTATCGTGATTCAATTTTCTTCATACTCACATTTGAAATTGATCACTTTAGTCATCTCTTTCTTAACTTGAGTTAACCAACGTGCACAATGTCATAAGTGTAGGGGAGACTTTTCCCACATGCTTAAACATTGAGGACAATGTTTATCTTAAGTGTAGGGGGGACTTCTTTCGAAGTTTTAAGTGGACTTTTCCATGAAAATGCCTTCATTTAACTGGAAAATCATATTTTTCAACATTTTTCAAATTTAGTCGTAATTTTTAAATTTTTATCGTTGCTTTCATATGTATATATCCCGCAATAAAGTCAAATTTTAATAAAGTGGTGTAGCTAGTTTAGAGATCTTTGACATATTAGGCCCGTTGCGTTTATTTTGACTCAACCCGAATAGACTTATCCAAGTTTATTCTAGTATCCTTAACCATGTAGACCTTAACTGGTTTATTAGGCTAAGTATCCACGAGTCTCATTACTTGAGATTTTAAATTGTGGAGGACGAGAAATGATAGAGTCAATTATAAGTCGGTATTCTTGCACAAGCTCACTTGGTGTAATTATTTGCATATTCTCCCATCACTTGCTAATAAATTATCTGCAATAAGTAAGGTCGTACGATTTGAAAAGTTACTTAGCTTCTAGCCCAAGATCGTTTAAAAGTTGCTCGGTAATGATAAGAGTTCATAGCCAAGGCATAACTTATGAAGCGGGGCGCGAAGATTGGCGAGTCCGAAAAGGCCATAACAAGGCATGAGGATTCCATTTTATTGCTAAAGATCCAATGTGATGTGAAAAGCATTATTCCCAAAGTCAATATGAAGGATCAACACTCACGACGAAAAGCAATCAACTCCCATAAAGATGATGGAGAAGTCTATCCGAAAAGACCCTAACAAGGTATGAGGATAAATAGATCCAAGTCCGAAAAGGAGGCAGATCGTTGTATCTCAAAATCCCAAATAGAGATTGAAGAAATAATCATGAAGTCGTGGTCAACAAAGTTGGAGTACCTCTCAAAAGTCTCCGAGTGAAGAAACTCTGTGAACGATGAGAAGACCATTATCTCAAGCACGTCTCTCAAAGATATGAAGTATGAAGTACATGCCAAATATCGGCCCGAGAAAGGTCTCAAATCGTGAACCGAGTTATGCCAAGATATGAACTTTTTGATATCCTGAGAAGCAGTTTTAAGAGATTTTGTCCTTTAGCTAACTATTGATCAAATCGTCCTACTTTGCTTTCAGCCTTAATAAACTATCGAAATAAGTCCAACAATGCATCTTCATGATCATTCTAAGACAAAAATAAAATAAAAGAGATACACCTAGGAATAAGGGAGTTTAAGCATATAATTAAGCCATGTGTGTAAGTGTGTGATTTACTAACTTATAATAACAATTATCTCGTTTTTAAGCTTAGTTTGGGGAACGTGAAACTTGAGGGTGATAAATCTTCGCAGCAGCAAAGCCCTAATGTAAGTCATTGATCTCTGTGCAAGTTATTTCCATGTAGCTATTTTCAAGTGAAAATGGTTTTCTATCCTTTTGTTTCCGTTTAAGTTTTAATTTCTTTTAGTACCTTAATTTTTGTTTAAGTAGTATTTTAATAAGGCCAAGGTTGATTAATTATGAGAAAAGTGTAAAATTGCTTTATCACTAAGCATTGCATGAGGGCATGGCAATGGTTAAGTGTAGGGGATTTGATAGGTGTGTAAACACCCATCCTTTTACCACTTAATTCTGGCTAAAACAAGACCAAAACGCGTATTTAATATCATTTGTTTGGAATTATGCGTGGTTTTTGTGTTTATTGTGTTTTCAGAGCCAACCGGATGATTATTGAAGAAAACATGGGATTGCACGGGTTTTACCGAAGAAAAAGACTCAAGACAAAGTCTAGTGTCCAAGAAATGCAAAAGATTTGAAGTCACTGGGCCTATTCGAAGATTTATCGAAGAAAAGGACCAAAGATGGAAGATTTACATAAGTCGAAGAAACTCAAGTCTATTAAACGAAGAAATTAAAAGACGAGTTGAATTTAATCGACGACAAATCCCGAATCAGAATCGAAAACGTCAACTTTTCTGAAAATACGTGAAGACAAGAAGAACGGGAGAAAACCCACTCACCAACCAAAGGGAGCACCTATATAAAGCCCACCCCTCACACTTTTCATCCAGTTTTTTTTAGTTTTTCTTTCCTCCTTCTTTTTCCTTTTTCTGTTCGTAGCATCACCAACACCACTAGGGTGTTTGGTGATTTTGATCTTTGTTTTTCAATATTGTAATTTTAATCTTTGTTTTGTGATTGTTAAAACCTTAATCATTCAATACATCAATCTTTCATTTCATCTTGTTCATCTCCATTTATTTGGTTAAAAGTTTAAGTTCTTATTTGATTGATTTAATCTTTAAAAGTTGTTGGGTTTTATGTTTTTATTGATGGGATTTGTTATTATTGGTTAGTATATCATTTGTGTTTAGCTTTATTTAAGATTTGGTGAAAAACTTGGTGATTTTTGGCTTAAAATCGATTTCCCTTGTTCTTCGGTGTAAGTTACTGTTCTTGAGTTCCCCAGGTTCCGGATGAACCAAATCTTCCGGATGAACAAATAGTTCCGGATGAACATAAAGTTCCGGGTGAACCAAACTTCCGAATGAGTCTAAATGTTCCGAATGAGTCTAAATCTTCCGAATGAACAAAAGTTCCGGATGAATGTTATTTCCAAAAGTTCCGAATGAGTTTTTCCTTTAAAAGTTCCGAATGAGTTTTAAAGTTCCGAATGAGTTTTTCCTTTAAAAGTTCCGAATGAGTTTTAAAGTTCCGAATGAGTTTTTCCTTAAAAGTTCCGAATCAGTTGATTGTTCCGAATAAACTTCTGACTCAAAGTTCCGGATAAAGTTCCGGATCAATCTTCC
This sequence comes from Glebionis coronaria, assembly GCA_025667525.1. NCBI lineage: Eukaryota > Viridiplantae > Streptophyta > Magnoliopsida > Asterales > Asteraceae > Glebionis > Glebionis coronaria. The sequence goes on along the minus strand of CM046875.1, from coordinate 605,571,665 downwards.
GAATCAAGTTCCGCATGAAGGTTCCGATTAAAGTTCCGAACGAACTTCCGAGTTAATTTCCGAACAAACTTCCGACCAAAGTTCCGGGTGAAGACTTCCGGGTGAAAAGTTCCGGATCAATAGTTCCGAATCAAGGTCAAACTTCCGAATCAAATTTCTTTTGAGCATCTTTAATTGTTACTGTTCTTACTGTTCTTAATTTTTACTTTTTATTTTAATTCAAGTTTTTATTAATTGTCATTAAATTAATTTTTTTTTATTTAAGTTTTCATTTTAATACATTTAAACTTTTTAGTAGATTAGAAAACTAAACCCCCTTTTTAGTAACCAAGAACAATCATTCCACTTAGAACCAAGATCAATTCGAGAGGATTTCGAGAGAAAAATTGAAACCCAAGCAAAAATCATAATATCAATCGCCTGTTACGCTACCCCTAGGAAAGCTGAGGGTGATGATCCAGCTCCCTCTGAAAGGATAAAACCTTTGGGATTCTTTTAATTGTGAAAAAGATGTAGGGTAAGGTCGTATTGTAACGCTGTCCCTAGGGGAGCTGAGGATGATGATTCAACTCCCCTAAAAGTAAAACTTTTGGGATTCTTTTTCTGAAGGAACCAAGAGGCTGTGTGAAGTACAGCTACTCTAGGTCGAGACATATATGTATTCAGGTTGTTGTTTGCCTGAATGCTGTCTAGAGGGTGCAGGGTTATCGGGGTGCTTTATAAACACAAATGAATCACTCCCTGGTGTAGAGACAGGGTGTACAGAAGTCTTAAAGGATTTCTAAGTGCATACAAAGACTCCTATGGGTCGAGGATAACCCTAACTTCACCACTATCACCTATAGACATTTGAGAGTGGCTGCTTGTGGACCTCTAAAAATGATAAGACTGATTACCTGTGTGATATCAGCAGAATTTGGTTGGTTCCCTGTTGTCTCGGCTGACATCGAGACGCTAGACTCCTGTTGTTGGTCAGCTGAAGTCTCTGTGTCCACAGACATCTTTGGAACAGAGGAGGATGAGAGGTTCACGTTCTTCTTTACCCTGACCTTAGCAACAGTTTTGGTTTGGGAAGAAGATGGGTTTTTCTTCTTCTTTGGTTGTTGGCCAGTTGTTGCCTTGGACGACGTGGTGTGCTGCCCAGAGGTCAAAGACGCTGACTTGCCAGACACACCAGATGTATTCACCTTCTCAGAGGAAGGGAGCAAGGACTTCACAACAGAATGTTGTTTATTGGTAATGTTCAACATGTGAGAAGTAGTAGGCACATCCTCAGATCCAAACTCTTTGTAGATAGCTCCAGTAATACGATATGGCTTCAGGGTTGTGAGTGCAGAGTTGTGGTAGTTCTCACCTAACAGGCTTTTAAAGATAAGAGAAAGAAAGCTAACATAGCAAATATTCTTCTCCCTGACTTGATTTGCTCCCTTAAGCTTTTCCACAAGGTTTGAGAAAGGTATGCTTCCAATATCAACGTTTGTGCCCCAGATCAGCCCAAAAGCAATGGTTTGGTGATTGAAAGACATTTGGTCTTGAGATCCCTGCATACCACCTAGGGATTTGACTATGTGTGTGAAGAGGACATGCCACATAGGGGAAAAGTATTTGATCTTCAGAGGAGACTTGGCAAGGACTTCAGTAGGAGCAAGGGCTGGGTTTACATCATGTATGGGTTTAAGTGTGGCAAGAGCGTCCTTTACAACCTTTTTGTCTACAACCTTCAGGCATTTATCTCCATGTCTTAGCCCAGCCACATTAGAAAAATCTTTGAGAGAGAAGGCGAAGGGGTGTTCATTGCATGAGAGGCTAAAGGTGATGGTGTCGTCAATGACTTCGGCAGAATACCAGAATTCCCTAAGGTATTCTTGGTAGAAAACGCATGGGGATTTTGTGAGTGCTTCACTTACATCACAATTCTTCATAAAATTCACCCGATCTGTGTAGGAGTCGTTAGGAGCCTTGAGCCATCCAATCGAGTTGTTAGAAGCAAGGATGCTCTCATTGAGTTCGAAGGTGACATTAGAAGCCTTAGGAACTGGGAACGCCATGGATTCAAGGTTGATGAAGACGAAAATGGTGAGAGGGTTTAGAGAGAAAGAGTTTAGAGAGAGACGAGATTGTGAGAAATGAGATTAGTGGTAGGTGAGAAGAAACGTGAGACAATATTTATATTCAAAAATTTGAAACAGTTATTCAAACGCATTTAATGCGTAGTGGGAAAAAGACTGCACAAGTGGGTCCCTTGACCTTTCAAAACCATTTGTCTCCTCGTTATTCGGAAAAGATATAATTAAATATAGGGAATGTTTTTTAGCATTTACTTGGAAAGTAACTACCTAGTTTCATGTGAAAAACATTTAATATTTAATCAGACATTAATGAACACATTAAATATCAAGCCACATGCTTTGAGATATTAAGTATCCCTAGCTCAGCAACTAGCCTGTTGAACGAGGGTTCAGCCAAAGGCTTTGTGAAGATGTCAGCTACCTGCAGCTCAGTGGGAACGAAATGCAACTCAATATCTCCCTTCATTATGTGATCCCTGATAAAATGATACCTGATATCAATGTGTTTGGTTCGAGAGTGAAGAACAGGGTTGTTGGAGATGGCAATGGCGCTGGTGTTGTCACATAAGATTGGCACTTTGTCATATAGGATCTCAAAGTCAGCCAATTGACTCTTCATCCAGAGCACCTGAGCACAACAGCTGGCAGCAGCAACATATTCAGCTTCAGCTGATGACGTGGCCACAGAGTTTTGCTTCTTAGCACTCCATCCAACCAATTTTCCTCCTAGGATTTGACAGCTACCTGAGGTACTTTTCCTGTCAATACAACATCCAACATAGTCTGAATCTGAATAGGCCTTGAGATCAAAGCTTGATTCCTTGGGATACCATAGACCTAGGGAGGTTGTACCTTTGAGATACCTGAAAATTTTCTTAACAGCCACTAGATGGGATTCTTTTGGGTTAGCTTGGTACCTTGCACAGAGACATGTGGAGAATTGGATATCATGACGATTGGCTGTTAAATACATGAGTGACCTAATCATGCCTATGTATAAAGTCTCATTAACAGAGACCCCTGACTCATCAGGACCCAAGTTGTTGGGTGGAAGCATGGGGCATTTCACTGATGCACAATCAGCTAAGTCATATTTTTTAAGTAAATCTTTAACATACTTTTCTTGACAAATTGAAATTCCCTTAGGACATTGTTTAATTTGAAAACCCAAAAAGTAAGTTAATTCACCCATCATACTCATCTCATATTTCTTGGTCATTAATTTAGCAAAACGTTTACTAAGATTAACATTAGTTGACCCAAAGATGATATCATCCACATAAATCTGCACAATGATGAAATCACTCTTATCCTTGAAGGTAAAGAGTGTTTTATCAATGGAACCCCTGACAAATTTATTTTTAGTTAACAAATTAGACAGAGTTTCATACCATGCTCTTGGAGCTTCTTTCAGCCCATACATGGCTTTGTGTAATCTGTACACATGATTAGGAAACTCGTTGTTCTCGAATCCTTCAGGCTGTTTAACATATACTTCCTCAGCCAAATCTCCATTGAGGAAGGCACTTTTAACATCCATCTGATACACAGTGAAGTTCATATATGCAGCATAAGCAAGGAAGATTCTAATAGCTTCAAGTCTTGCCACAGGTGTAAAAGTTTCATCATAATCAATCCCTTCAGTCTGTGTATACCCTTGTGCAACTAGCATAGCCTTGTTTCTGATGATGTTTCCTATTTCATCCATCTTATTTCTATAAATCCATCTAGTGCCTGTGATGTTCTTACCAGGTGGAGCTGGCACTAGAGTCCATACCTTGTTCCTTTTGAACTAATTAATTTCTTCCTGCATAGCAGCTACCCACCCATCTTTCATAAGAGCCTCAGCTACTCTCTTAGGTTCAATTTGAGAGAGAAATTCAGCAAAGAGACATTCGTTGGCTGAGGCTGACTCTGAGTTATGAATTCGTTGTCTAGTAGTAACCCCTGCATTAGGTTCCCCAATAATGTTGACAAGAAGAATGTGTTTATCTCTTGACTATTTAGTTTGGGGAGCTGGGGAATCATGGACAGGGACATCTGTGGAGGTAGCTAGCACTATTTGAGTTTCATCCTGCTGAATATAAGGACTTTCTTCAAAGATAACCTCAGTATCTGTGTCAACTTCAGTTATATCAAGGGGCACAGATTCATTGTCAATAGGAGAGTTTTCAGGGATTTGAAGAATTGGTGAGTCATCTTCAGCAGTTGAGGAACAAGGACTACAAGAAGGCTGTGGTTCTTTTTCATCAAGTCCCTAAGAAGAGGGAACTTCAATGTTGTGTGTCGACAGAGGTTCAAATGCAGGAACATAAGGAGTGAGAGTGTTGGTGTGATGATGGTGATGACAAGCAGGTCTTGGTTCTGAGAATTCATCACTTGGGAAAGACACGTTTTCATTAAAATCAATTTCATCACCCTATGTTCCTGTTCTCTGTATAACGTCATCATCTTCATTGAATCTGACATGAAAGGTTTCTTCTACTTCTTGTCTTCTAGTATTGAATACTCTAAAGGCCTTGGCAGTTGGAGAGTATCCTAAGAAGAACCATCATTAGCCTTTTCATCAAATTTTCCAAGTTTATCCCTGTAGTTATAAATGAACACAGGACATCCAAAAACATGGAAATAACTGACATCTGGAGCTCTATTTCTGAAAACTTCATAGGAAGTTTTGCCATGTCTCTTGATAATGATTGACCTATTTTGAGTGTAGCATGCAGTGTGAACAGCTTCTCCCCAAAATTGCTTTGGTAAAGCTGCACCATTTAACATAGTTCTGGCTGCTTCAATCAGAGTCCTGTTTCTTCTTTCAGCCACACCATTTTGTTTAGGGGTGCCAACTGAAGAGAAGTTTTATGATATTCCCTTTTCATCACAAAAGAATTCAAGTTGTTGATTCTTGAATTCAGTACCATTATCACTTCTTAGAGCTTTGACTCTAACATCATTCATATTTCCAACCTGTCTGATGAAGGACATGATAGTATCAGCTGCATCACTTTTCCTTCTGAGGAAGAAAACCCATGTATACCTTGAAAACTCATCAACTATGACCAAGGTATATTTGTTGTGATTAATGGTCTGAGGTTTGACAGGCCCAAACAAACCCATGTGAAGGAGATGTAAGCACTTGTCAATAGAGAATGATTGCCTGGTCTTAAAAGAAGACCTGTGATGCTTTCCCTTGACACAAGATGAACAAGTCTTGTCTTTAGAAAAAGTCATTGAAGGTAGACCAGCAACCAAGTTTTGTGTGGCTATCTTGTTGATGTTCTTAAAGTTGAGATGAGACAGTCTTTTGTGCCACAGCCAATTGACACTTTCAGAGGCTTTGGCTAGAAAAAAATTGGAGTTGTCTTCAGAGCAAGTAGCCATGTTGATGATATACACATCTCTCCTTCTTGGTGCAATAAGCACCACATCATTGTTCTTGTTGAATATGGTTCCTTGAGTCTTAGTAAACAAAACCTTGTAGTCAACATCACACAATTGGCTGATACTAATAAGATTGTGCTTGAGACCATTCACATATGCAACCCTTGTAAATGTTATCCCATTGCAGTTCACTGAGTCGTACCCCTCTGTGTCGCCTAAAGAATTATCCCTAAACACTACTTTAGGACCTGGCTCCTTTGAGTATCTGTGCAGGTATTGTCGAATCCCTGTCATGTGTCTAGAACAGCCACTGTCTAGATACCATACTGATTCCTTAAGATGTTTTTGCACCGATACATAGAAACAAGTTAGTTCCTATGGTGAACCCACTTTCCAGTGGGTTCCTTGAATTGCTGATTAAAAACTCTTGGGTTCCTGTAGAACTTTTGACGATGGGAAGGACAGTTAGCTGTCTCATGTGTGAACCTTCCACAGATATCACATCCTGGAAAGTCACTGCACTTATTTGAGTGATGGTCTGTGAATCCACAAAAATTTACAAGGAGGATAAGGTCTGTAGTTACCTAATTGTCTCCTAGAAGCATGTTGTCTATCCCTAGAAGGTGTCTGAGATCTCTTAACAGCCATATGTCTATCATGATCTATGGTCATGTGATGAGAGTTTTTACAAATATTGCAGTAAGGTTTGACTATCCTTTCACCTTTGGGTTCTCCTAGAATAGACTTAGGTTCATGGGAAGTAGAGCATTCAACATAAGGCTTAATATGAAGTTTCAAGAGTTCTACTTCTTTCATTAATGACAACATGCGTTCTTCAGTTGAGGAATAAACTTTGTTTACAGATTTTGTTGAGGCAGGCTTAAAGGCAACTTGCTTAACAGATTGTTTAGCTGGTACAACAAATACCTTAGCTGGTGGTTTCTCAACATCTGTTTTGGGTCCAGCCTTAGCTCCTCTAGAAGAGCTGTTGGGTTCAACTCCTGAGAGTTTAGGTAAGGGTGGTAAATCAACCACATCTTCAGAGACAGGTACATCAGTCAAGAGAGGATCTGACATATGTATAGTATCTGTAGATTTGAAAACAATCTCTTTGGTTTTTGTGAGAATTTTCAATTTATTTTTCTTAGCAGAGATATCCCTTTTTATGTCAGCAGGCAGTTCATCATTAAGCAATTCATCTATAGTGAACCTACTGCACAACCATTTTTCTATAACCTTATTTAATTCAGATACTTGATCATTTAAGGCACTATTCTTTAAGGTTGACCTATTAACTTCGTTTTGAAGAGATATGTTTTCAGAATTAACCTGTTTGAGAGTTTCACATTCAGCCCTAGCAGTTAACAGTTCATGTTTAACAAAGTGAAACTTATCAAGCAAGTTCTTTCTTTGTTCCTCAACAAAGTGTAAATCAACAATGGTATAATCAAGGACATGTTTGCGTTCATCACTTTCAGACATAGATAGAAGCCTGTGTACCTTTTTCATTGTGATGTCAACCCATTGTCCTGATCTTGCATCTCCTTTCCCAACAGCTGGTTCATCCTCAGCTATTGCCATGAAAGCCCTGATTCTAGTAGTATCTTCCTCATCTGAAGTCAGCGGCTTATCATTCCAATCATACGCTTCAGCTACCAACCCTTTCTCTGTCTTCTTATCACCTCCTTTCTTCTTAGACAGAGCTTCAAGCTTCAAATTCATCTGTTCTAACTCAGCCTTAAGAGCCTTATACTTGTTCTTGTAATCCTTCTTCTCATTGTCAGAGGATTTGAATTGGTGGGATGAGTTGTTATGTTGTGATTTGAACTTGTATGGTTTGGTAGTAGATGATAGATAAGAAGGTGAGGATCTCTTTGTGGAAGGACAGTCTTTTTGAAAATATCCAAGTTTTCCACAGGCAAAGCAAGTTTCTTTTGATTTGTCGGTTTGTTTGCTAGCTGATCCTACTCTTCCTGATCTTTTGTAGAATCTCATTTGATTAGCTAGCAAGGCTCTTTCATGAAACTCAACATTAAGGTCTGTTGAAATTAAGATTTTGCTAAGTTAAAAAGTTCGTTTTCTCGGTGTCTAATCGAATTGATTTCCGGTTAAATGTGTGACTCAGTTGTTTTTAGTTAAAAAAAAGGAAGTTGATTGTCTAAAACTAATTAAAAAGTAAATGCGAGTATTTAAAAACAAACTAAAGACAAGTTCAAATAATAAAAGTAAAACAAGGTGAATATTAAAAACTAAAAATTAAAACGATATTAAAACGAATATTAAAACAAATAATAAAATGAAATTTAAAGCGAAACAATTAATAGAAATAAATCTAAAAGACGAAATTAACTATCGACTCGAAAATAAAGTTTACTAAATGAAAAAGGAGAGAATAAAACTAAAATGGTACTTTAAAGCTAAACGAGGAAAAACTTAAAGCGGGTACTAAAAAAAAATCTTGAACTTTACGTAAAAATATTAATTTTAAAATTGGAAGAAAAATTCAACTAAAAATACGTAACTTTCAAAAATAAAATCGGAACAACTTTCAGATAAAACTAGACAATTACGGAACAATACTAATAAATAAACAAGCAGGCAGGCTAGCTGCTGGAAGCAGCCAGCCTAGCTGCTCATTTTTGCCGCCAAAATGGCTAAGCATGCAAGCATGCTGGTGGTTTTTGTCAGAGAATGTTGTGTTGAAATTGAAACTGTCGCAATGTGGGTATTTCCATCGGAATGTAGTACTAAAAAGCTATCGGAATGTTTTTTTATTATTTTTTTATTTTTTAGAACTATCGTAATGTGAAACAAAAAACTGTCGGAATGTCTAAAAATAAAAGCTGCCGGAATAACTAAAATGCCAAAATCTATCCGAATGTGGCTGTCAAAATTTGGGCAGCACTTCGTCGCAATATACCTTAAATTCCATCGGAATATGCGATCGCAATGAGCGATCGCAATCCCGATCGGAATAAGGGAATGAGAACACAAGCTATCGCAAAGTAGAACGACAAGGGTTATTGCGATACAAACAAGCAATCCATCGGAATGTGTATTACCCTCAATATTGCGATGAACACCAACAAATCCGAAAATGGAGATAAGCAAAAATCTCAATAAGCACTTTCAATAAGCTCACTTAACCAAATCTAAAACAACTCACTAAGCATAAATTTGACAACTTTTGAAATATGAAATTCATAAACTTTATAAAAGGAACTTTAAAAAGATAAAAATTTTTAGAAAACTTTAAAATCAAATAAGCTAAATGCAAAATAAGCCAATAAGATTGTCAAACTTATAGCTTAATTCGTATACAAGTCTAGATGGAAATAAAAAGATGAACGTTTTAATCAACTAAGCAAAGGGATTAAGCAAAAGATTGCTTAATCCGAATTTGTGACAAATCAAAAACAAGAAAAGTAGGATGAGAATGATAAAGAAAAGCTTGATTAAAGGAAAACAAAGATTAACAATAAAATTAACTTACTTGGAATTAAAAGGTACGAAATTTAAGACATGAAATTAAAGAACAATTTAGTAAATGAAATTAAAATGGTGCAAGTAATGAAAATGGTGGAAAGACTAATTTGTCAAATTAGCTAACAACTTGAAAATGAGAACAATCTAATCTATATATAGGGAGATTAGGGAGGAGCTTAGGAAGCTTCCTCCCTCTTTCTTCTTTCCTTAATTGTACACTTAGGTCCTTGATCTTCTTAATCCTTTGTTAATCTTCTTAATACTTGGACTTTGGCTCGGGATTTCTTTAACTCGTCTTGACATTTCTTCATAAATAAGACTTGAGTTCTTTCGCTTTTTAGTAAACTTCCGTCTTTTGACTTTTTCTTCGATAAATCTTCAGAATTGGTCTTGGACTTCCGTTCTTTTTGCACTTTTGATCTTTCGACTTCGTCTTTTGTCTTTTTCTTCGATAAAAGCCCGTGAAATCCCGTGTTTTCTCCACTTTTCACCTTTTCGTCCTAAATCACAACAAAAACACAAACCACGCATAACTCCGACATAAATGACATAAAATACATGTTTTGGCTCGGTTATTATTGTAATTAAGTGGTAAAAAGGATGGGTGTTTACACACCTATCAAATCCCCTACACTTAACCATTGCCATGCCCTCATGCGATGCTTAGTGACAAAGCAAATTTACACTTTTATCATAATCAATCAACCTTGGCCTTATTAACATACTAAACAAAAATTAAAGTACTAAGAGAAATTAAAAACTTTAAAGTAAACAAAAGGATAGAGAACCATTTTCACTTGAAAATAGCAATATGGAAATAACTTGCAAAGAGATCTAAGACTTACATTAGGGCTTCGTTGCTGCGAAGATTTATCACCCTCAAGTTTCACGTTCCCCAAACTAAGCTTGAAAACGAGATCATTGTTATTATAAGTTAGCAAATAAAACATTTACACACATGGCTTAATTATATGCTTAAACTCCCTTATTCCTAGGTGTATCTCTTATATTTTATTTTTGTATTAGAATGATCATGAAGATGCATTTTTTGACTTATTGCGATAGTTTATTTAGGCTGAAAGCAAAGTAGGACGATTTGATTAATAGTTAGCTAAAGGACAAAATCTCTTAAAACTGCTTCTCGGGATATCAAAAAGTTCATATCTTGGCATAACTCGCTTCACGATTTGAGACCTTTCTCGGGCCGATATTTGGCATGTACTTCATACTTCATATCTTGAGAGACGTGCTTGAGATATCGGTCTTCTCATCGTTAATAGAGTTTCTTCACTTGGAGACTTTTGAGGGGTACTCCAACTTTGTTGACCACGACTTCATCATTATTTCTTCAATCGTTAATTGGGATTTTGAGATACAACGATCCGCCTCCTTTTCGGACTTGGATCTGTTTATCCTCATACCTTGTTAGGGTCTTTTCGGATAGACTTCTCCATGATCTTTATGGGAGTTGATTGCTTTTCGTCGTGAGTCTTCATCCTTCATATTGATTTTGGGAATAATGCTTTTCACACCACCTTGGATCTTCAGCAATAAAATGGAATCCTCATGCCTTTGTTAGGGCCTTTTCGGACTCGCCAATCTTCGCGCCCCGCTTCATAAGTTATGCCTTGGCTATGAACTCTTATCATTACCGAGCAACTTTTAAACGATCTTGGGCTAGAAGCTAAGTAACTTTTCAAATCGTACGACCTTACTTATTGTAGATAAATTATTAGCAAGTGATGGGAGAATAGGCAGATAATCACACGAAGTGTGCTTGTGCAAGAATATCGACTTATAATTGACTCTATCATTTCTCGTCCTCCACAATTTAAAATCTCAAGTAATGAGACTCGTGGATGCTTAGCCTAATAAACCAATTAAGGTCTACATGGTTAAGGATACTAGCTAGAATAAACTTGGATAAGTCTATTTGGGTTGAGTCAAAATAATCGCAACGGGCCTAATATGTCAAAGACTTCAAAACTAGCTACACCACTTTATTAAAATTTTTGACTTTATTGCGGGATATATACATATGAAAGCAAGGATAATTAAAAATTACGACTAAATGGCCAAAGTTAATTAAAAATTTGAAAAATGCTGAAAAAGATGATTTTCCGGTTAATTGAAGGTATTTTAATAGAAAAGTCCACTTAAAACTTCGATAGAAGTCTCTCTTTTTTTTTCTTTTTTTTAAACACTTACTTGAATTAAAGGAACTAAAGTGCAAGACAAGTAATTAAATAATAAAGTCATCGGAATAAAGGAAAAATAAAAACTGTCGGAATGTCTAAAAATAAAAGTTGTCGGAATAACTAAAATACCAAAATCTATCCGAATGTGGCTGCCAAAATTTGGGCAGCACTTCGTCGCAATATACCTTAAATTCCGTTGGAATATGCGATCGCAATCCCGATCGGAATAAGGGAATGAGAACACAAGCTATCGCAAAGTAGAACCACAAGGGTTATTGCGATACAAACAAGCAATCCATCGGAATGTATATTACCCTCAATATTGCGATGAACACCAACAAATCCGAAAATGGAGATAAGCAAAAATCTCAATAAGCACTTTCAATAAGCTCACTTAACCAAATCTTAAACAACTCACTAAGCATAAATTTGACAACTTTTGAAATATGAAATTCATAAACTTTATAAAAGGAACTTTAAAAAGATAAACTTTTTTAGAAAACTTTAAAATCAAATAAGCTAAATGCAAAATAAGCCAATAAGATTGTCAAACTTATAGCTTAATTCGTATACAAGCCTAGATGGAAATAAAAAGATGAACTTTTTAATCAACTAAGCAAAGGGATTAAGCAAAAGATTGCTTAATCTGTATTTGTAACAAATCAAAAACAAGAAAAGTAGGATGAGAATGATAAAGAAAAGCTTGATTAAAGGAAAACAAATATTAACAATAAAATTAACTTACTTGGAATTAAAAGGTACGGAATTTAAGACATGAAATTAAAGAACAATTTAGTAAATGAAATTAAAATGGTGCAAGTAATGAAAATGGTGGAAAGACTAATTTGTCGAATTAGCTAACAACTTGAAAATGAGAACAATCTAATCTATATATAGGGAGATTAGGGAGGAGCTTAGGAAGCTTCCTCCCTCTTTCTTCTTTCCTTAATTGCACACTTATGTCCTTGATCTTCTTAATCCTTTGTTAATCTTCTTAATACTTGGACTTTGGCTCGGGATTTCTTTAACTCGTCTTGACATTTCTTCATAAATAAGACTTGAGTTCTTTCGCTTTTTAGTAAACTTCCATCTTTTGACTTTTTCTTCGATAAATCTTCAGAATTGGTCTTGGACTTCCGTTCTTTTTGCACTTTTGATCTTTCGACTTCGTCTTTTGTCTTTTTCTTCGATAAAAGCCCGTGAAATCCCGTGTTTTCTCCACTTTTCACCTTTTCGTCCTAAATCACAAAAAAACACAAACCACGCATAACTCTGACATAAATGACATAAAATACACGTTTTGGCTCGGTTATTATTGTAATTAAGTGGTAAAAAGGATGGGTGTTTACACACCTATCATCTGTCAAGAACTCTTGGCTGCTGCGTGTGTCTTCTTCAACATTAGAGTCGCTATCATAAGGGTATGGGGTGGAAATCAAGGCTTTGGATGTTGCTCCCTGAACTACAAATCTTTCAGTCTCTAATTTGTATATGGTATCAATCATCCCTTCTTCATAATTGTACTTTCCATATAGCTGAGCCAAGGTGTCATTCTTGATGGAGTTATTAGCTCTCTGAGTCTGATTCATACTCAGCCATTTTCTTGGAAGGTGGTTGACAAATGTGGCATTTACTTCAGCTTGAGCAATGGTGACATCATTCATAGCAAGGTCATTGAGAAGAATCTTCAGCCTTGTATATGTTTGTTGAACCTTTTCACCTTCAAGTGCCTTGAATGCATTGAACTGAAGTTTGAGTGCCTGAATCTTGGTTTCTCTGATTTAAGAGGGTCCTTTATGACCGAGGATAAGGTATGTCCATATTTGTTTGGCTGTAGGACATTGAATCACAGACTTCATGATGTGTTTGGGAAGACAGGATATAATGATGCTCTTGAGATGTTTGTCTTGGTTTTCCAATTTCCTATCAGCTGGAGTCCATTGCTTGAGAGGTTTGGGAAAAGGATTCTCATCAGTAGAGGTAAGCGCCATGGGAACATAAGGTCCATTATTTAGAATTTCTAGAAGAAATGGTTCGAGTCCGTCGAGATACACAAGGAATTGACTCTTCCAACTTGCAAAATCATCTTCATCAAAGACTGGTACATTGGTGACATGAGATCCGCCTCTTGAGTCAAGAAGTTGAGGTAGATCATCTTCATTTTGAGGTGGAAAGTAAGTCTTGGTGATGTTGGTGGTGGAGTAGTGTTGTTCCCAAAAGACGGTGGTGGTGGTGGTGGTGTATTGCTTGTTTCAGGCATGGTGGATATTGATTATAAAACTTAGAACGATGTTTATGAGGGTTTTAATATCAAACACCGCTTCGATACCAATTTAAAGTCCCTAAACCAAGTTTGAAACAATAAACTTAACTAATCAACACACTTAATTACTTTTCAAACGTAATACTTTTTATTGTATAATAAAGAATTACAAGTGTTATGGATAACACCGTTTGATGACAATGTGTTGTGCACACTTTAGATAAACTAAAACCTAACTTATGAACACAGTCGCAACTATTTGGTTCAACAAGTTCTAAGAGTTAATGTGTGAAATGTGTCAAAGTGTTAAAAGTTAACTCTAGGCTACATAACCTATTTATAGTGGTACGAGGTTGACTCCAAGTACTGGTTGATGGTGACTACACTAGACAGACACTTGTCAGACCTCTGTCACAAGATGCTCTTCTATTCTTGGTAGTCTGCCATAATGTTTTAGGGAAACAGAGCTGACACAGTTTCCTTTTTCTTCATAGTCTCGTACACACTAAGGTATGTCCAAAGTGTACTGAGTGTTAACAGGGTATTGCCACCCCTGTTAACCCTCAACCCCTCAGAGTCCCTATTACATCTTGGCTGTTATCCATCACAGTCAATGAGTATGTCTTCAAGTAATCTTCGACTTCCTTGACAATGTATCTGACATAGACTCCTCTAAGGTTGCTCACAGAGACTTAGATCTTTGTGAGTCTTGCGATACTTGCTTGCCTCCTAGGCACAAGCAAGTTAATATCAAACAACTTGATTTTGGTTTAAATCTATGATACAGGGAATCTAATAAACTTAGATTCCCAATAGTAATACCTTGCCATATTCAATCAACTTTATTCCAAAGGCTTAATAACAATTAAGTTGGGGTAAATGGAGATTAGGTGGTCAAAAACACACCCATGTGCTAAAATCTTTTTCAAATCGCCATATGGGATCTCACAAGCAAGCTAAGGTACCACTTTTTGTAGAGTGTGAAGACCAATCTAAGGCTACGATGCTTTGCCTTGTTCACCACAACAAAATCAACCATCCAAATTATATAAGTACAACTACATATCACATGGGAGCTCAAGAACCTTCAAGAAGCCAAATTCAAATTTTGGTATATTCTCCAAATATACCAAAGGCAATTTTGAGATTCAAAATACTAGGTTTAGGGTTTTTGAATGTACTCCTCACTTGTATATATTGTAGGAAGTAGTGTAGCATTAAGCTTGTTCCAGATTTTCATTTTCTTAGTTTGTAAATCAATACGAAATTTAATGAAATGAAGAATTGAGTTCCGATTTACTATCCAACAACTTTTAAGTACTTGCCATTTAATTTCTTGCATTTTATTTTAGAGTCATTTAAATTTACTTTTTATTAAAAAAGCTAATTTCTGTTTTTTTTTAGATCCAATATAGATAAGTTTCTATATTGTTCATTATTTGTTGGTTACTGATTTTACAAGTTCATATTTTACTTGCAAAAAAGTTTTCATTCCTAAAGTTTTTAAAGAGTTCAAGTTTTTGAATTCTTGTGTTTATTGTAGCATACGCTCTAAACTAGCTTATTTGACAAATAAACTGGTTTTTTAGCTGCTTAATATACACAATGGTTATTAAAGTTTCCTTAAAGTATCGATTACGTTACTAAACTTTAAAAACTAACAGATGGGTTACTAAAGTATACGGGTTTTGTTTATTTGTTACTAAACATTCATAAACCTTATCCCCCCATTACTCCTTGGAAGGTTTACCTGTTGATTACCAGTTCATAAACTAAAGTTTAAAAACTAACAGACGGGTTACTGAAATATATGGATATCGTGCACTCACAGTACCAATAAAATTATGTGTTCTGCTGACACGCATCATGGTCATTACCTAACTGCATCAGCCATCTACCGTGGAAAGATGGGCACTAAAGAAGTTGATGAGTAGATGCTAAATGTACAAAACAATAACGCGTTTGTTGATTGGTACCCAAACAACGTGATATCCACTGTTTGTTAAATCCTGCCAATTGGCTTAAAAATTGCATCAACCTTTATTGGAAACTCGACATCCATTCCATGAATGTTTAGGTGTGCAAGTGACCAGTTTACTGATATGTTTATGAGATACGCTTTATGCGTTGGTTCAAAGGTGAAAGCATGGATGGGATGGGGTTCACAAAGGCTAAGAGCAACATGGATTATCTTGTGTTTTATAAATGAATTGTTTTTGCTAGTTATTTTTGTAATTATTCTTTCGCACATATGTATTCGACTTGTAAAATATATTTAGACGGGATTTATACATTGTAGTGTTTCGTTAGCATAGGATGGTCTTACTCAACTAAAAAAAAACAACTTCCCATAGCATGATGCTAATTGAGTAAAGTTCCAACTATAAAAACCATATGTATCAATAGTGATAAATCGTTTGTTGCACTATTTTGTTAAAAATAAATTATGACAACTTGTTAAAAATATATTATAGGTAACCTGATTTGCAAGTAAACCAAAGTTGAGTAACCTATCTGTTAGTTTTTAAACTTAAGTAACGTAATCAACACTTTCGAAAAAATTTAGTAGCCAGAGTGTATATTAACCCTTATTATAGTTATGCCGCGTGGGTTTTTAACCGGTAACAATGGGTTAAAACTATATGGATAACCTTATCTTCTACTTAATAATACACGAGTAATCCAAGTGCTAGTTTTAAACTTTAGTAACGTAATCGACACTTTGAGGAAACTTTAGTAACCACAGTGTATATTAACCCTTTTTCAGCTTATTGGTGCATGTTATTTCTTTGGTGTTTGATTTCAGGTTCCAAAGATCCTAGTTCTTTGTTGATGTTATTTCAAGAAAGAAGGAGGTGTTGATATTTTCTGTGATAAGCCCAAGGAGATGAAGTTGTGTTGATAAGGAGTTTTGAGGTTTGATAATAAGCTCAAAAGGGTGTTTCAGTAGCTAATAGTAAGCTTAATTGGGGTGGAATTATGCCTCAACTTAATGTAAGCTAACTTATGCACCTTTTACCTAATTTTTAATCTTGACTGCTTATTTCCTTATACTTATTTGACTCTGCTTATTTTCTTAAGGTTTTATATACTTAATTTAGATTAATCCGAGTACTTGTCTGTTATGTTCATGTTTCTTACTTGTTCTTGTCTTTTATTTAAAGTTTATGTGTTAAATTTTGCACAAACTGTCTTGAAAGGGTGTTTGGTTTAGTTTGACTAACTAGGTTAAGCTTACCTTTGAGGTTTAGAAATTGGTGTGCACTTTGGTTAGACTTAGACTTAGTTAAAATCACTTTCACTTTCTATCTTTAAAGTTTGAATCAAAAAGTTACATGTTCTTGTTTTTCTGAGTTCATATAACCAGTAGGCATAAATCTTTACTTGTTACATGTTCTTTGTTGTTTATCTGTGTAAGTTTAGCTTGTTCTCAGAGGTACAAAGTTGTCTCATAGGCTTACTGGATTAGAATCCCTTAGGTTTCATTTGAGCTCATAACTTGGTCATTGTTGACCAAGTTCATAAGCAAAAAGTATCAGCAACCCTATCTTGGTGGATTATAGATTTTAAATGTTAGGATTTGGAATTCGAATAGATTAGTTGTTAGATTTAATCAGTTTTAAGTTCATTCGAGGATAGGTGTTGTTTAGACAGCTTAATTATAAGCCCAAATTCAGCTAGCCTACCTTGTTATAACTTAGTCAACTCTTTACTTTGTTCTAGTTTTAAGTTATTTGTTTCTGCTTTACTTGGATTGTGATTTTGTTTATTGCTTATTTATTGTGCTAACCACCCTAATAAGCCACTGCTTATTGGGGATTTTTCCAAAAATAAAAGCAAATAAAAAATGAATTGGAAGCTAAAAGGCTAGGATTTGACCCTTGGACCTCCTCACCCCAACACCTCAAACACAACACACTTAACCATCTGTGCCCTTGGGTCTTTTTCATAAATCCATTGGGTTGCACTCTTTTTATTCTAATTCTTTTCCCCTTTTCTTAAATAAGCTGACCAAAAGCTTATTCATATTTCTAGCTTATTTCATTCGTGTAATAACTTTGTTTGGTAGTCTAATCTCATTTTCCTCATCTTTTTTAGTACCTCTCGTAGTTTAAATGTTTTTTGGTTATAGTCTTATTAGGAAACGAGCTTATTTTCCTTTTTCATTAGCGCATATTGAACCATTGCAGCTTATTCCATAAGCTTACAGGTGTTTTCTTTTTTCTAAAGTTCTTTTACTTCCATTGTGAGCATTTGTGCAAATTTTCAAGCAAGACAGTCGTGGTTTGAGAAAACCCGACTATTTTGTGTTTTGTGGATTTACCAAATTGCTTATTTTTGCTTATTTATTTAACCATTTGCAAAATTTCTTTTTCCTGTGTTTTTCTTAATCTAAAAAAGGAGTCTCTACTAAAAATTAGCTCATAAGCTTGAGTTTTGAGCTTTTTAGCTTTTTGACCTTTGCTTATATCTTATTGTAATAAACTCACTTGTATTTTTTTGTCATTTTTCTTTTTGAATTAGCTTCATACTGTCAAAAGATTGATTTTGGGTCAAAAAGTTTTTTGATAAGCTTAAGTTTTGGCTTATTGGGCTTATAAAGCCAATTAAGATAAGTTATAGCTTATTTGGAGCTTATAGAAGCATTTTTAGCTTTTTTTTGTTCAGTTTTAAAGTTATTCAAAATCCAATTTTAGGTCTAGTAGCACTTTCCTTTTCTTTATTTTGCAAAATTTTCTTATTGGGCCAAAAAGTCCATTAAGCCTTAATCACATTTTGGTTTTGGGCTATTTTAGGCCCAACGGTGTTTTTAAATTAATTTTTATTTTCTGTTTTGAGTTTATTTTGTTAATTAGAAGTAAATTTGAAATTTTTTACATTTTTGATTATTTGAATATTATTTTTCTCGATTTGCGTGATTACGTAATTCGTCTTTGTTTATAGTTATCTTAGTGTATAATCGTCTTTTATTTTAAACATTTCTCTTGCCAAAACTCAAACTAATCCAAATTAGTAGAAAGTTGGCTAAATCAATCTTCTCGTCTCACGACGAATTCGTGGTTTGTTTTTTTTTTACATTTTTTACCTTCGTCTTTCTCGTAATTACATTATACCCCCTAAGCTATCATCTATCAAATGGCGCCGCTGTCGGGGAGGTGATTGTGTCATACTTAATACGTTTTTGTTTGAGTAGTTTCATTTTTTGCCCTTCCATTCTTGGAAGTGGTCATATTCATATTTTTCCATATTACTATTAGTACCAAATAAATTGTGTTGAACTCAATAACACCAAATCATTTTTCGTTTTTATTATGAATATATATTGTATTATGTAGAACAATTAACAAACAATATCTCCAAAAAATTTGCTTGCAATACACCACATTTATTATCGTTCCAATAATTTTTGTTGGTATCGATCAAAGAAAATTAAAGGCAAAAATACATAAATACTCTTAAGAAGTTTAATCTTGATTAGTACAAACTATAAGGTGTGTATAAAGCGGTTGTTATAAAATACAACCTAAACAAAAAGGATCTTAAGTGCTTCCTGCCGTCTCGTTTCTCCGCTTGCATATTCGTACTTGGAAAGTGAGAATTGATTAAGGGTTTTTTTTTGTAAAGGGGAATTTCCCTGGTAAAAATTGATTAAGGGTTTGCCACACAAAGTATTACTAGTATTTGCTTTTGATTAATTATTGAACCCTCGTAGTGTTATCCATACACTATAAAGTCGAAAGAAGGTTTTCACTCCATGTGATTACTTTCATTCCTTTGGATTCTTTAATCAAGAGTTTGATTAGGGGAGAGTTTGTAATTTGTTTTATTAATATCCTAAATATCCAAAACAATTGAGAAATCAAAAACCAAAAAGAATCTTCTTTGCTAATCCCATTCTAATTTCTTTTCTCAACCCATCTAATTTCTTCTAGTGCATGCGCACTCGTTCGTCTTATTATCCTCCTCCAAATTTAATCCACGTGTTGAATCCACGTAATCGAGCTCGAATGCGACGACAACCCAAGATTCCTATTGTTGTTCAAAACTCAAGAACCGATGGTGGAAAATCGTATAGTGATGGAGTTGCTCCAAGCACCCACCTAGGGTTATGGAGAGGCGATCACGAAATCTTACCGGATAACTTTGAAATCAAATCGAGAATGTTGTCTTTGATTCCAGCAACAAAGTTTAGTGGTTATGAGAAGGATAATCCTCATGATCACATTCAGAATTTTTCTCGACTTACGACTACTTGCAAATTTAGGGACGTCTCTAATGATGAAATTAAGCGCATGTTTTCCCCTATTCTCTTGATGGACCCTACAAAATTTGGTATGAGAAAGAACCACCTAGATCCATATTAACGTGGGATGATCTCGTATCGAAGTTTGTTAATCATTTTTCCGGCCTTCGAAGACTACGCATTTCAAAAACGAGATCACGAGGTTTACCCAAAAACCAAATGAGCCGTTTAGAGAAGCGTGGGATTGTTTTATGGAACTTCTTTGGCAATGTCCTCACCATGGTTTTACCGAGTTGCAACAAATCGATACGTCTTATAACGGTCTTAATCCTTGGAAGATTTGTTAAATGTCGCGACGGGTGGTAACTTTTTGTGCAAAACTCTGAGGGATGCATTGATGATTATTGAGAATGGATCGAAGATTTTTCTACTCTGAAGCACACTGGGTGTTTCCAATGTTAGCTCCGCTAACCATGAGATTGAAAAAGTTGATGCCAAAGTCGATAAATTAACCAACGTTTTACAAGCTTGTTGAGCGATTTGAAGAAGGACGCTCTCACTACGGTGAAAGCGGTTGAAAATACGTGTGTGATGTGTGGTGGAGCCCATCCTTATTATGAGTGCACGACTACGGATGGCCAAAACTCGAGTATTAATGCAATTTATGGAAATTTTAATCAAAATAACACGGCTCCGCCACAAAACAATCAAGGCAATTTTCAAAATCAAAATAGAAACAATTTTCATGAAAATAATCAAGGCAATTATTATCAAGGACAAAACTTGAAATTTCAAAATCAATGTTTTAACAACAATCAAAACCAAGGATTTCAAAATTACGGTCAAAATTCTAATTCAAATAGGAATTTTCAAAACCATAATCAAAGGAATTTTAATGGTAATCAAAATCAAGGTTTTAAACAAAATCAAAACGGTTCATCAAATGATTTTCAAAATTACATGAAATCAAATGAGGCTAACATGAAGAGATTAGAAAACCAAATTGATAATTTGAAAAAAACGAGTTTTCAAACACTTTGAAAGGTCAAAACAAGAGGATTGAGGAAACTCAACAAAAGATTGATCAAAATCAAAGTCGTATTGAGAGTATGTTATCGGCTATTATGAGTAGACCGTCGAGTTCAAATTCGGGTTTATTACCTAATAACACTATTGCAAACCCGAAGGGAGAAGTTAAAGACATCATGCCTCGTTGATCTAGTCGTAATATTATCCCTTCCCTTGATGGCTTTAGAGTTGTAACGTCTCAACCTTTGACCTCATCGTGTTCTAAGGTCGAAGGGAAAACGATGGTCGATATGGATGAGAAACCTTCTTCTTCTTCTACTTCTATTTCTAAACCTTCTATTTCTAAACCCTCTTATGTTTCTCATATCCCATCCACCGTTCAAAAAGAGAAGTTCATATACTTGACCAAAGTGACCATTGAGGAAACTTACGCCGTAGTTTTTCTCAAAGACTTTCCAAAGAAAAGAGAAGATTTAGTCCGGTTTCTAATTCCTTGTGATTTTTCGGAGATTGAGGGATGTTTAGCACTAGCCGAACAAGGTGCTAACATCAATCTCATGCCTCTCTCCATAGGGAAATTATTGCAACTCCCTACTCTTAACCCCATTAACATGATCATCGAGCTTGCTAATCATACACTTGATAACCGATTGTTATTGCCGAAGATATTTTTGTTAAGATTGGAAACTTTACCTTTCCCGCGGATTTTTTTCATTTCCGCCTATGAGTGTGATCCTTAATGGCTTATTGTTTTAGGTAGACCATTCTTATCGACGTCTCGTGCCTAAATCGACTTTTTGGCGGGAAATTGGTATTAAGATACGGGGAAGATAAAATGGAAATTTTAACCGATAAATCGCAAACTAATTTTTTCAAAAACAATGAAAGACTTGATAAATGTTTTGAAAGGATTCAGAAAAATGGTTTTGATGAATATGAGTTTGATGATAAAGAGTACGCATGTTTAATTAAAAAAGGTTTACAACAATTCATGGATCAATCAATTATGGGATTTATTCGACGACAATGAAAAACTAATTACGGAGGAAAACATTAGTTCTATTTGACTTCATTTAATGAGAACTCGTCTTCACCACCTTCAAAGGACAACTTTAATGATTCACCCAAGGCACCATCGTCATCCATTGAAGAGCCTTGTGTTCCTAGTCCCACATCGGTTGAGACTACAGATTCATCATGTGAGGAGTCTCCTAAAAGACTTGCTCACATCAACTATTTCTTTGACCGCAAGATTGAAAGCTTAATTGACCAAGAGCTTTCTCTAATTGATCCACTTCCCATTAGTGAGGATCATGCTTTGAATCCCGATGCCGACCTCGTCAAGATCGAATGTCTCCTTTATAATGACCAACCGTCTCGTGCAATTGTCGATGATGTAAAACCTGCAGTTTTCAGGTTTTGACTATGACATCATTGTACACGTCACCTCATGGTATATATATATATATATATATATATATATATATATATATATATATATATATATATATATATATATATATATATATATATATATATATATATATATATATATATATATATATATATATATATATATATATATATATATATATATATATATATATATATATATATATATATATATATATATATATATATATATATATATTTTCACCTTTGAATAAAATTTTGCACAATCATATGCATCGTTCCTGAGCATACATCATTTTGATCACTGGAGCTTTGAGCATTTATCATATATGGGAACAGTTGAAACATTTGAGCAATAAGTACTTTGAACTACACATTATGATTGTGAATATTCAATCATGGGATCACAGGAACAACATGTATGACTACATCTTTATGAGCATACGGACATACTACATTTCATCAAACATTATGTATGGCTATAGTTTATGAGCATACGGACATACTACATTTCATCAAACATTATGTATGGCTATAGTTTATGAGCATACAGAACACAAGAAATCATTTTGGGACTATTAAATCACCTGTAAACACATGAGCATATCCATGCATCATTTTAGGATTACAGAAACCTAATACCATGATCACAATTAATAATGTTTATCTAGTATCATATTACTACAATATATATATATATATATATATATATATATATATATATATATATATATATATATATATATATATATATATATATATATATATATATATATATATATATATATATATATATATATATATATATATATATATATATATATATATATATATATATATATATATATATATATATATATATATATATACTATATATTTTCTCTAAACTTTAAGTGTCACAACAATCAACAAAAGCTATTGTCACAATATAATTTTGTGTCTAACAAAGTTTATAACATTTATTTAAGTGTCTCATACTTTTAATAATTAAAACTATACTTTTATTTATTTAAGACTATACTTTCACCAAAAACCCTAAAACCTAACCAAATCGACTTGGACTCGAACCTACACTCACATTACACTACCTAAACTCCTAGTAACTACACGAAATCACTTGACTTAAACCTAAACCTACCCTATACTACTTATTCTGGCCGAATAACACATACACCATACTTACACTTATTTAAAACCTTACAAGCTTACTTTTGACTTTACACAAAACTTGTACAACACCTCCTCATTATAACTAACACTATTGTGAACATTTTGTTCCCTTGGCCCTTGCACCCGCCGGCTACACAACCCAAGAGCCAAAGAGTACTATGTTTTCCATTTATGGCTTGTACTTCCCAAATACTACACCTAGATCTTCCTAGTACTAACTAAATTACCAAATCTTACACTACCTCTCTCTTTGGACGTAGCTTAACACCGAACCACTCACATCTCACAACCTTAGATATTTATCTAACACTTACACACTCAATTCTCACTCACAAAACTTCCTTATTCAGATCTCACATACCTCACTTACACGAAACACACTTACACTATCATTTACTACCCAAATCTTGGCCCTAAGTGCATTTAGTGCAAGTCCTCGCTTGATTCTTAGCTCACAAGGCACACAAGACCATTCTAGGTAGTGTTTAAGGAATACTAGACGCGTAGAAGCTAAGGGTTTAGCTAGTTTCTGTCATTCATCACCACCTTCATCAAACAAGTAAGTATACCACTCCTATTCCTAAATTTATTCATCTTTCTACTCATCATAGCATGCAATACGCGTAGGACCTATGAAATCATGACTAGGTTTACATGCTCACGTAAAACATGCTAAAACTCGAGCCACAAACACCTTCGAAGCCCACAGATTATTTTTCCGTTATGATGAACATGTCTCAAAACCTAGATCTATGGAAGAACTAGTAGAAAACCTTACTTTATGGACCTTAGATCATCTAGACCTAACAAGTTAAACAGTACCCTAATAAATAAGCTCATATGTCTCGGCTTATGTTTAAGAACCGGGTATAAAAACATTTGCTTGATAAGCCTTAGCTTAAGTTGATGTTAGAGATAGATAATTCCTAATATAAGCTTAGATGAGCTCACTAGATAAGCCTATAAGCCATATAATCCGCGAACAATATAAGCCAAATAAGCCCATAACACTCTTACTAATATAAGTTGAGTGTTAACTAGCCCACTAAGGCCCATTTAATTAGTTGGGTCAAATAGAATGCTTAATAAACTAATACTAGTATTAACAAGCCCAAAATATGAGCCCATTAAACCCAAGAGCCTAAACCGGTCCTTAATGGGCCAACTGAGCCCATTTAACTCAAAACGTACTATTTGGAGACTTTTTGTTCCATTTATGCCAAGTGTGAAAGTATAGGTAAAAAATGTAACTTTATAAAACATGTACAATGAATTCGTGACTTTTGGAAAGTTTAAGGACTAAAATTGCCAACTTTGAAAGTATAAGGTTATGTTTGTTTTATACCGACACTCAAATCAAACCACGAGGACCATAAGTGTCATTATCCAAACTTAAAACAAGCCCTAATTGTGTACTATAATATTTTCGAGACTTGGAGGACTTGTTTTGCCATTTTACTAAACTTAACCGAGCCCTAGGGACTCGATTTGCAATAACCCGAAAGTTGGAAACCCTAGGGGCTATTTTTGATATACTCTGAAACATTTGTAAGCCCTAGGGGCTGTTTTGTAACTTAAGATAACGAACAAGGACTAACGATGTAATACATTTAACGAAAGAAACCCTAGGGGTTATTTTGGGAATTATTATCTTTACAAGGACTAATGTGTAATTTAATTTAATTAAAAACATTAATAAAAATTTTTATTAATAAATTAAATTAAGTTATTTAATTATTAAATAAACTATTAGAGTTTATTTATGACATTGTGTAACAAACGAACTATATTGGTACATTTAAAAGACCCTAAGAAAATTTAGTGAAACATATTATTTTCTTACAATCAATCGATTAAATAAAAATATATTTATTTAATTTATTACACTTTTGTTGTACGAACAATCTAAATATATTTTTAGAAACTAAAAATATATTATTATCGATAACTTACTATAAGTTCAACGTATAAACAATAGTAACAACTTATTAATTCGTGATCATGCATTTTCATCAGTTACATTTATCTGTGCATTTTTATTGTGCATATACTGAGTCATATAAATTACTTAGGTAATTTCACTACTTCGTGATCATACTGTTCCAGTGAATTCAGTGACATTATCCCTACATCATCACTACTGAGGTGAGTTCATGGCCCCATCTTTTACTATTTTTTAACTGTGGGAGAAAACATACTTAATTATTGTGTATGCAAACACTTACAGACAACAACATATTACTGCCTATTGTTTGCCACATTTATTCCCGTGGACTGTAATAGTTAATAGTGTAGCGCGAAATGTTATAAATAGATCTATTTGGGTATTGACAACACCCGGCCTGCGTGACTTGCTATCACGAAACGCTTAGGCCAAGCAACAGGTTTATTTCATTGTCGGACTGAGGGTCTCTCATCAGGATGATCCAGATAGGCACATGAGAATCATGTCTAGCATCTATTACAAGGCAATAGGAACTACTATAGTATGTGGCTTTATGCGCTACTATCTTCGTGGTGTTTTGCATATCAATACTTATACTTTATATTAAACTTGTGAATTCACTAACCTCGTGTTGATCCCCATATTTTACTTTTATGTTTTCTCAGGAAAGTAAGCAGTTGCATTGCATTGGATTCCAGCATCATAGGGAGCATTCATGTTTACCATCGGGTTGGGATATTTCTACAAATATTAATAAATGTGTTTTCAAGATAAGTTACTTAATTTGCACAATTAAATTCATATGATATGTTTTAATGACATTTGATGATCATTGCTCTATATACTGTGTGCTATCGATCCGCCAAAATTCAAAGTAACACCCCACGTACTATTCCGCTGCATTTGACCATTTGGGGGTGTTATAGATGATCACATTCTCGAAGGTTTACCTAATTAAAAATCCTTAAATGAGAATGTTGATGTTGTTTTAAACAGTAATACAATCAAGAGTTATCCCTTCATCCCTAATGACGGTTTTGAGAAACCTTGGTTTGAAAAACCAATTTATGATGAGGTATTTGAGAGCATGACAGTTTTTCGTCTATGGAAGATGACCTTCATGTTGACCTGGAAGAGGGATGTTTTCTTCATCGATAATCGTTTTGAAAATGTCTTCGCTAGTTTCCCTCCCACCACCCATAACTTAAACCTTCAAATTTTTAGTGTGCCTAACATCGTTTTTAGACACCTAATCCTATTAGTGTGTCAATTAATTTTGAGACGCCTAACATTTTTAGTGTGCCAAATGGAATTTTAGAGACACCTTACATCTTTGATTTTATAAATGGGAAAACGGGTTTTCATAATGATAAAAGTGATAAAAAGAAAAATATTTAACCTAATTGATGTGCCTTTTTTGTCACCTTCATCACCGTTGATTGAGACTACTATTACACCATCATCTTCTTTTGATGAGTGTGAATATGGAGTTAGTATCGGGGAGTGCCCCTTTGTATCCCTTCGTTTCTCCATCGAGGACGAGATTTTTAACCCCGTATCACAACCTTAGGGAAATCTCGGTCTTCCACCGATGCAATAAAGTGATTTAGGAAAACTATAAATGACCCAAGGGAGAGTTCTTTCTCAAGGAGGCTAGTGTGTTGTGTAAGAAATGATTAATGTTTGTGATTATAATTGTGGGAAAAGAAAAGAGAAAGGATGACGATTACGATTCTAAATTAATCTAAGACCAAAAGTCGTGCACGTAAAACGTAAAATATGACGAAATTTAAAAATTAACCTAAAAATTCCTACAAAATTGCAATAAATCCAAAAAAATATAATTAGAGTTTAAAAAAAATCAAAATTCACTCAAACCTTTTATTTCATTAAATAATAATTTTTTAATACTAATTAAAGCCCAAAAAATCAATTTAGTTAACAAAAAGTCCAAAATGAGAATTTTCAACTTGTAAACCTCTAAAATGGCTTAACTAAGTTAAAAACTATTTTTGAAAAATTTAAAATTTAGTAGAACTATTTAAAAATGATTGAAAACTATTAAAATATTAAAATAATTCTAAAAATTATTTAAATGACAACAAAATTAATCTAAAATTTTTAAAATTTCTAACTTAATGTATTAAACCTAGGAAAAAAGAAAAACTTGCAAAAATCTTTAATTTAATTTTTAATAATAAAATAATATTAAAAATCCAAAATTTATAAAAAAAATTTAAAAAGTTGCAAACTAGTTTATTTTAACCTAAATTAACACAGAAATGAACTTGAAATGACAAAAATACACCTAATGGGCCTCCAAATGGGCTAAATAGTAAAACAGTCCCTTAATGGGCTGAATTTTGGCCCAATAAGAAAAAGTTCACCAAATAAGCCCAAAATCTCCTATATGACTAAAAATTCAATTTTAAACACAAAATTTCAAAGGCCCAAAAGCTGAAAGTGAGCTTATCACAGCTTATTTCAAAGCAGCTTATTCTTAATGGGCTTTTTGGCTCATTAAGCTATAAGCTGATGCCATAAGCTGAAATTTGACACACAACCTTCTCTTGGCCTAATTAAGCTGTTTGTAAAAAAAAATTGAATAAGCCCAAGAAATAAGCCTGAAATAAGCAAAAGCTCTCTACAGAAAACGACAAAATAGTCGCTTTTGAGTTCTAGACCAATTCAAGGGCTGATTCTTGTTGTAAAATGTTTCAAATGACAAAACTAAGCTTATAATAAAAAAGATTTCCAAAAATCACACTGAATAAGCTGGAATAAGCAATAAGCACTTTATGTAAAAGTCAACTTAGTTGGTTTTCTAGTCAAACCTAAAAGTCAAACCCTAAAAAGCTCCAGATTAGTCAAATGGGTCAAATAAGGAAGATTGATTACAAAATAAAAGTTATTTCAAGTTTGGATAAGCTATAATAGCTTATGAATAAGCTGTCTGATAATTAACACTAGCAGTGGCTAGTTTTGGGTGTCCAGCAGTGGGAAAAGTTTCCACTGCTTGACTTGTTTGACTTTTTGTCTTTTGTGGATTTTTGTTGGATTCAAGGCACACAAAGGCACCCTTATAACCAGTAGGTTATAAGGAGTCAATCACAATCAAATAAACACAAATCCTAACAGCCAATTGATACAGTTAATTCAATCTTTGCCCACATATGTCACAGACTTGGAAAATAAGCAGTTTTGCACAAATAAGCAGATTTAGCAAGATTAAGCCGACCAAATTTCACCAAATGCATACACAAGCCATAAATAATTCAAATGAACACAAATAAACTTGTTTCATACACTGGATTAAAGATTAGACAAAGATTCAAGCAAATCAAAGTTACTAATGAACAATGAACAAACAGAAAATGCACTTTGCTGATGTACTTGACCACAAATCCAATTTCAAACACTCAAATCTCCTAAACAGGTTACACAAACTTTGATTTAACACTTGTTAGCCCTAAACATGCATACACTCTAGGTGTTTCCAAAATTTTAGGTCAAAACAGTCAAAATCAAACAAGATATAGCACAATGTAGGATTTGATGTTTAAAAGCTTTAAACTTGCAGGTAATACCACACAACCAAGTAAATAACAGATATAAGCACTTAACAACCTAAAACCCTAACTCAAATTAGAATTCAAAGCATAAACAGGTAAACCCAAACACCCCTTAAACTTTTTAAATCAAAATTTAACAAAGCAAATGTGTATTTCAGATCAAGCCAAGCTTAGATATGCATCATAACATCATTCTCATGCATAATCAACAAGATTCAAGCACCAAGAACAACACATAAAACAGCATAACACCAAATCACTTAGAAATCAAGAATGTTAGGAAGAGAGGCTCAAACCTCATGTATGTACATCCACACCTACGATTTTTAGAGCTGAGGTGTCTAGACCAACAAGACACAAGCTTCCAACACAACCCTGCTAAGATTCAACAAGGTTAGAGCACAAGTTATAACAGAAAAATGAAAAAGAAAAGCTAATTAATGCAAACTTTGTACCCACTCCTTGATTATCCCCAAACCACAAGCTCATAACACCTTGATATTCTTCTTATCAAGGTGTATAAATCACTTGTAATCCAAAAATTTCAAGAATGTACCAAAGACTTAGCAAAATATCAGATTTTGGAAAATTATGCAATTTCTTGCATAATCTTTGAAAACAGGTTTTAGAACTTAACAATCATAAACATGTAACAATAACAAGAGTATAATAAGATTGGCTCTTGGTGTAAACAAGTTTCACAACTGCCAAAAAAGCTTAAAAACACTTAAGCCCTTCAAATAATCTATAAGTTAGCTTAATGGGCCTTATAAGCCCAACATGCTCAAAACTCAAGCTTATCAGTTGGCACTTGGACCAAAATCACTTTGTTTGCTAATGACAGCTAAATCACAAAGAAAAGTTCCAAAAATGTAACCACATCTTATCAAAAATAAGTTATAAGCACTTTGAAACAACCCAAAAGCTTATTTCAAGTCCTTATAAGTTGATTTTTTGCAAGTTATCACTTTTTTGGACAAAATAAGAAAATGAAAAAAGAAATTTTGAAAAAGAACAAGTAAATAAGCTGGAATAACTACTTTGTGATTTCTACACACGACAAAATAGTCGGTTTTACTCAAAACGCGACCATATCACATGAGCTTTTGCACAAAGGCGTATTACACCTAAACTAAGAATCAGAAACCTTAAAATTACAAGTAAGTTAAAAGAAATAAGTTGTAGCATGCATTGGTGGTCGCCATTAGTTGATACTACGTGGATACCTACGGTCTAGCGTCAGTTCACATGCATTAGGGAAATATAATTGCTTTATAATATTTGTTTTGTGCATTACTATGTAGAATATTTTGCGTTCCTGGACTATGATTTTACCAAACCTATGAATTTACCAACTTTGTGTTGACCGTTTTAAGCATGTTTTTCTTAGGTAATTAAGCTGGACTATATGAGCATGGACCGAGCATCATTTAGGAGCATAATAATGATTGGGGGATCAGTTTTTCACTGAGATAAATGTGACGAACTAATATTCACCATTTCAATTGTTTGTACTAAGACAATATTTGTAACGTTTTATTAAAAAATCATATAATTGTGATATATGCTTTGTATGCCATTTGTTTAGTGATCCACATCGTGACACCCAAGTTCATTCCGCTGCATGTCTAATTTTGGGGTGTCACAGATTGGTATCAAAGCATTGGTTATAGAGAACCAGATCAAAATAAACATTTTTAATTACTGGACTATAAACGGATTAAAATAATTACAAAAACTGGGTTTGGAGAACGTACATAGAGAACATTTAGCATATAGAGCATGCATAACTATAAGATTTAAATGCACGTTTACAATCCTATGCATTTATATTTCGTGATGGTACTAGATATTAATCCTATACGTGTTTTACGTATTACAATTATTTTATCCGCTACTATATGTGAAAATAGGGACTAAAAGTGTAACTTTTAGAACTAAAATATCTAAAGTGTTAATATCTTTATGAAACTTTTAAAATACTTAAAATATTTAATAAAATCTTAATTGTAATATAAACATGTCATGTTAGTAGGGAGCTTTGTACTAAAGATGTTCCATCTCGATATTACGTTTTGACTGAGTGGTTGAGTTTACGATTTAAAGTGCCCTCGCTTCTCAAACGTTTATAGAATGGCTTCTGAAGAATGATGGCCCGAATAATTATGTGGTATTTTAATAAATGTGAATACATTTGCGTGTTTCTGATTCCTCTATCTGTTATTTCATGACTGCTTGTTGTATCTGTTTAAGCTTATACGCTGATAGTTCCTTATACCTATTTAAGAACTATTATAATATATCATTATATTATATACGAGTTCCTTGTTTGATATGTATCTTAGGGCATGTAATTTGGACGTCTACTTACGAGACACGACTTATTGACAACTCATACGCTTTGCTTTTGGTAATTTCATGTGATATTATTTGGATAGTTTGCATGTCTAAATGGTGCGGTGGGACACAAATCAGGGTACTTATGACTCCATATTTAAATGAAATGAGACGTTTGAATATGGAACATGAGTCTCTTGACCATAAGTTAATTAGGATTTCATATTTAGATGGAATGTGACATCTAAATGTGAGATCATTAGCCACCGGACCAGAAGCTTATTTATGGTTTCATATTAAGACGGTATGGGACGTTCGAATATGAAAGTTATAAATAAACTGGTTGTAAACTCTCTTGGTAATATCTATTTTCTTAGATATTTTATTTATTTTGATGGTGAGCCTTGTCGGGAATATTTAAGTAGATGGGCTATTAAATCTTTATTGAAACGAATTATGACACTTTTTCGTTTGAATAAAGAAATGATAGGTCACCGAACCATGAAGTTATAATTTTTTATTTACATGGATTATAACGCTTCTCGATGTAAATAAGAACTTATAAACAAGTGGGCTGATAGGTGTGAAAACACCCATCCTTTTTACCACTTAATTACAATAATAACCAAGCCAAAACGTGTATTTTATGTCATTTATGTCGGAATTATGCGTGGTTTGTGTTTTTGTTGTGATTTAGGACGAAAAGGTGAAAAGTGGAGAAAACACGGCATTCACGGGCTTTTATCGAAGAAAAAGACGAAAGATGAAGTCAAAAGATCAAGAGTGGAAAAAGAACGGAAGTCCAAGACCAATTCTGAAGATTTATCGAAGAAAAAGTCAAAAGACGAAAGTTTACTAAAAGCCGAAGAACTCGAGTCTTATTTATGAAGAAAATTCAAGACGAGTTTAAAGAAATCCCGAAGACAAAATCATTTAAGTCCAAGATTTAAGAAGAGTAAAGAAAGGGGGGACCTAATGACGCAATTAAGGAAAAGAGGAAAGAGGGAGGAAGCTTCCTAAGCTCCTCCCTAATCTCCCTATAAATAGCAACCAGCCTCATTTGTTTAGAGTTGTTGGTGGCTTGACAAACCACTCTTCCACCATTTTCATTTCTTGTCATTTTGTTTCTCGCACTTTAATTAATTGTTATGCACTTTTAATCAATTTAATTTTCAAGTAAGTTTTCATTATTTGTTCTTTAATCTTTACTTTTCTTGTCTTAATCTCTCATCTTCCTTTCTTGATTCTAAATTACTTTTGGTGCGATTTACATATGATCCGTGTTGTTCATTTATGTTTTCGTGCTTAAAAGTTCATCTTT
This sequence comes from Glebionis coronaria, assembly GCA_025667525.1. Classification (NCBI taxonomy): domain Eukaryota; kingdom Viridiplantae; phylum Streptophyta; class Magnoliopsida; order Asterales; family Asteraceae; genus Glebionis; species Glebionis coronaria. The sequence goes on along the minus strand of CM046875.1, from coordinate 605,539,240 downwards.
TTATGTTTTGATTCTAAAAGTTTGTTTCTTTTAAGTTTTGTTAAGTTATATTTGTGCTTATTCGATTTATTTCACTTGAGATTCGTTCTAGTTTTGAGTTTAAGCTTATTACCATAGCTTATGTCTTTTGCTCATTTTTCGGATCATGAAACCAATCGGAAAGGGTTTTAAAACCCTTTTCCGATCGTCCCTTTCTGATCTACACTTTCCGACCAAGCACTCCCCTTTTCCGATCTATAGATCGGAAAAGGGTTTTAAACTTTCCGATTTGAATTTCTTTTTATATATTCCGATCAGTAGTTTTCGCAAGTATTCAGATTTGATTCAAGTTAAACATTCCGATTTGGGGATTATTCCATTATTCCGATTTGGTGCCTCCCATACATTCCGATTGATCCGTTTGTTTCATGTTCCGATTGGTGATCTTGTGGGTATTCCGATCGCTATCTATTCCCCATATTCCGATCAACCGATCGGAATACATTCCGATCGGGACACTTTTTGGGTGTATTCCGATTTGGGTGGTTTTGGTTTGTTTTAATATTTTGTTCTAGTTAAAGGGTTAATGTTTCCTATTTTATTTTTATGTTCATTTTAATTTCGCTTTGTGTTGTTATTTAATTGTCAATTTACGTTTCGCTAAGTTTTAATTTCACGTCATTTACTTTTAACGTTTTAAATATTGCACCGTTTACGTTTCATTTAGTTTTAGTTTTAATTACTCGTCCTTTATTATTAAGTCTTGCACATTTATTTTTCCAAAACCAAAAATATTATTTTCACCAAGAACAACTAATCTCACACAATTAACCGGAAATCAATTCGAGAAGATACCGAGAAAACGAATTTTCAACTAGTAAAAATCTATACATTAAAATGGCGCCGCTGCCGGCTCTTTTCGTGAGGATCGAAAGTTTTTTGTGAGAGAAGCGTTGGCTTTTGGGACCCGTTCACTTGTGAACGTTATTTTTCGTGTCCAAAATTTTTTCAAAAATACAAAAACATTTGTAAAATCATAAAAAGCATTTCTTTTTCAAAGTTTTGCACCAAAAATATTCTTCTTGCTTATCTATCCTTCTTTATGGATTTTTATGTCCATTGCGTCCGGTGTGGGAAACAATTATCTGGGAACAACTCTTGTCAATGGTGTACATGTGAGCGGTGCGGAAACGATATCAAAGATACACAATTAATACCAGGATTTTGTCCTTTGTGTCACTCACTTAATTCGTCCTTTTTGAACCCACCTAATCTTTCCCCGTGCATCTATTGTGGAAGCGATTCTCCTTGGCATGTTTCGTGCCCGGTTCAATACTCGTATGATTACGGGCAAGAACCGGGGTACAATTATGACAATGAAAATAACTATCCACAAGACGCACCCGATTTTTCTCCTTACCCTTCTTGCCAAACTTGTGGGGGTCCTCATGATTCTTCTTATTGTCAACCAATGAATTATTATGAGCAAAATCCGTGTCCTCAATTTTCTTCACCAATGGATTATTATGAACCAAACCCGGTTTCTAATTCTTCTCCACCGATGAACTACTATGAGCCACAACCATGCTATAATTCAGGTTTTCAACATTTTGAATCCCCACAACACATCATCGATCATCAACCCTCCTTCGAACAATTGAGCTCCAATGAACAACGGGACAATCTGGTTAAGCAAGTTCAACAAATTCAAGAAGCTTGGAACAAGATCATCGAAAAATATCAAGAGGATCAACGACAGGAGCAAATATCGAATATCGAGACTTATACTCCTCCTCCGGTGTATCCATACTATTACGATGATGATGACGATGAGCCTACTATTTCTTGGAATGACCTTACTGCTCAATGTCCTAGTGGAATTGTCATCCCTCCTCTAAATATCCCAATCGTGTCTAAAGAGTGTGATACATTGCCTGAGCTTAGTAATGTTGGTCTTGATAAAGTGTTTGATGATGAGGTTTGTGACATACCGACTGCTATGGAGCCTAAGGACGACGTTGCTCTTACGAAAGAGGTCGATCCTAATGATGACGATTTTTCTCCAAGCTATGAGAATTTCACTTTTGAAATTTCTCAATCTCCACCGGGAGATGCGGGTGATGACGATTTATTCTCTCCGGTTTACGAGAAGTTCACCGATGAACATGATCTTGTGGATAAGGTGGAAGACGTGCTTCTTCGAGATAGATTACGGAAAGTGCACCTTCTTATTGCTCAAATCGAAGCGTTGACTTCTCCTCCTCTTTCCGAGTCTTTGCCTCCATCTATTCCTCCCGTTGAAGATAATGACCCATTGCCGGAAGAAATCGACATTCACTCCATACCACCAGGTAATGATGACGATGATATGGAGGGGGACATTATTTTTGATAATTTGTTGCAGGAAGATATTGTCCCAAGTCCCCCTCCTGAGCACCTTTCATCCTCCCCTTTAGCCACTATTTCGGAGGATGAGTGCTTTGACCCGGGAGGTGACATTGATTATGCTATGATTGATAACAATACGGCTTTGCCGCTTGCTCAGCATCCATTGTCTTTGGGGGAGGACAATGTGCTTACTATACCCAACCCACCTCCCGTGGATCTTGAATTCACATACTATACGTATGTTGAAAGGACCTTTCTCCCTTTCAAGACTTATCCCCCCGCCTCTCCTTTGTTGATGTCAACCGGGAACGAGGACAAGGTCTTTGATCCCGGTATCACATTCGAGGCTTCCCCATGGACCATTTAATTCGGGGACAAGTCAGGCTCGTGACTCGGTTAACAAATACAAGCGCTTTTTGGGAGGCAACCCAATTATCCATCTATCTTTACCATAAGTGTAGGGGGAGCCCCATGGTGTTTCTTGCTTTCTTTCTTATCATGTGCAGGGATTAGAGCTTAAAAAGACACACTCTTGATGACTTTTGACGAACCGTGATTCCGTGTTCCCTTCTTCCCGGTTCTATCCTAAACTCTTTTCGATTCGCTATTTTATATTTTCTCAATATTAAAATAAGAATCTCTTTAGTTGTCTCTTTCTTAGCAAGATTTAAACAACGTGCACAATGTCCTAAGTGTAGGGGAGTTTACTTCCACATGCTTAAACATTGAGGACAATGTTTATCTTAAGTGTAGGGGGACTTCTATCGAAGTTAAGTGGCCTTTTCCTTGTATTTGTCCTCATTTTAACCGGAAAATTTGATTTTTCGACATTTTTCAAAATCTTTAATCTATTTTGGCCTAGTTGTATAGTTGTATTTTCCTTTATCATGTTTATTTTCTTTCCTTATTAGAACAAATTTCAATAAAGTGGTTTTAATTTTCAAACGTTGTGAATCTTTTGACTCAACCCGAGTTTACTTACCTAAGTTTACTCTAGCTAGTATCCTTAACGTGTTTAAGTCAAGTTTTGCTAGGCTTTTATATAGGGAGCTATAAAACGCGAAAGTCTTAACTCTCACAGGTTAAGAACAAGAACTTTTCGCATGTTCCTATAATTGATCCTAGAGAGTCGTTTATCAAGGGAACTTTAAAATGCGATTTCTAAACTTGAAAAATTCTAAGAGTTTGCAAGATCCTATAGGCGACTCGAAAACCCAAAACTTTGATTTAATAGGCTAAGCATCCACGAGTCTCATTACTTGAGATTTTAAATTGTGGAGAACGAGAGATGATAGAGTCAATTATAAGTTTGGTATTCTTTTGGGAATTTATGTGAGTTAATTATAAGCCTATTCTCCCTCCACTTGTTAATAAATTTATCTACAATAAATAAAGTTGTACGATTTAAAAGGTTACTTATCTTCTAGCCCCAGATCGTTTAAAAGTTGCTCGGTACGGATTAGAGTTCATAGCCAAGGCATAACTTATTGAAGCGGGATGCGAAGATTGGCGAGTCCGAAAAGGCCCTAACAAGGCATGAGGGCTATGTTTTGTTGCTAAATATCCAAAGTGATGTGAAGAATCATTTATCAAAAATCAATATGAAGGATCGAGACACACGACGAAAAGCAAGAACTCCCCAAAAGTCATGGAGAAATCTATCCGAAAAGACCCTAACAAGGTATGAGGATAAATAGATCCAAGTCCTAAAAGGAGGCGGATCGTTGTATATCAAAGTCCAAAATAAAGATTGGAGAAAAATGAAGATGTCGTGGTCTAAAGATGAAGAATCTCTCAAAACTTCAAGTGAAGAAAATTCTATTATGAAGAGAAGACCATAATTTCAAGAACGTCTCTCGAAGATTCGAAGTATGAAGTTCCTGCCAAATATCGGTCCGAGAAAGGTCTCAAATCGTGAAGCGAGTTATGCCAAGATATGAACTTTATGAGGTCCCGAGAAGCAGTTTTAAAAGATTTGGTCCTTTAGCTAACTATTGATTAAATCGTTCACTTTATTTTCGGACTAAATAACTATAGAAATAAGTCAAAAATGCATCCTCGTGATCATTCAAGACAACAATAAAATATAAGAGATACACCTAGGAATAAGGGAGTCTAAGTGAGTAATTGGCCCACATGAGTTCGTGATAGTTTGCTAACTTATAATAACAATGATCTCGTTTTTAAGCTTGGTATGGGGAACGTGAAACTTGAGGATGATGATCATTCACGACATTTTCAAACCCCAAGGTATGTTTTTGATTTCTTTACTTTGTATGTTTATAATTTTCTATTTCTTTAATAAAGGCCAATGTGGATTGATTATGATGGAAAATGTAATCTTGCTTTGTAACTAATGCATTGCATGAGGACATTGCAATGGTTAAGTGTAGGGGATTTGATAGGTGTGAAAACACCCATCCTTTTTACCACTTAATTACAATAATAACCAAGCCAAAACGTGTATTTTATGTCATTTATGTCGGAATTATGCGTGGTTTGTGTTTTTGTTGTGATTTAGGACGAAAAGGTGAAAAGTGGAGAAAACACGGCATTCACGGGCTTTTATCGAAGAAAAAGACGAAAGATGAAGTCAAAAGATCAAGAGTGGAAAAAGAACGGAAGTCCAAGACCAATTCTGAAGATTTATCGAAGAAAAAGTCAAAAGACGGAAGTTTACTAAATGCCGAAGAACTCGAGTCTTATTTATGAAGAAAATTCAAGACGAGTTTAAAGAAATCCCGAAGACAAAATCATTTAAGTCCAAGATTTAAGAAGAGTAAAGAAAGGGGGGACCTAATGACGCAATTAAGGAAAAGAGGAAAGAGGGAGGAAGCTTCCTAAGCTCCTCCCTAAAATCCCTATAAATAGCAACCAACCTCATTTGTTTAGAGTTGTTGGTGGCTTGACAAACCACTCTTCCACCATTTTCATTTCTTGTCATTTTATTTCTCGCACTTTAATTAATTGTTATGCACTTTTAATCAATTTAATTTTCAAGTAAGTTTTCATTATTTGTTCTTTAATCTTTACTTTTCTTGTCTTAATCTCTCATCTTCCTTTCTTGATTCTAAATTACTTTTGGTGCGATTTACATATGATCCGTGTTGTTCATTTATGTTTTCGTGCTTAAAAGTTCATCTTTTTATGTTTTGATTCTAAAAGTTTGTTTCTTTTAAGTTTTGTTAAGTTATATTTGTGCTTATTCGATTTATTTCACTTGAGATTCGTTCTAGTTTTGAGTTTAAGCTTATTACCATAGCTTATGTCTTTTGCTCATTTTTCGGATCATGAAACCAATCGGAAAGGGTTTTAAAACCCTTTTCCGATCGTCCCTTTCTGATCTACACTTTCCGACCAAGCACTCCCCTTTTCCGATCTATAGATCGGAAAAGGGTTTTAAACTTTCCGATTTGCATTTCTTTTTATATATTCCGATCAGTAGTTTTCGCAAGTATTCAGATTTGATTCAAGTTAAACATTCCGATTTGGGGATTATTCCATTATTCCGATTTGGTGCCTCCCATACATTCCGATTGCTCCGTTTGTTTCATGTTCCGATTGGTGGTCTTGTGGGTATTCCGATCGCTATCTATTCCCCATATTCCGATCAACCGATCGGAATACATTTCGATCGGGACACTTTTTGGGTGTATTCCGATTTGGGTGGTTTTGGTTTGTTTTAATATTTTGTTCTAGTTAAAGGGTTAATGTTTCCTATTTTATTTTTATGTTCATTTTAATTTCGCTTTGTGTTGTTATTTAATTGTCAATTTACGTTTCGCTAAGTTTTAATTTCACGTCATTTACTTTTAACGTTTTAAATATTGCACCGTTTACGTTTCATTTAGTTTTAGTTTTAATTACTCGTCCTTTATTATTAAGTCTTGCACATTTATTTTTCCAAAACCAAAAATATTATTTTCACCAAGAACAACTAATCTCACACAATTAACCGGAAATCAATTCGAGAAGATACCGAGAAAACGAATTTTCAACTAGTAAAAATCTATACATTATGGGCCTAAGTGCATTCGACGTGACTCATTATTGATATTATTTTATTCAGCTATGGAGCGTGCTCCTTTTGACTCGCGGTTCGTCCAAAATATTTTACCGTTATTCTGTCCTTTTATCGTTACCATTATCACTTTTTTAGATTATTGAACTTTATGCGATTCATGAATTGTTGCACGAATTATTCCAAATGAACACCAATCAATTGAGCTTAACAAGCTGGCTGTAGTCAACCCTATATCGACTTTCAGAGTTGATAACTTACTAAATTTATTCGCTTCTAATTGTCCCTTATTTGTTCTATGAACCGTTACCGCTTTGTCAGATCGACCTATCAAACTTTCGGATACATTCCAACTTTACCTATTGCGTTCTGACCTTCTTGACGCTTCTCAACCTGCTAACAAGGATCGGGTTTCTAGAATGAAACTCGAAATAACACGAACACACAAATTATATTATTTAGTAATCAAAATTTATTTTGAGATATATCAAAGTTAATTGAAAACGGGAGTTTATATTGTAAATTGTAAGAGACTGCGCAGATTTAAGAACTGACGCGATACAAAATAAAATTTTACTTGAGAGATTTGATGAAATGATTATTTAATTTATTATTTCAATATCATTAATTAAATCGAGAATAATCCAGTTGAAGTCTACTTTGCATTAAAACTAACTGGTCTAAGAAATCTGATCAATAACTAAATTTTAAATGAATTTACGTATATCACCTATAAGTTTAACCTGAGTTCACGTGGGAACAAGAAGTCTCGTTCAAGAAAAATTATCCTCACTTGTTCACTAGACTAGTGACTTCATCTTAAGCTTTGAGGACAAAGCTTTCATGGTACGGACTGTTACCTTTCTGATATTTTACTTTTGACATGTCATTAACTCTGTTATTATTTTTTTTATCTTAAACTATTTTTTATCAACCACCTTTCCATACAAGTTCACGATATAGTAGATATCATATATTTACGTATATTACTTAAAAATTATACAGTTTAAGCCTAGAGCTACCGTTTTTACTCATTTAATGTCCTTAAACACATTTTTATTAGCTTGATCATATTAATTATATTATATATAATTTCACGTGACTATTTAAATTACTACGTACCAGAACGGACTAGAACTTACGTATATTAGTCTATGTCATAAATTTCGGATACATTTAATCTTCGACTTTACTAAAACAACCAAATAAAATACAAGTTTGTATACTTTAACTCACTAAACTTTATCTAAATCATACTTAGCCGATATACAAGCTTCCGCATTCCATTGGGTCATATTTAACCCATGTCTCATACTCACTAAACTAAACCGAACAAGATTTAACTAAAATCTAACAAATCTAGTCTATGATATGATCATGTACTTCCCTGTGAGGCCCCCAGAATCAGACAAGGGAACAACTAGGCAGCAAGGGGGTTCCACATCATGGTACAAGAAACAATTAATTAATGTTGACACAAAGTTGACATAATAAAAACATGTACACTACATCATAAAATATCAGAGTTTTAAACATAGGTCCCAAATTTTGTATGCGGAAAGATTTATTCTTTCATCAAGATTTATAACACCTAGTTACCAAAATACAGAAAAATATTCTGACGACTTTTAGATTTGACCAAAATCAAATTATACACAAAAATCTCCAAGCTGCGATAATATCCTGCGGGCTCCCATCCAAGCAAAGCTAAGTAATAATACTTGAGATTAAACATGTAAAATCGTCAACATAAAGTTGAGTGATATTCATAAGTTTAGCATTAAAGGTGTGGAACACAAGCATTCATTTGTAATTCAAGTAATATGGAAAATGGTTATATACGTCAACCATAGTCCAAAATTATTATTATTGTTGTTCAGTTCATGAACCAAAGCTTAACTCAATGTAAGTCCCTCTAGGGAGTATTCGGCCTAAATACTCAAGTATAAACAAATATTAGTGCGTCAAGGTAATCGGGACGGGGATAGTCAATCCCGATGGATCCACCCACAACATTCACGATTAGCAACACAAGTAAATTAACAGTTCATGATCAAGAGAGGAAACTTAAGGCTATAGACTAAAAGCAATAATAATAATGTAAGTCTGGAAAGCATACAAGTTCTGGATAACATACAAGTTTTGGATAGCATAGAGTTTTTAAATGGTTTTGTTCCACCATTTAAAATCTCACCCCGCGTTTAGAAACCATGTACAAGTAAAAAGGAACTATGAAATCACCTTGGCCACGAGGTAAGTGAATCACGGTACTCAGAAGCTGAGTAGAAACGGTAATGGTAAGACGATCACCGATAATATGGATGCCCGGGAAAACACGAAAGCCGCAACCTATCAAAATAAGGCGCGCGTTAAGACTCGAACTCAAATATCGATATATACCAAGTATAGCATGACTTTAAGTATTTTCAAAGTATTCATATTTCAAAACCAGTGACATGAACCAAATGAATCCTTACTAACCCATTTATCCAATACTACCCGTTTAAAACACTTGTACACTTGTACACTTGAAATTGACCCGTCATACGACGCCAAGTCAACGCAAGTCAAACTATCCCTTTACCTTACTCGGACCAGTAGCTAAGTCATTTATATAATGACTAAACACTTGAGTAAGTCACCATGTCCAATAGTTAATACTCAAACTCACGCCACACGAGCATTGAACTATGTGTCCAAAATAGAAATTACCAAGTACACTCCGAATGTACACACCGATCTACCCTATCTAGACTTGTCCGATTTAGATGAAATTTGGTGGAAATGTCACTTATAACCTGTGTAAGACCCCACCAAAATTTGAGCCAAATTTCATACTTTAAAACCATCAGCTCGACCCTTTACTCGACTCTAAAGTTTGGGACAGAATTGTATACTTGTTTCATAAAACCATTTAGACCACTTTAAAAGTATTATCTTGACAATCCACCTTTTAAAATCAATACTAGACTCATCATATTAGGTTTATTACCTTTAAAAACCAGTAGTATCCATTATCTAACCATGCCTAAATTCCCCGAGAGTCGACCCAAAATCAGCCACAATTTCTGATTGTGCCAATTTGCGTCTCCTGGTACACGAATACTAAAACTAGCATAACTTTTGATCCGTAATGAGTTAGAAGCTCTATCTTATATCAAAACAAGCGTCTTGAAAAACTCTACAAAAAAATCAAATAATATAAACCTATATCCAGACTTAAACTCACAAAAAATTGCTCTAAGCCAGCTGATGTAATATACGCTTTTAGAAATCGTCTCAAATTAATTTTTCAACCAAATCTAATCATTCCCGTACCTCTAAAATCACCCTACTATCATACCCATCAACCAAACAACTCCTAAAACACTTGCATGTCACATTTAACAAAATCAAAGATCAAAATAAAACCTTTTTATGATCAAAACATCAAGATCATAGCATGATCATTACATGCATGATGATCAAAACACAAATCAACTATGAAATCATAAAATCTTGAAAACTTGATGCATGTGGTAAATCTTTGTACCAAAAGAATCATAAGATCATTTTAGGATGTGGTCTTTACTTAGTTTTTGTTAAACACAAGTAAAAGTTGATGATCTAGGGGTGTTTTATGGTGAGGGTGTGGCGGCAAAAGGGAGGAGGAGGGAGGAGATGGAGTTTGATCTTTTTTTTTTCAAAGTTGTGTGTGTTTTTAGTGGAAGAAGTAATAAAAAATTTATATATATAGTGGTAGGTAGTGGAGGGACCAAATTTACCAAGTTTGAAACCTTTGGACTAAAAAGAAATTAGATAGTTTAAAGGGTAGAAAATGGCTATTAGTAAATTTTGAAAATATTTACGGGGCTCGGGTTTCGTAAAAATACTTTTCAAAAGTTAAAATGCATCATAATTATGATATTATGGTTTCCCGACACGACTTAACACGTAACTAAAACGAATTCGTCAAAAATATTAATTATCGAAATAATCGATAATAAAATATAATATTTTTGGCATCCGTCGGTATCGCGATCACTAGAAATTTTCGTTGTTCATTGATTTGAGTAAACTCATTCTAAAATGCACGCGGGTGATATTAAATCAAAAACTTTGATTTAAATTAAATATGGAAAAGTAAAATAATTTTTTTATAATTCCAAGTAAAGTATTATCATTGATCAATAAAATACTTTAAAAAATACAATTTATTAAAATTATCATAATCTCAGGATTTACATATAAAAATACAAGAAAATGTAATACGTTGGAAAATTCAAGAAGCACGAATAACAGAATAAAATAATGCTGGGAAAGTACGGGTTCTTACATTCCCTTCCATCAAAACCAAACATTTCACCCCCAACGCCTTGATATTTAAAATAAAGTGATGTTTCATGGTGACCACTTGTTAACTTCATGTACCATACCAACCTAATAAAAGGTTGTCCTTTTTGTTCCCTAAACACGTACCTAAGTGGATAAAGACCTTAGGTATATGCATAGGAACTATGTATCTCTACTACATAGAAAGGATATATGCACAACTTTGAATGTTGAAAAACAACTTATTTTAGGAATTGTTGAAAATTTTAATGTCACAAAAACTGCAATAAACGATGCCGCATAGGTTGGAACAAGTAGGAACAACCTTTTGATGTGTCGTTGCACTTTTGGTAAACTTGGTCAACAAGTGGACCTCAAGTAAAAAACGAATATATTATCACTTAATAGGCACCTTAAATAGTGTCATGCCCGAAAACTAGATCAAACGTGCTTTACTTGCTATTTTTAAAATGGTACACAAGATATGTTATTTTACTTTAATGATGGCCTGAATAGCCTGTTTTGGAACCCATTCTGACCTATTAGGACCTCAAGTACGGGTCTGGTTAAGAGGGCATTTCCTAGATTGTCTAGCTAGCTTTTCGTATCCTTTTGAATCACTCAAAATGGATCTATAACGAAACGGGAAACTAAAAATGAAAATCTAGAATTTAAGCTAAAAGCTGCCAACATTTTAAAGCGAGCTGAAGTATCAACTTTGGATCCGTTTTTGAGCATGTTAGATTTAGATCCCGACCTCGACATACAGTAGGAAATTGTAGTTCACCTGGCTAGCTTTCCGTAGCCACCAAGAACACTAAAAATGGATATCGCGTGAATAAGATATGACCTATTGAAAATCTGCCAAAAACATTATAAAAACTCCGTATAAGCTGATGGAAATAAAGTATTGTGACCCGCTGACTTTGGACATGTTTTCACCCATTTTTGACCACTTTTCATACAAAACTTAAAGAACGAAACTTGGGTTATCCAAAAGTATGAATGTGTTTTCAGTTAATAATATGGTTAGGTAAAGAACCCGTAAATGATTATCAAAAATCAGTGTTCACCACGTATGTTAATCCCATATCAATCCATAACACAAGATGAAGAATAGTGATAATCTTATGAATCAATAAGGTGGGTTGAAGGTTTCTAGAGAGAGAAAGTAGTGAGAGAAAGTGAGAGAGAAAATGTGTATGTTTATTAAAATGGAATGGAAACAACACCAACAACCAACCCCTTTCCATGGTGGAAAGGGGTATTTATATCCAAGCCACTAATGGGCTTGGGCCGACCCATGACAAGCCCATGGACCGGTTTCTTACTTAACTAAATAAGCAAACATTAACTACGAGCTATACAACATTAATAATATTGTGGAGTGACCGATACTTCTAATATACGTTAAAAACGTATTTCTAGCAATCTCCCCCTAAGGGAGGTCACTCCACGTTACACAGTTCTAAACTTAGCATACTATACTAAGTCTTCGTTCTTCAGCTCGTAGTCTTTTCTTCTTTCCTTTTTGTTGTGAATATGTTGATTTGATCTTTTAGGCTTTGACTTGAGAGCATTGTTCTTTTGACCAATCACGTGCGATCTTTGCCTTCTTGTGAATCTTGCCTCCTCGTGACTCCATGTTCCACACACTTATGTCTTTTGTTGAATTCTTGAAAGCTTCAGAGTTTGGTACAGCGGAAGACTTCATTTTGTACTTTCTTGAATTTTGCTGAACTTTGATGCAGAAAAAACATAAGCATGTGGGAACGACTTCAGCTGGTACACCGCAACGCCACCGTCTTCGCAGCAACATGATAAGACACGAATGAAATGGCTTAGAACATTTCATTCTAAATCGGTAGCGTTTTACCTCCGGTCGGTGAAGACCGTTGGACGATATTAGATATCGTACCTGTGACGGATAGTTTCAATTAAGTAACTTACTGACAGGATTTCGCGGGTAAACCCGTTCTCTTTATTCGACGATCACTAAGCTTGACTGCGAACATAAAGAGCGAATCAGTTGGATAAATTATCTTTGTGATTGAAGCCGTCAATTCATGAAACCTGGAACAAGTGAATTTCAATTAAGATTTTCACCATCGTTGCTTTCCAGTTATCACGAGCTTAATTCATAAAGAATCTTGCACGTCACCTACCAAGTGCTGTTTGATGTTAACACTAGAAGGATTTCCACTCGTCACTGTGAACACTAAAGAGTGTCACTCTGAGTGTTCTGGCAAGATCATATGATAATGCGTAGAGGCCTGGAACGAGTTTAAGTTCAATTAAGAATTAAACTACTGTTTCTTTCCAGTTTTGCACAAGATTGGTTCTTAAAGAACCGCACGTGTAACCTACCATGAGCTTGTTTGATGTTGGCTCGAGCAGGATTTCCATCTTCATTGTAATACTTGGGTATTACTCGGATGTTCTGGCAATATTACAAGAATACTGCGTAGGACTCATAAAAATCTCTTACTTTTCACAGTGTGTGAGAAAGCAAGGAATAAATGGAAAGTGTCCTAATGAGACTTTTGATGATCTCGTGGCTCTAGACTCGATAGTGCGTTTTGATTTAGTGAGCGATGGCTGGAGAGGAGTGCCACCTTTTCAATATTAGTCTATTCGGAGTGAATAAACCAATAGTTAACGTGTTGATCTCCGTGTGATTAAAACAAATACCTTTTGAGAGATATTTGAGTTAGCTGGAAAGGGTTGTGCATTGCATCACTGGGTCCATGATGTCTTTCTTCAATATCGAGAATCATTAACAGATGATCTCAATAGCATATGTATTGACCCGGTTTCTGCCTAAAGTTGTAAGGAGGGCTTCTTTCTTTACACCCTTTATCTTTACATTTCTTTTTCATTCTTCAACCCCTTCAGTACTTACCAATACATCATTACTAGCACCTTGTTGTGATTGTTCCAGTGCTAGCATCAGTAAATAGTCAGTACTCTGCTACGTTCACAATCTTTCTCCATCTTTCCTAGGACTTCTAATTCTATCTAGGGAATTGTCCGTGGGAAGATTCCATCGGCTCTGATGAATCATTAGACTAATACCTATTCCTACCACCCTTTTGTCACCATATCCGTCGTGAATAAAGCGTGTTTTGGGAAAGTATAGTCATCATGAAAAATCCTTGAAAATCACTTAAGGTACTTGTGATATTGAAATCAAGAGTTTTGTACCTTAAGTGTTTTGTTCATCAAAAACGCTCCCCCTTAACACGTGCTTTACACATATTAATTTGGATTATCATTAAGTCTTTTTCATCTTTTAGCCAAGTATCATTTAAGTATCCTTAATCCCATTTTCTCCCCTTATCCAAAATGTTAACCATTAATATTTTGGATATTGAATGGATTAACCGGTCTTTGGGTAAAAAATGAAATCAAAGTTTGGCCATAGAACATATTAATGCTCCCCCTTAAATTAATAAGGGTTAATTGTAGTGCTTTAGTATGATATATTTTGAAAGATTTAGAATCTCGTGAGAAATTCTTGAAAAATTCTCATACCTTAACACTACATCAAGCCATAAAAGCACAATATTCACAAAATTTATATATTCACAATTAAAAAACCAATATAGAGTGGACCTGAGATGTACGACCCATTAGATGGATCGTTGCAGTAACTTGTGGTGCACTCCATATGGTCTACCACCAACGAACCTTTCTAAGCTCCTCATCAATCTACGTTCCCGGAGCTTTTCATCAATCTTCTTGATCACATATGTCGCCATTTTCCGATAACCCGGATGCCAATCCTCAATCATTTCTGGTAATGACCCACCAGAATTAAGATGCTCCAATTTTCCTCTGACGTATATGAGAGTCCCATCACTGTATTTATTAAGCTCACCTACCCTCATAAACTTCATGATCCCACGACTGTTCATGTAGAAAATCCCGTAACTCGGAACGGTAATGCCGGTATAGGGACATCTTTGGACATGTTGAGGTAGAACTTGATTCATTGGACGGGTCAGGTTAAGCTTCCTTTGGTAGCTTTCAACTCCCAATTGAAGATCTTCAACTCGTTTCTTGATAACAACGCTTCGTGTGAACATACGAAGTGCTGTATTCAAGGCAATGATTTCTTCACGAGTAAGATGAGTAAGTTGATCACGGGTCATCATAAGAAACATGTCTTCGATATCTTCAAGGCGAATGATAGAAAAATCTCCCTGCTGTATTGTGTATTCTCTGTCATCCTCCCTTTTTAGACGAATCTCCGTCACATGATGATAGCCATTCTTTGCTTCAGTTTTCAGTCCCAAAATACTTGAGATGCGAATATCGGATTTGACAATACTTCCTGAATTGGCTAAGCAGCAACCTCTGTATGCCCTTCGGACTCGCTCGTCCCAATGTGATGCACCTATAACAACATACATATCATAATTACGATTTACCTTTGGGACCCAGAGTCGATTTACCTTTTCCTCGATCCAGGGTATTGTCCCCCAATTAGCAGCTTTCAACAAGGTCAGGGAGGTTGCGTACTTTGATGATCCCTTGAGGAGATAATCAAGATCATAGGTGACAAAGAAATCAAGAGCAATTTGATTATCTTGAGAAGGATCAAGTGGAGGTGGAGCTCTTTCTGAATCATGAAGGCCTAGCCTTTGAACGGTATTGAGAGCTTTCAGGACCTCGTCAGCATAATACTCGTACTCCATGCGGCTTAACCTGGTTTTGGCGCGAATTCTCTTGTCCTTTAGCGCTCTCTTCACCAAAGACGGAGTGACCGAAGATTTGAACTCATGAGCCAAAAATGCACACAAGTCTATCGGACTACGGATACGGAGATATAGAACATCTCTATCAGCGTCTGTGATTGGATCATATTTAGCAGCTGTCGTGATCCAAGCTTGTGGCGGTGCAGTTTCATAAATCTCCAATGTATCCGCCCAGTCCCGTGTGCTTGACTCGGGAACAGTAGATTGTGGTTCTTTTTGCAGAGGAGTAGAAACATGAACACTTGCTGGTTCTTATTCAGGCATTTTGGTGGTATCATGAACAGGCGAGTGTTGTGCAGATTCAGGTTCAGTTACTGATTCTGCAATCACAGGAGCAACAAAATAACTAACAGGATTAGTGGTAACAGGTATAGAAACAGAAACAAATGTACCGGGAATCGATGATGCAGTGACAACATTCACATCATGGCGCCACTTGGTTCGTCTTGATTCCGTAGAGGTGGACTTTTCCTTTTGGGCAGCATCTTTCTGAGACTTGGTACCAGACTTGGATGGTTTCTTTTTGCTGGCAACCTTGTCCCCCGTTTCAGGCTGATCATGTTTATCACCATCATCCTCATCATCATCTCCGTTGATACCCTTATCACTCTTCTCATTTTGATCACCACCATCACCATCATCATCATCATCACCATCATCATCATCACCATCATCATCATTGTCATCACCATCGTAATCATCATCTTCTTCTTCGTCACCATCATCCTCCTCTTGTTCACTATCTTCTTTTTCCTCCTTAGGCAGAATGTGGTAAGGTACCACACTGCCAAACATCTTAAACAACTGATCATCCTCCAAGATAGCGTCATTGAGTGCTTTGTAGAGTGTCCGCTGAACTTTAGACTTGTCAAAAGATCCAACTTCCTTCATGCGAGCTTTGAGGATCTTCTTTAATTCAAAATCCGTCAAGTCATATGCAATTTTGTAAGCTGACTCGGAAGGATTGGACGACTTAATCATCAAGTTATCAGCCGCAAGTTTCCTCATCTCATCACGCATCTTTGGCATAAGGGCCTCAACAGATTCATTCACTCTTGCTAAGATAGAAGCTTCAAGTAATTCTTTCTGCTCCTTATATTTATCCTTTATAGCTCGAAGTCTCGTAAGTCATGCTTCACTCTTTTCAGCTTCAGCCTGTTTGACCTGAGCGAGTTCTTCTGCTTGAGCTTTACGTGTCGATTCCATATCTGTAGTGAACTTAGCTAGCATCTCTTCTTGGGCTTTCTTGGATGCCTCTTCACTTTCCACTCGTCGAAATAACTCTTCTCGAAGTTGGTCCATCTATTTTCTTTGATTTTCCGTGTGTTTATCCAACATTTCTGCCATTACAAACGCAACCATTGAAGATGGTGCAGAGCTACTCTGGGATGGTTGAAGAGGCACGGTTGTGATGACAGTACTCATTACGGAAGTAGGTGGAGGTAGAGGGAATGGTGTTGGCACTGGTCGGGTTGTTAAAGGCTGGATTGGTGGAGGTTGAGTTACAAGAGGCTGTGTAGTCATAATGATTGTTGTAGCACCGGACGCCTTCTCAACACTTGCTGTATCAGCAATGGATGTCTCCTTCGATGCTGAGTAACGTTCGGGTGACCCAAACTCACTAATGTCATGTGGCTCCTCGTATTCTTCTTCAACATCCATCTATGCACCCGAACAACTACCGCCCGTGTCTCTCCTACTCTTTTCAATAGCCATCTTCATTAACTTTTTCTCAGTCTTTTGAGTTAGCTCGAGAGTAGGATCGTCATCAACATCTTCTTCATCGTGAAGAACAAGCTCGTCAGCCGTGCTCTTACCCTTCTTAGCCTCAGTATTTTTCTTCTTGGTTTTAGGTTCAGATAAAGCAACTGTGTGCTTGCGTTTACCTTTACTCTTGACCATAGTAGACGAGTCTTCTCCTGTCTGAAGGCTTGCTTTTTGTTTCTTGATTTCTATTAGCAGTAGCTTGTAATCAGCAGAAGCTTTAATTTTATCTGTCAGAAGATAATCAGGAATAGGACCAGGATTAACAACACCAGAGGATCCTTCATGCCTTAGGTCCACAGTATCATCAGCCTCTTCAGTGTGGTGACGGCTTGCTGCGCGCTTATCAATAGAGACGTCATTCTTCATAAAATAATGAATTATAAGCTTGATAAACCGAGGGTAAGGAAAGACATTAGCCTTCAGCTTCTTGTTTTGGAAGAGTTGAAAGTTAAATTCTTCCCACAACAAGGATGCATAATCTGTATTTAAGCCTTTGTACATTCCATAGAAGATGTTCATAATTGGACCACGCACAACATCATGCCCAGTTGTTTTAGGTGTAAGACATCTACTAAGGATACCAAAGATAGCTCTCCAAGGTTGACCCACTTTGGCGGTGGTAAAATCGGACACAACTCGTAGGTCAGGACATCCAAGAGCACGGAACATCTCCATGAGTTCGACTTTGTTATGGTTCCTTGAAAATGACAAACCTTTGGGTGTATCCCGAATTCCAAATATCTTGCGGAAGTCTGAAGCGGTGAGTGTCTATTGCTTGTTGTCGAGGGAGAAGGTGATTTTATTTGAAGTACTCTCCTTGGTAGCCCAGAATTCATACATGTAATCAAATGGCACCGAAGCAGTACTCCTTAAAGCATTCTTGAAGTGAGATTGATCAAGGATTGCTGAGGCGACTTTGAATCCATGGTGAGTGGATTGAGAAACTTCCTTCAGCCGGTAATTGTTTGGTATGAACTTGAGGGCTTTTGCCTCGGCAATTGCGGCTGCTCTAGAATTTTGGAGTTCTTGCACAGTTGGATTAGTCATGGTGTCTGCTTAAGATAAGACATAAGAGGTTGATACACAGAACAATATATATACCATCTTCAAGTCATTATAACAAGCAAACGATTATCAATCCAATACTCCTTCGTTCGAAAGTCATTCGTTCGGAACACCTTCGTTCGGAAGTCATTCGTTCGGAACACCTTCGTTCGGAAGTAGTTCATTCGGAACACCTTCGTTCGGAAGTAGTTCGTTCGGAACACCTTCGTTCGGAAGTCGTTCGTTCGGAACACCTTCGTTCGGAAGTATTTCGTTCGGAGCACCTTCGTTCGGAAGTAGGTCGTTCGGAACACCTTCGTTCGGAAGTAGTTCGTTCGGAACACCTTCGTTCGGAAGTCGTTCGTTCGGAACACCTTCGTTCGGAAGTCGTTCGTTCGGAACACCTTCGTTCGGAAGTCGTTCGTTCGGAACACCTTCGTTCGGAAGTAGTTCGTTTGGAACACCTTCGTCGGAAGTAGTTCGTTCAGAACACCTTCGTTCGGAAGTAGTTCGTTCGGAACACCTTCGTTCGGAAGTAGTTCGTTCGGAACACCTTCGTTCGGAAGTAGTTCGTTCGGAACACCTTCGTTCGGAAGTAGTTCGTTCGGAACACCTTCGTTCGGAAGTAGTTCGTTCGGAACACCTTCGTTCGGAAGTGGTTCGTTCGGAACACCTTCGTTCGGAAGTTGTTCGACCGGAAGTCATTCGTTCGGAACTTCTAAATCCTTGTTCATTCGGAATGCACAAAAATCGTTCTATCATTAATTATTCTAATAGCATTCGTCTGTTTTAATGCATTCTAAGGCAACAATACTCGATCTAATGCTAATCCGAGCCAAACCCAGCTAAATCCCCTAATCAATTTGACCTAATTAAAGCATACGCCCTAATTTGATTAATTTAATTAAAATGAATTAATTAAGTGGATTAAAGGGAGAATTAAACGAATTAGAGATTAAGAAACGGATGAGTGTACCTTATGGATCGAATGAATCGAATTATCTGATAGGTGTGAAAACACCCATCCTTTTTACCACTTAATTGCAATAATAACCGAACCGAAACGTGTATTTTATGTCATTTTTGTCGGAATTATGCGTGGTTTGTGTTTTTGTTGTGATTTAGGACGAAAAGGTGAAAAGTGGAGAAAACACGGCATTCACGGGCTTTTATCGAAGAAAAAGACGAAAGATGAAGTCGAAAGATCAAGAGTGGAAAAAGAACGGAAGTCCAAGACCAATTCTGAAGATTTATCGAAGAAAAAGTCAAAAGACGGAAGTTTACTAAAAGCCGAAGAACTCGAATCTTATTTATGAAGAAAATTCAAGACGAGTTCAAAGAAATCCCGAGACAAAGTCATTAAGTCCAAGATTAACAAAAGATGAAGAAGGGAAGGACTTAACTTTGCAATTAAGGAAAAGAGGAAAGAGGGAGGAAGCTTCATAAGCTCCTCCCTAATCTCCACTATAAATAGCCATTAGCTACTTCAATTTAAGTTGTTGGTGGTTTTGACAAACCATTCTTCCACCATTTTAATTCCTTGTCATTTATTTTCTTGCATTTGAATTAATTGTTATGCACTTTTAATCATTTTAATTTTCAAGTAAGTTTTCAATTATTGTTCTTTAATCTTTACTTTTCTTGTCTTAATCTCTCATCTTCCTTTCTTGATTTTTGTTTGCTTTTGGTGCGATTACATTTGATCCGTGTTGTTCATTCATGTTGTCGTGCTTTAAAGTTCATCTTTTTATGTTTTGATTTTAAAAGTTTGTTTCTTTTAAGTTTGATAAGTTGTTTTTTATGCTTATTGAGTTCATCTCTCTTTAGATTCGTTCTAGTTTTGAGTTTAAGCTTATTACAATAGCTTATGACTTTTGCTTATTTTTCGGATCAAGAAACCAATCGGAAAGGGTTTTAAAACCCTTTTCCGACCAAGCCTCCCCTCATTCCGATCTAATGATCGGAAAAGGGTTTCGTTGATTCCGATTGTGTGTTCTTATTGTATATTCCGATTGAGCAATTTTTCATATATTCCGATTTGCCCTTCTTCCCATATTCCGATTGTTTAGTTTTACCTTATTTCGATTGGGGGTCTTGTGAATATTCCGATCACCATCATCTTATACATTCCGATCTGGCCTTTCTTGATTATTCCGATCATGCGCTTTCCGATTGGTACATTCCGATCGGATCCTTATGGATTCCGATCGGGTGTATTCCGACTGGTATTTTGTTTTGTTTTAGTATTTTGTTTAAGTGTCCATTGTTCTCGTTTTATTTTTAGTCTATTTTAATTTCGCTTTGCATTTTTTTATTTAATTATCAATTTACTTTTCGCTAAGTTTTAATTTTACGTCATTTAATTTCACGTTATTTACTTTCAAAGTTTTAAATATCGCACCGTTTACATTTTAACTTGTTTTAGTGTTAATTTCTCGTCATTTATTATTAAGTCTTGCTCATTTATTTTACCAAAACCAAACATACTATTTTCACCAAGAACAACTAATCTCACACAATTAACCGAAAATCAATTCGAGAAGATACCGAGAAAACGAACTTTCAACTAGTAAAAATCTTGTTATTAAAATGGCGCCGCTGCCGGCTCTTTTCGTGACGATCGAAAGTTTTTTGTGAGAGAAGCGTTGGCTTTTGGGATCCGTTCACTTGTGAACGTTATTTTTCGTGTCCAAAATTTTTTCAAAAATACAAAAACATCTGAAAAATCTTAAAAAGCATTTATTTTTCAAAGTTTTGCACCAAAAATATTCTTCTTGCTTATCTATCTTTCTTTATGGATTTTTATGTCCATTGCGTCCGGTGTGGGAAACAATTATCTGGGAACAACTCTTGTCAATGGTGTACATGTGAGCGGTGCGGAAACGATATCGACTACACACAATCCGGATTTTGTCCTTTGTGCAACTCGACTAATTCGTACTTTTTGAACCTACCTCCTGTTCCCCCGTGCATCTATTGTGGAAGCGATTCTCATTGGCATGTTTCGTGCCCGGTTCAATACCCGTATAGACACGGGCAAGAACCGGGGTACAATTATGACAATGATAATAGCTATCAACAAGAGGCACCCAGTTTTTCTCCATACCCATGGTGCTATATTTGTGGGGGCCCTCACGATGCTTCTTTTTGTGATCCGTCGCAAATCTTTGAGAAAGTACCGTGCTATCATCCTAGTGTCTATAACCGTCAGCCCCCACATCACACCCTCAATCATCAATCCTCTCAGCAAACTAGTCTTAATCAACAACTCACTTCTTTGAATGGCATTCTAGAAAGTCTAGCTCAACTCCGAGCTGACTTACATCAGGAAAGGCAACCGTTGCTTGATGTAGACGAAACCTTGAAAACCACCGACACCTTTTTGAGCCAATTTAGTCGTTTTCCCTTCTTTTCTACACCAAAATATTTAATTACAGCGTGGGATAGAATCGATGAAATTGAACATACTCGGGGCGATGAACAACAAAAGTTGCTGCATGAGCTTCTTAAAGATGTGGAGGTTATAAAGGAAGAGTTAGCCGACTACGTCACTCCTAATTGGACTCGTCCCATCTATTATGATGATGACGACGACGATGATGTCTACATTTTCAACCAATCTTCTGCAGTTGCTGCCCCTCCTGTCGATGCTCCTACTACATCTAAGGATCTAGATTCGTTAAATGAACTTAGTGATGTTGGTCTCGACAAAGTATTGGATGATGAGGTTTGTGACTTACCTGCTATGGAGCCTGAGGACGACATTGCTCTTCCGGAAGAGGTCGAACCTAGTGATGACGATTCTTCTCTCTGCTATGAGACTTTCACTTTTGAAATTTCTCAATCTCCACCGGGAGATGCAGACGATGACGATTTATTCTCTCCGGTTTACGAGAAGTTCAACGATGAACTTGATCTTGTGGATGAGGTGGAAGACGTGCTTTTTCGCGGTCGATTACGGAAAGTTCATCTTCTTATTGCTCAAATCGAAGAGTTGACTTCTCCTTCTCTTTCCAAGTCTTTACCTCCATCTATTCCTTCCGTTGAAGATTAATAAGTGTGAAAACACTTATCCTTTTACCACTTATTTCCAATAATAACAAGACCAAAACGTGTGATTTATGTCGTAAAAGTCAGAATTATGCGTGGTTTGTGTTTTTATTGTGTTTTAGGACCAAAATATGAAAAAGGAAGAAAACACGGGCTTTCACGGGCTTTTATCGAAGAAAACGGGAAAAGACGAAGTCAAAAGATCAAGAGTGCAAAAAGAACGGAAGTCCAAAGGCCTATTCTGAAGATTTATCGAAGAAAAAGTCTAAAGACGGAAGTTTAAACGAAGTCGAAGAACTTAAGTCTAATAGAAGAAGAAAATTAAAAGACAAGTTCAAATCCCGAGACGACAAAGACAAAGAATTAAAGTCGAGTCGAGAAAACGTGGAGAAAGCAAGGAAGAAGATGCAACACATGCACTCCTTCCACCTTCCCTATAAATACCCTCCTAATAGTCATTAGGAGGGTGGTTAGATAGTTTTAGCTAGTTTTCACTTTTTCATTTTTCTAGTTTTAGAGAGAGAAAGTCTTAAACTTTCTCTCACTAAACTTCATCTTCTTTCTTAATCTTTTAAGATTAAACATCTTTGTATTGCTTATTTTCATTAATCAAGTTCATTTTAAGCTTTTTATCCTTAATCTCATTCTTCTTTTCTTTGATGTAAGATTGATTTTGGTGCGATTATCAATAGATCCGTGTTGTTCTTAATGATTTCGTGCTTAAAAAGTTAATCTTTTGATCATTTCATAAGTTTTCATTTGATTAAGCTTTAAGACTTTTGTGCTTATTGGCTTATTTTTATGATTAGCTTATTTACTTTATAAAAATCTTCCTTAAAAAGTTTATGTTTTTATTGTTTGATCCAAAAAGTTGCTTATTTTGAGGTTGAATAAGTTGATACAAGTGCTTATTCGATCCAGTTTAGTCTTTGATTCGGTTTAGTTTGGTGATAAGCTTATTATATAGCTTATTCATTAGCTTATAACCGATTTCCCCCATTTTCGGAAAGGGTATAAACCCCTTTCCGATTGACACCTATTCGGAGCAGCCTCCCCTTTTCCGATTGACCAATCGGAAAAGGGTTTCCCCTGATTCCGATTTGCACCATTCACATTCCGATCGATTGATCGGATTAGGGCTTTCATATTCCGATCTTATCCCCCTTTTTGAACATTCCGATTGATCTTGTTTCTGGACTTTCCGATTGGAGGATTTTGCCATTATTCCGATTAAGTGTGTTTTCAAATATTCCGATTATAATTTCTTTAATATTCCGATTACGACCAATTCACCATATTCCGATCAACCGATCGGAATACATTCCGATCGGGACACCTTTGTGGGGCTTATTCCGATTGTTTGCATTTGTTTGATATTCCGACCTTACTTTCTTTTAGTACTTTTCAATTAAGCCCTTATTTTTAGAGAATTTTCTAAGTGTTAGTTTTATTTAGTGTGCTCATTTTGTCTTAAAGTTTACATGCATTTATTTTTACTCGTCATTCTAGTTTTAATCTTTATTTTCCATTTACTCAACGACACTTTAATTACTTGCTAATAGTTTAAAACAAACAAACCAAACCATTCTCTTGATTCACCAAAAGACGATTGAGTCGCACTTTAAACCGGTTTTCAATTCGAAAAGACTTGGGACTACGAATTTTGATACGAGGCCTAAAAACCAAGTATTAAAGATAATGACCCATTGCTGGAAGAAATCTACATCCACTCCTTCCCTCCAGGTATTGATGATTCTGACACGGAGGGGGACATTATTTTTGATAATTTGCTGCAGGAAAGTATTGACCCAAGTCCCCCTCCCGAGCACCTTTCATCCTCCCCTTTAGCCACTATCACGGAGGATGAGTGCTTTGACCCGGGAGGTGACATTGATTATGCTATGATTGATACCATTACGGCTTTGCCGCTTACTCAACATCTATTGTCTTTGGGGGAGGACAATGTGCTTACTTTACCCACCCCACCTCCCGTGGATCTTGATGTCACATACTTCTCGTATGTTGAAAGGACCTTTCTCCCATACATGACTTATCCCCCCGCCTCTCCTTTGTTGATATCAACCGGGAACGAGGACAAGGTCTTTGATCCCGGTATCACATTCGAGGCTTCCCCATGGACCATTTAATTCGGGGACGAGTCAGGCTTGTGACTCGGTCAACAAAAACAAGCGCTTTTTGGGAGGCAACCCAATTATCTATCTATTTTCACCATAAGTGTAAGGGGGAGCCCCGTGGTGTTTCTTGCTTTCTTTCTTATCATGTGCAGGGATTCGAGCTTCAAAGACACACTCTTGATGACTTTTGCCTAACCGTGATTCCGTGTTTCCTTCTTCCCGGTTCTATCCTAAACTCTTTTCGATTCACTATTTTATATTTCTCAATATTAAAATAGGAATCTCTTTAGTTGTCTTTTCCTTAGTGAGATTTAAACAACGTGCACAATGTCCTAAGTGTAGGGGAGTTTACTCCCACATGCTTAAACATTGAGGACAATGTTTATATTAAGTGTAGGGGGACTTCTATCGAAGTTAAGTGGCCTTTTCCTTGTATTTGTCCTCATTTTAACTGGAAAATTTGATTTTTCGACATTTTTCAAAAATTTTGATCTATTTTGGCCTAGTTGTATAGTTGTTTTTACCTTTGTATAGTTATTTTCTTTCCTTATTAGAATAAATTTTTAATAAAGTGGTTTTAATTTTCAAACATTGTGAATCTTTTGACTCAACCCGAGTTTACTTATCTAAGTTACTCTAGCTAGTATCCTTAACATGTTTAAGTCAAGTTTTGCTAGGCTTTTATATAGGGAGCTATAAAACGCGAAAGTCTTAACTCTCACGGGTTAAGAACAAGAACTTTTCGTAAGTTCCTATAATTGATCCTAGAGAGTTATTTATCAAGGGAACTTTAAAATGCGATTTCTAAACTTGAAAAAGTCTAAGAATTTGCAAGATCCTATAGGCGACTCGAAAACCCAAAACTGTGATTTAATAGGCTAAGTATCCACGAGTCTCATTCTTTGAGATTTTAAACTGTGGAGAACGAGAGATGATAGAGTCAATTATAAGTTCGGTATTCTTTCGTGAATTTATGTGAGTTAATTATGAGCCTATTCTCCCTCCACTTGTTAATAAATTTATCTGCAATAAATAAGGTTGTACGATTTAAAAGGTTACTTAGCTTCTAGCCCCAGATCGTTTAAAAGTTGCTCGGTACGGATTAGAGTTCATAGCCAAGGCATAACTTATTGAAGCGGGATGCGAAGATTGGCGAGTCCGAAAAGGCCCTAACAAGGCATGAGGGCTACATTTTGTTGCTAAAGATCCAAAAGTGATGTGAAGAATCATTTATCGAAAATCAATATGAAGGATCGAGACACACGACGAAAAGCAAGAACTCCCCAAAAGTCATGGAGAAGTCTATCCGAAAAGACCCTAACAAGGTATGAGGATAAATAGATCCAAGTCCTAAAAGGAGGCGGATCGTTGTATATCAAATTCCAAAATAAAGATTGGAGAAAAATAAAGAAGTCGTGGTCCAAATATGAAGAATCTCTCAAAACTTCAAGTGAAGAAATTCCTATTATGAAGAGAAGACCATAATTTCAAGAACGTCTCTCAAAGATTTGAAGTATGAAGTCGCTGCCAAATATCGGTCCGAGAAAGGTCTCAAATCGTGAAGCGAGTTATGCCAAGATATGAACTTTATGAGGTCCCGAGAAGCAGTTTTAAAAGATTTGGTCCTTTAGCTAACTATTGATTAAATCGTTCACTTTATTTTCGGCCTAAATAACTATCGAAATAAGTCAAAAATGCATCCTCGTGATCATTCAAGACAACAATAAAATATAAGAGATACACCTAGGAATAAGGGAGTCTAAGTAAGTAATTGGCCCACATGAGTTCGTGTTAGTTTGCTAACTTATAATAAACATGATCTCGTTTCTAAGCTTGGTTTGGAGAAAGTGAAAACTTGAGGATGATGATCATTCACGACACTTTCAAAACCCAAGGTATGTTTTTGATTTCTTTACTCTGTATGTTTATAATTTTCTATCTCTTTAATAAAGGCCAACGTGGATTGATTATGATGAAAAGTGTAAACTTGTTTTGTAACTAATGCATTGCATGAGGACATTGCAATGGTTAAGTGTAGGGGATTTGATAGGTGTGAAAACACCCATCCTTTTTACCACTTAATTGCAATAATAACCGAACCGAAACGTGTATTTTATGTCATTTTTGTCGGAATTATGCGTGGTTTGTGTTTTTGTTGTGATTTAGGACGAAAAGGTGAAAAGTGGAGAAAACACGGCATTCACGGGCTTTTATCGAAGAAAAAGACGAAAGATGAAATCGAAAGATCAAGAGTGGAAAAAGAACGGAAGTCCAAGACCAATTCTGAAGATTTATCGAAGAAAAAGTCAAAA
This sequence comes from Glebionis coronaria, assembly GCA_025667525.1. Taxonomy (NCBI): domain Eukaryota; kingdom Viridiplantae; phylum Streptophyta; class Magnoliopsida; order Asterales; family Asteraceae; genus Glebionis; species Glebionis coronaria. The sequence continues at coordinate 605,512,473 of CM046875.1, read as the reverse complement.
GACGGAAGTTTACTAAAAGCCGAAGAACTCGAATCTTATTTATGAAGAAAATTCAAGACGAGTTCAAAGAAATCCCGAGACAAAGTCATTAAGTCCAAGATTAACAAAAGATGAAGAAGGGAAGGACTTAACTTTGCAATTAAGGAAAAGAGGAAAGAGGGAGGAAGCTTCCTAAGCTCCTCCCTAATCTCCACTATAAATAGCCATTAGCTACTTCAATTTAAGTTGTTGGTGGTTTTGACAAACCATTCTTCCACCATTTTAATTCCTTGTCATTTATTTTCTTGCATTTGAATTAATTGTTATGCACTTTTAATCATTTTAATTTTCAAGTAAGTTTTCAATTATTGTTCTTTAATCTTTACTTTTCTTGTCTTAATCTCTCATCTTCCTTTCTTGATTTTTGTTTGCTTTTGGTGCGATTACATTTGATCCGTGTTGTTCATTCATGTTGTCGTGCTTTAAAGTTCATCTTTTTATGTTTTGATTTTAAAAGTTTGTTTCTTTTAAGTTTGATAAGTTGTTTTTTATGCTTATTGAGTTCATCTCTCTTTAGATTCGTTCTAGTTTTGAGTTTAAGCTTATTACCATAGCTTATGACTTTTGCTTATTTTTCGGATCAAGAAACCAATCGGAAAGGGTTTTAAAACCCTTTTCCGACCACTGCTTTCCGACCAAGCCTCCCCTCATTCCGATCTAATGATCGGAAAAGGGTTTCGTTGATTCCGATTGTGTGTTCTTATTGTATATTCCGATTGAGCAATTTTTCATATATTCCGATTTGCCCTTCTTCCCATATTCCGATTGTTTAGTTTTACCTTATTCCGATTGGGGTCTTGTGAATATTCCGATCACCATCATCTTATACATTCCGATCTGGCCTTTCTTGATTATTCCGATCATGCGCTTTCCGATTGGTACATTCCGATCGGATCCTTATGGATTCCGATCGGGTGTATTCCGACTGGTATTTTGTTTTGTTTTAGTATTTTGTTTAAGTGTCCATTGTTCTCGTTTTATTTTTAGTCTATTTTAATTTCGCTTTGCATTTTTTTTATTTAATTATCAATTTACTTTTTGCTAAGTTTTAATTTTACGTCATTTAATTTCACGTTATTTACTTTCAAAGTTTTAAATATCGCACCGTTTACATTTTAACTTGTTTTAGTGTTAATTTCTCGTCATTTATTATTAAGTCTTGCTCATTTATTTTACCAAAACCAAACATACTATTTTCACCAAGAACAACTAATCTCACACAATTAACCAAAAATCAATTCGAGAAGATACCGAGAAAACGAACTTTCAACTAGTAAAATCTTGTTATTATTATCTAAGAGAAAGAGGGAATGAGACGGGGGGGGGGGGGGGGGGGGGGGTAGGGTTGACTTAGGTCAAAAAAATTTATGACTTTTCCTTTTTGCTAGTTTTAGTCCCCCAAGTTTTTGTTTTCCTTTTCTTTTCCTTTTCTTTTCCTAGTCACTAACCGTCGTTAAACTTAACCACCTTTACCTATCTTAGAGATCACACAAACTTAAATATACACGACAAATCACGAACGAATACAAGACAAATACTAAAGCAATTCCAGTCATTAACCATTTAGCCAACTAATTTTCCTCAAACACTTTTGAAAACTTTTTTGATGATGAAGACGATTTAATATTTTCTCCCCCTTAAACGATGACCCGTTTTCTATTTAAAGAGCTGTAGTCATTGTTTAAAGAGTCAAATATTGATGAAAACATTTCCAATTAATGTTTTGAAAAGATTGATTCGTGGTGGCAATAAGATTTCTCTTATTTAGACAAATTAATGCACTGAAACGTACACTAACTCGTGTTAGACCAAGTTGTAAAGTAAACTTGATCCCTTTGCATGATTTGGCTTGTAAATCATGCCCGAGAAAATTAATTCCCGTTGTGAGCCAACGTTTTCCAAGGAAATACGTGACTTTAATGCGAAAAACGGGGTGCAGTCTGAAATAACTACAAGCCATAATGGGCATGTTTTAAAAATGTACAACTTTTATACGGACTCTATTTATGGCGTCGTGTCAATATTGATCGACATTTCTAAAGCCGTAAATATTACCGTACTAAAAGACATGCCCGATTTTAAAAAAACGAAAAATATTTTTGGATTTTCTTGATTTTATATATTTTTTTTATGGTTTTTCTTGGTTTTATATTTTTTATGGTTTTTCTTGGTTTTATATTTTTTATGGTTTTTCTTGGTTTTATATTTTTGTATTTTTCTTTTTGTGGTTTATATATATATACGATAATATACATGATCACGAACAAAGGATACGCATGAATAGTTTACCACCACTATTCTGCTGATTCTTCTGCCAACTCTTTGAGAGTCGCTGGAGAGAAGGATTTCATGCCAAGCTTGTCGATCAAAAACTCGATTCGTCCTCGATCTAAGGCTTTTGTGAACATATCTGCCAGCTGATACTCAGTAGTGACAAAATACAGCTCGATCACTCCGTTCTCCACCTGCTCTTTAATGAAATGGTAGCGAATGTCGATGTGCTTTGCCCGGGAGTGTTGAACGTAGTTGCAGCAAAGGGCAATGGCGCTCTTGTTGTCACAATACATCGGAATTTTGTTAAATCCAAGACCGTAGTCAGTTAGTTGTGATCTCATCCAAAGGACTTGAGCACAACAACCGGACATGGCAATGTATTCAGCCTCCGTGCTTGAAAATGCAGCGCTTTTCTGCCTTTTTGAAGACCAACTAATCAATCTGTCTCCAAGGGGTTGCACAGACCCAGAAGTGCTACGCCTCGTGTCTTGACACCCAGCATGATCGGCATCTGCGTATGATATTAAAGCAATAGAGGAATCTTTCGGATACCATAGACCACGATGAAGTGTTCCTTTGAGATACCGAAAGATCCTTTTAACAACATGTAGGTGCTTTTCGGTAGGCCGAGCCTGATACCGGGCACACATGCATACGGCAAATTGCAAATCAGGCCTGCTAGCAGTCAGATAGAGAAGGGTGCAGATCATCCCACGGTAGAGTTTCGGATCGACAATAATCCCATTCCTATCTTCATCTAACTTGGATTTCTCCACCATTGGAGTGTCCACGGGGTCACAATTTTCAAAGTTATATTTCTTTAAAGATTCTAGAGCATATTTGTATTGATTAATAAAGATGCCTATGGGATTTTGAGAAATTTGTAATCCTAAGAAAAATGAAAATTTTCCCATCATTGACATCTGAAAGCGTGTGGACATGATCTTCTCAAAGCGCTTTGACAATTCTATGTTAGAGGCAGCAAATATTATATCATCAACATAAATTTGTACCAGTATCATGTCGTTGTCCTCCTTGAGAGTGAATAGAGTGGGGTCCACCTTGCCTTTGGAGAAGCCTTACGAAATGAGATATGTTGAAAGGAGATCATACCACGCGCGTGGAGCTTGTTCGACCCATAGAGAGCCTTCTTAAGCTTGTACACATGATTAGGAAACTCCGTGCTAACGAACCCATCCGGCTGACTAACATAGACTTCTTCCCTTAGTTCACCATTCAAAAATGCCGTCTTCACATCCATTTGATAGACGATCATGTTCATATGAGCAACATACGCAAGGAATAGTCTAATAGCCTCCGATCTTGCAACAGGAGCAAAAGATTCTTCAAAGTCGATACCCAAGGCTTGTTTGTATCCTCTAGCAACCAATCTAGCCTTATTCTTCAAGACTCCACCCATTCATCGAGTTTAACCTTATAAACCCACAACAAATTAAGGATGTTAACCTTGTCAGGGAGAGGAACTGATTCCCATACTTCAAGTCTTTGGAATTCATTTAGTTCCTCTTGCATGGCTTCAATCCAAGATGATCGAGTCATAGCATGTTGCCAGTTTTTAGGTTCAACTTCGGAGAGAAATGCATCAAAATAGCAATAGAGTGCACTCTCTTGTAATTGATGGCGTGTAGAGACTGGTCGATCGAGACCTCCAATAACATTCCTAATTGGGTGATCTTTTGTCCATTTGGTGCTGTGATTTTCAATCCGTGGTGGTCTGGAGTGAACAATTGTAGGAGCTTCTTCTGAGGTAGACGCGGCTGAAGGGTTTTCAGGTATCGGTATACCAAAGAAAGGAAGCTCTTGTTGGTGAGCATATTCCAAATCGTGATCAATAGAATCCTCTTCAACATCATTAGGCACAAGTAAGGGTGATGATTCAGGTGTAGTTTGAGAATTACTTGGTAGAGGTGCATCCGGTTCAATGTTAATTGAAGATGCATTTGATAAAGCTTCATTAGCTTGAGCAACAACTTCAGGGATTGGAGCTATCACTACAGGTGCTGGAACTTCATCACTTGGGGGATCAAAGAATTCATCAAACAACGGTAGAAATAGTTTATCCCACTCGGGCCTTGTAGGTGGTATAAATGATTTAGAAGTAGGATTATTGGGAACTAATCCGGAACTAATAGCACCGGTTCCCATCTCGTGAAGCGCGGGTTCAGAGCTACGTTGCTCAGAAGCTATCGCTGTCAGCTCATCAAAATCTGCGTCCATAGTTTCTACTATCTTACCAAGACGACGGTTGTAAATTCGGTATGCTTTCTTGGAGGGTGAGTAACCAATGAAAATACCTATATCGGCTTTCGGTTGAAGTTTGCCCAAGTTCTCACTATTAATGTTTGGATAACAAAGAGCACCAAACACATGAAAGAATGAAACATCGGGTTTACGATTATGTAGAAGCTCGTAAGGTGTTTTTCCATGGCGTTTCCGAATGATAGAGCGGTTTTGGGTGAAACATGCAGTAGATACAGCTTCTGCCCACAAGAATAATGGAGCGTTCGCATAAATCAGCATAGTCCTAGCAGCTTCCATAAGCGTACAATTCCGTCTTTCAACGACACCATTTTGTTGTGGAGTACGTGCACCGGATGTTTCATGTGAAATACCAACTTCTTCATAGTAATCACGAAGAATCTGGTTGACGAACTCTGTTCCATTATCTGTACGAATACGGCGGACAGTAGTATTTAAACGTACCTGAATGAATTTTAGAAAAGTGATGATAGCCTTCGGTGCTTCATCCTTTGTACATAGAAATCTAACCCATGTAAACCTGGAGAAATCATCCACAATAACAAGGATGAATTTCTTACCGCTCACACTTTCGGTTCGCATTGGCCCACAAAGATCCATATGCAAAAGATGAAGTTTTTCTTGATTGGTGTCTTCAGCTTTGGGCTTGTATGATTTCTTTGTGCTTTTCCCCCTTGAACACGCGGAACATAAATGGTCCTTGTGAAATTTGAGCTTTGGAAGACCACGAACTAATTCGTTTTTAGCCAAATGATTAATAGCATCAAAGTTAAGATGAGATAACCTGCGATGCCATAACCATGACTTGGTCTTAGATGCTTTGGAGAGAAGACATACTGGAGAGGCGGCCATCATGTCTTGTAGGGACAAAGTATAAAGATTTGCACCACGAGACCCCTTCAACAAGTCTTTTCCTTCCAAGTTGCGGATGAAACAGGTATGTTGTCGAAAAGCAACCTCTAGGTTGGAATCACAGAATTGTCATACTGAAAATAAATTATGACCAAGACCTTCTACATAGTATACCCTTGAAATCGTAACGTTTCCAATCTGATATTCACCATACCCCATTATCTTTGCAATATGATCATTACCGAATTTAACCGTTCCAAGAAACTTGCTGACGAAATTTCGGAGCATCGAGCGATCTCCGGTCATATGCTTTGAGCAACCAAAGTCCAAATACCAGAGGATGATTTGGACCACCTGAAAATATCACCAGACGAGGACAATGTATAGGTTTCGGAATCTGAATGTTCCTTGTTATTAGCAGGTACAAATTTAATGATCTTAGATTTGCTAACTTTAGGTTTCTTAGATTTCCTAGCCTTCTTCCTAGTTGGTGGTGTAGATTCAAGTTGGCTTAAATCCTAAGGTATTTCTTCACTGATAGGCACTATAGTGGGGGCTGACCTAATTAAAGGGCGCGGTGTCCATACTTTAGTGCTAGTGTGCCTAACTAAAGGACGCTGAGACCTAACCTCAATGGATGCATTCCTAGTTAAAGGGCACATTTTTCCATCTAATGTAAAGGTCCTACCAGTGGGACGCCATTGCCATCCAACTTGGGTACGAGTTCTCCCAGTTGGCTTCCATTCAAGATCATTCCTAATGGCATTCATTTCATTCACATGATCAATAAGACACAAATCATGACTTTGGGAAAACATGCATTCATTACAATTCCAACATTTCAAATTAGAATTCACAAATGGTTTAGGCTTCTACACAGGCGCAGAGCTTTTAGTCTTAGCAACATGATTCTTTTTATTTAAATCTGACATAACATTCCTAGGGTGAGCTTCTACTTTCTTCTTGATGGTACTACTAGTGGAGGGCTTGATCTTATCTTTCTTGAGTGGCGATCCTTTAGCCTTAGTAGACTCTTTTAATCCTGTAGAAGGCAAAGTGGGAACACTAGCAACAGATTTTAAAGGTGCCTTAGTTGATGGTGCCAATGGCGGTTTTGCTCCTGGGGTCTTATTGAATGGAGTTACAGCAATGGGTCGATTAGTGAGTAGTATAGAACCCGGTCTACCTATATATTGCAAATATGCTAAGCAATATTGAACTCGCTGAATATATGCTTGAGCTGAATAATAGTAACTGCTTAAGGGATCTAAAGCATACAAATCATCTAAAATATCCCTAACAAGGTCCACGTGCTTAATTGCATTCATCATATAAACATCGTAAGTATCCGGATTTTGCTTATGGCGCGGGTTCTTATAGATCACTACTGAATTGGTTGATGGAGCACTAGAGGACGGTGCAGAGTTGGTAGCCAAGTTATTAACAAGTTCTTGTCGGGTGAGAAGAAGTGTCTCCTTTAACTTGGCCAAAACCATGTTTTTGTCAATGAGCTGGATATTTAAGTCAGAGATTTCCTCACATTTTTGGTTCAATTGTTCAACATAAGATTGTTGCTGTGCCGCATTAAAAGCGAAGCGTTCTTCTAGTGAACCATAAAGATTGGACATTCCCTGTCTTGCACGATCCATCTCCCCTAGAATAGACGAAAGTCTAGTTTCTAAGCACTGGTTTTTAGACTCTGCAGCCTCTAGTTCCAATTTTAGTGTTTCGTTCGATGACACATCTCTCTTTAATCTCATAATCTCTTCCTCTAATGCCTTAACTATCTCAATCATCTTGTCACTCGTCTCAACACTGTTTTCACAACCATTTGTTATCAGAAGATCCTCATTTTGAGTTTGCTATTTTAATTCTAAAGATATACAATGTTGTTCAAGTTGATTAAAGCGTTTTGTAAGTAAATTGTAAGAATCTTGAAGCTTTAAAAATTCAATGTTAGACTCGTGACAAGAATGATTATCTACCTCATTTACAGTATCAGCAACATTTACAGAGAGATCACACACATCATCACATATATTCACAGCATCACATTTAATCATAGCGGATGTAAGCTCATTCGAATAATTAACATTCACAGTAGTAAGCACATCACACGAAATTACTTGGGACAAGAATCGGTCATATTCGGATAAAATCTTTTCCTTTTCAATTAATTGTAGTTCGTAAGCGGTGTCCATTTCATAAAACACTTTTTGAACTTCTTTAATTTCAAACTCGATATTTTCCAAAAGGGATGCAAAACTTCCTTTTAGACTTTCGACAAACGGATTGATCTCATTCTTAAACACCTCGTTCATGTGTTCGAAAGCCCATTCTCCGGCGTTTAGGCCATTTGAAGTCGTACATTCCCGGATGACCTTGTCAAAACTAGCAAAGTATTGATTAATCTCTTGCAAGTTTCTCCATACAGTGCTAACAGGTGGAAGATCCTTTGGAATTTCCTTAGGTCCTTCCATTTTGACAAGTGTAGGAAGTGTACTAAGGTTTTCTTCATTTAACATGTAGGTTGGTGCTGTTATGAGATCTTTATCCATATGGAAGCGAATTCTAAAGTCCGTTTTTGCAAGCTCCTGATTCATTTTAAAATAATCACACTGGGGATATTTTGCAAAGTTGTATGACCGATTCTCATCAACTAGATCCTTATTTGTGCGATAATCGAAAATAACAATCGGATCTAAGACCAATCCTAATTGGGTTGCATTATAAAGTCTTGGACTATGAATAAAAGCTTGTCTTGCATACCGTGGGTTAGGGGGAAGATCTTTTTGACGCGATAAGTCAAATTCTCTAAACGATGCGTCAAATAAGTGCACTAGTTGAGAGGCAGCGTATTGTCTTAAAAGAAAATAATCTAAACTTCTAATCTTATTAGCCGCATTAATTTCCATTTCATTCTTTTTAGACTCGAGTAATTCAAAATCCGTTTGAAGTTTGTGAAAATTAGTGACCACTAACTCTTTTTCTTTAAGTTCGTTAGAAAGATCTGCTCTTAAGGTTTCAATTTCTTGCAAATGGCCCATTTGTTTGTTTCGAAAATTATCATATTCGGGATTTGTTAGAACATTGGACGAAGGAACTAATTCCAAAGTTTGAACTTTTTCGTTGCACAAGGCAAGCTCAGCAGACAAATTCTTATTCTTAGCTAGGGTTTCTAAGAGTGCAGTATTCATTTGGCTAAGTAATTTTGCAGGAACCATGACCAAATCTTGTTGAGCAGGAGTATGTGTATACGAAATGGCTCCCAGTTGTGATTCACTCAAAGTCTGGGGACTCACATTGATATTACTATCATTGATTGTCTCCTCATTTGAAAGACTCACCACCGAAGACTTATTCGGATCAGCACCCTCTTGCCCAACTTGATGTGGTTGAATACTAGTATCAGTGGTATTAGTAAGTACCTCAGATATTTTATCTGACCCGAAGCTGGAGATAGTTGCCATAAGAGCTGCCTGTGCAGATTAAAGATCATCATAGTCTGAATCGTAAGCATCCAGATCATCTGCTTGGTATGTTGCATTCTGTGTAGTGACAACTTCTTGTTCCGCAATCCCTGGATCAGCAAGAAATGCAAGCTCCTCTTCATCAAGTTCCTGTCCTTGTGCCTGAGCGTTCACCAAATAAATTTTCTCTGCAAACCATTGACCATCCCTTCTCCTCTTGGGTTTTTTGCAATCCTTAGACATGTGACCTTCTTCCTTACAGTTGTAGCATGTAATCATTCTCAACTTACCTGTGGAATTAGCCCGTGGAGGAGTATTGACCATTGGAGCAGGATTGACCATGCGTGCATTGGTGGTTGATGTAGTGGGTCTCCCCTGATAAGGTTGAATAGGTTAAACCATTACCCTGCCATTCTCAATGGTAGCTTGTTGTCGAGAATTAGATGAATTCCTCAGCTGATTGTTAGTAGGAGCTGGTCCTCTAAATCCTCGTTTGCTCAATGTCCTTGTGAGATAAGCAGACATAGTAGCTAACACTTCAACTGGGTCAGTTCCTTGTTTGAATTCAGGAATGGGAACTTCATCATTATCATAATACAATGCTTGGTCTTGTTAAGCGGCATAAGCACTAGAAGGAATACTCATGTGGTCAGAATAGCTTGATGGATATGCTGCATTTTCTTGATAAGAAGAATATGATGACTGAGCATAAGGTGCAATGCTTGCTGGTGAATACGGGTGAGGTTGTGAGGCATATTGTGATGCTTGTGGTTCTCTCTGAGACGAAGGTGCATTAAACCGATATTGTTGCTGATGTGAGGTGGGTGGTTGAGGTAGAATCGAATATTGGGGGAAGCTTGGAGTCATGTACGGTGATGGATGATAGGCTTGGTGTCCCATGATATAAGGAGTGTTGTTGTATGACAAGCTTGGTTGATTTGCCATCAAAGTTAAAGAATCAGGGTACATACCTCGAGGCGAACAGTGCATGATCACGTGCTTCTCATGCTGCTGGAGAAAAGCATAGAGTTGATCCAAATTGCACTTATGCAAATCCCTAGTTAACTTAACATCAGTAATATACTCACCCCATTCAGCTTGAGGTAAAGTATTCAAAAACTTGGTGTTAACCTGGAATGGAGCAATCACGAGATTGTATACATTCAAATCATTCATGAGAGTAGTGAATCTAAAGTAGTAGTCGTGAAGTGTTTCCCCTGGACTGTACGTGAATCTATCAAACAGATCATACAACTGACATTCCCGTTCCTGTTTAGTAAGAGACGTACCTTGTAGCAAAACCTTTAGACGTTCCCATAAATCCTTTGCAACCGTATATTGACTTACCATTCGATAGATGTCATGTGGAAGAGCTTAGAGAATGGTTTGAAGAGCCTTTTCGTCTACATCGGCAATAAGTTGTTGAGCTGGTGTAAGTTCTTCAAACTCCCGTGGTCGAGTCTCATTGTTAACAACGATGGTACCATAATCAAGTGGACCATTCAGAATTGACTTGACCATAAGCCTCCCATATGTCGGTTTTCCCTTAATGTATGACATCATACGGCCTTGCCATGCTTCAAAGACTTCTTTAATGAGCATTGGAGGGCGATTATCCGTTCCCGTAATGACGGAAATATCCGTAAGTGATGTCATTTGAGGCATTAATGAATTCGGATTCATTCTGATCACTTTAAAGAGTCAAAGATTATCGGTTGATCGAGCAGTGAAGTAAAGTTGTGAGTTGTGTTGAGTTTTTGTGTAAGAAACCAAGATTAAATCCTCTAAAAATCGTCGAAAAAACAAGTAAAATATCCCTTGGTTCGGAACAATTGTTGATTCGGAAGAAACTGGTTCGGAACTTCCTTGATCCAGAACAGTGTTGATTCGGAAGATTTTGGTTCGGAACTTCTTTGATCGGAACAGTTGTTGATTCGGAAGATTTGGTTCGGAACTTCTTTGATCGGAACAGTTGTTGATTCGGAAGATTTGGTTCGGAACTTCTTTGATCCGGAACTTTTGGTTCGGAAGATATTGGTTCGGAACTTCTTTGATCGGAACAGTTGTTGATTCGGAAGATTTGGTTCGGAACTTCTTTGATCCGGAACTTTTGGTTCGGAAGATATTGGTTCGGAACTTACTGGAAAAAAGGTTGGTTCGTGTGTTTAACAGTCGACTAAATATATTAAGAACAAACCCAGATTTTTACCAAATAACCCGAAAAGTTTTGTGATTTCTACTAAAAGAAGTAAAACCCAAAACTTATCTACTAATCCCAACAACAAAATCACCAAAAATTTCAAGAATCAAGATAGATTTTCCAAAAAAACACTAATACAATAAAAAACTAAAGAACAACACAAATCATTACCTTAAATCACCCCATGGCTCTTGATACCAATTGAAGAATAGTGATAATCTTATGAATCAATAAGGTGGGTTGAAGGTTTCTAGAGAGAGAAAGTAGTGAGAGAAAGTGAGAGAGAAAATGTGTATGTTTATTAAAATGGAATGGAAACAACACCAACAACCGACCCCTTTCCATGGTGGAAAGGGGTATTTATATCCAAGCCACTAATGGGCTTGGGCCGACCCATGACAAGCCCATGGGTCGGTTTCTTACTTAACTAAATAAGCAAACATTAACTACGAGCTATACAACATTAATAATATTGTGGAGTGACCGATACTTCTAATATACGTTAAAAACGTATTTCTAACAAGATTTAGAAGAGATATTTAGAGAGAGAAAGAGAAGAAAAGTAGAGAGAGAAACTAGAGATATTTTGGAAGGTTAATGTTTACTAGAGAGAGAAAGTAAATGTAACCAACACCCTCTTCCACACATGGAAGAGGGTATATATACCCACGAACCAATGGGCTTTCCATGGGCCGTGGGTTTGTTTCCATGGGTCGGGCTTGGTTTACACTTGGGTTTACACCCCTAACTTAGACAATATTAGCTTAGAGTCCAAGCCCGGTTAACCCGACTAACCTATTACAATACAAGACCTTTAACGACTAAGATGACCTATTACATTCTTGTTCGACTATATAAAATATAGGGCTAACAATCCCCCCAATGTATCGGTCATCTTAAAAAGCTTAAAAAGCATAAGATGATTGAGAGAATACATTCTTGTAGAGGAGATCTTCCTGCTTTGGTCTTGTATCTTGGTCTTGATCTTGTTTGTAACGGCTTTGTTCCTTCATGCTTTTGTGATCTTTATCTTGAGCCTTTGTCATTTGACTTTGAGTGCTTGAGATCTTCAATCTATTCTTGATAGTGTTCATCTTGAGCTCTTGTGACAAGATGACCTATTACATTCTTACATTCTTAAGCATCTTGATTATCGCCATCTTGTGCTCTTGTGACTTTTGAATCGACATCGGTTACACAGCTACACCACCTTCTTGATATGCAACAACATATATAGACACGGATAAAATGGCTTTGAACATTTCATCCTAACTCGGTAGCGTTTTACCTCCAGTCGGTGAAGACCGTTTAGACGGTATTAGATATCGTATCAGGTAGATTCGATTAAGAATCTCCTTGACAGGGTTTCCCGGCGGTAGTAGCCAGTTCTCTTTACTCGACCGTCTCAAAGCAGACTACGAACGTAAAGAGTGAATCATAAAGATAAATTATCCGTCTGATTAGAGTCGTCAATTCAGAATTCCTGGAACAAGTTTGATTCAATAAGAATCGCACCATTGTTGCTTTCCAGTTTGTCACAAGCTTGATTCATAGAGAATCTTGCAAGTTACCTACCACAGTGCTGTTTGATGTTGACACTGGAAGGATTTCCATTCGTCACTGTGAACACTAATGAGTGTCACTCTGAATGTTCTGGCAAGATCACATGGATTTTGCGAAGAAACCTGGAATCAAGTTTGAATCAATTAAGAATCCAAACTTAGTTGCTTTCCAGTTCTCACAAGTTTGATTCGTGTAGAATCGCACAAGTTACCTACCATGAGCTTGTTTGATGCTGGCTCAAACAGGATTTCCATCTTCATTGTGAATCGTATCACTCAGATGTTCTGGCAATATCACAAGGATAATGCGTAGGACTCGATTGTGTCCTAATGAGATGATAGAAAGATATCGTTTGGCTCTAGACTCAATAAGTGCATTTTGGTAATCGGAGGCTGGAGCAGACTGCCACCTTTTCAATATTAACTAACTCGGAGTGAGAAAGTCAATAGATACGTGTTGATCTCCGTGACAATGAGACAAGTTTCTATTGAGAGAAACTCGAATGGTTGGGAAGGGTTGTGAATTGCATCACTGGGTCCATGATGACTTGTCTTCAGTAGATGTATTGACCCGATTTCTGCCTAAGTTGCATAGAATATTCAACTCCTTCAATGCTTACCAATACGTCATCACTAGCACCTTGATGTGATTGTTCCAGTGCTAACTTATGTAATTGGTCCGCATTCAGCTTCATCCATCTCCATCTTTCCTAAGGACAACTATTTCTAGCTACGGAATGTCCTTGGGTAGATCCCTCCGGTTCTGGTTGGATCATAGGACTTAGTTTCGTATCCTAAACCACCTTTTGACTCCAACATTTCGTCGTGGATAGTAGGTTGTTTTGGGTATAGATCATAACCATAAAACCATTGAAAACCATTCAAAGTGTTTGATAAAAATCAGAACTTTTAACACTTTGAAAGTTTTACATTTCTGAAAAGCTCCCCCTACACACATGCATCGATATACGAAATAGTTTAGCATGTGAAGGAAAGAGTTGCACTTGAGTCTTTAAGATCACATGTTGCGATTTATTACATTTTAATCACATTTTCTCCTCTATCTCTAATATAAAAAACATAATATTAGAGATACCAATTTATTAAAATGTGACAGTTTCTAGAAAAGACGATTGGGAGAGAAACATGTGTGCACGCATGAATCATGGAACATTAAGTCGGGTTGCTCTCCCTCAACAATATATGTGTGTCTTGTGACAAAATTTTGGAAAAACGACACCACAAAATATGTTGAGTTACGGAGATGAGATGCCTTTTCCGATATTATATATTACATTCGACAATTTCATATCAATTTCGGAATGTGTTGGATACATAAAATATGATAATTTTCTAGATGTACCCCAACAACATTAAAGGCTTGATTTTAAAACGCTCCCCCTCAAAAATTGATCAAAATAACATATGACAATTTTGAGATATAAAAACCACATATGATGAAGGGAGTGTTGAACACACAATTTTGAAAGATCTAGAAAAATCTTTTGAGAAATTCTTGAAAAATGTGTTCAACGGTTTTAAAATAATCAGGATATAAGACTTCTCTTCTATTGCTTAGGGAAAGTGCACTGAAACGTACACTTTCCTTTCGGGTTCGTTTTTCATGAGCTCAAAACTTTGATTGTTTTGAGACTAGCTCATGACCGAGAAAAATAAATTTCCCGTTGTGAAGGATAAGTTATCATCCGTGATAAACTTTCCTTAAGTTGAAGTTCGAGGTCTAAGCTGACATTTACTTAGAAATCGTTTTTCATGAACTTAGAAACTTTGAATGTTTTTATGAGAAGCTCATGACCGAGGAATATGAATTTCTCATTGAGAAGGATAAGTTGTCATCCGAGATAAACTTTCCTTAGTTGAGGTCCGAGTCCTAAGCTGTGATGCGCTTAGAAGTCATTATGAGAAATATCAAGCAGCTTCATTTGCCAAAACCTCCAAGTCTTCTGGAGTCATATACTTCATACCAAGACGGCCAACGAGATACTAAAACCTATTTTGTGACAGGGCTTTTGTAAACAAGTATGCTATCTGGTACTCAGTTCTGACAAAGTATAATTCCACGAGACGACGTTCCACTTGTTCCTTGATGAAGTGATATCTGACTGCGATGTGCTTGGTACGGGAGTGTTGAACCGGATTTCAAGATATGACTATGGCCGACTTTGTGTCACAATACGTAGGTACTTTATCAAAATGGAAGCCATAATCCGTGAGTTGAGTTCTCATCCAGAGGACTTGAGCACAACACGCGGATAGAGCCACATATTCTGCTTCAGCTGATGAAAGCGAAGTGCAATCCTGCTTCTTTGACGACCAGCTCACAAGCTTGTCTTCCCCTAGAAATTATACGCTACTAGAAGTGCTTTTGCGACTATCAAGGCAACCTGCGTGATCAGAATCTAAAAAGGTTGTTAGATGAAAACCGGTTTCCTTCGGATACCAGAGTCCCATGTGAATGGTATTCTTAAGGTACCGAAATATCCGTTTAACCTCTTTGAGGTGCTTTTGAGTAGGTCTGGCTTGATGTGCACAATAGCATGTGGCATGATGAATATCAGGCCTGTTGGCTGTAAGGTACATAAGTGACCCGATCATACTGCGATATCGCGTTTGATCTATGGGATATGAGTACAAGTCAGCGTCTAGGGATTTGGTGGACAATTGTGTACCAGGCGAGCACATGAGGTCATACCATGCTTTTTAAGTATCTCTTGAGCATACGTAGCTTGGTTAATGAAGATACCACATGGGGATTGATGAATCTGGAGGCCTAAAAAGAATTTTAGCTCCCCCATCATTGACATTTCAAATCTGTTGTGCATTAATTTTTCAAAACGTTTTGAAAGTTTTGGGTTCTTAGAACCAAAAATAATGTCATCAACATAAACTTCCACCAGCAGTATGTCATTCCCATATTTATTAGTAAAGAGAGTAGGATCAATAGAACCTTTGGAAACCAAGAAGTTTGATAGTTCTTGGTACCATGCCCTTGGAGCTTGTTTAAGTCCATATACAGCCTTGTTGAGACAGTAGACTTTGTCAGGATGAAGAGGATTGATGAATCCTTCCAGCTGATTCACATACACTTCTTCCTTCAAATGACCATTGAGAAAAGCAGTTTTAACGTCCATCTGAAAAACCGTGAAGCCCTTATGTGCAGCATAAGCAAGGAATATCCTGACTGCTTCCAAACGAGCGACATGAGCGAATGATTCATCGTAGTCTATGCCTTCTTGTTGACGGTATCCCTTAACCACAAGACGAGATTTATTTTTGATGATGGTTTGTTCTTCATCTAGTTTTTTTTTCAGATCCATTTGAAATCTAAAACTGACATTCCATAGGGTCTGTTGATGTAGTGTTTTTACTACCCTTTAGGAAAAGAGCAATAAAATAGGGTAAGCGTGCACGATTTAGGAAAACCGTGTGTAAATGACCCTAAAGGTGAGTTCGTTCTCTCGAGGAGGCACGTGTGTTGTGTGATGAAAGATGATTTATGTTTTTGATTATTAATGAGAAGAAAAGAAGAGAAAATGACGAAGACGAAAAAATAGAAAAATAAGGCAAAAAACACTACTAGAAAGTTACGACGTAGAACGTAAAAAGCACAAAATTTAAAATTTTAATCTAAAAATTCCTAAAAATTACTAAAAATCCCAAATAATATTCTAAGAGTTTACAAAAAATCCAAAATTGCCAAAACCTTTTAATTAATTTAATAATGACTTTTTAATGCTAATTAAAGCCCTAAAAATCACTTTTAAATATTAAAAAGCCCTAAACAATATTTAATAGTTTGTAAACCTCAAAAATGACCTAATTAAGCTAAAAACTATTTTTAAAAATTTTAAAACCAAATTAAACTATTTTTTAACTCCTAAAAACTATTAAAATCTATTAAATCTTAAATTAATTCTAAAAATTAATTGAAAAGCCTAAAAATTATTCTACAAATGGGAAAAGTCCTAATTAATGATAAAGAACCTAGGAAAAATGAAAAAGAAATAAAAATAAAACTTTGACTTTTTATGATTAAATTAATATTAAAATATTCAAAAAAATAAAAAGTTCTTAAATAAATTCTAAAAAATTCTCAAAAATCCTAAATATTCTAACTAAGAAGAAAATGTAAATTAAAGTTTCTAAAACCTTTTAGTTAATTTTATATTAATTTTCAAAGTTTAATAAAAAACCTAAAATCAAATAAAATTAAAAATTAAAGTTTTTGAAAACTTTTTTATATGTAAACCTCAAAAATACAAATAAAAACCTAAAAACTATTTTTTTGTATTTTAAAACTACTGTTTACTATTTTTTATACACTTTCTAAAAATCAAACTAAAAATAATCCTAGAAATTAATTAAATAATAGGAAAAATAATATTTTTAGCCAGAAAAATCCTAAAACCTATTATAATCCTAGGAAAAATGATAAGAAGCTAAAAAGCTTAATAAATAAGCTAAAATAAGCCAAAAAGGTCACGGCTTATTTTACAAAAGCCAAAACACAAACACCTTATATATTAGACTTTGCAAGAGTATACCAGTCAAAGACCCTAGGGCAGATGGTTAGAGCGTATGTGTGTGGGAGGAGTGGCGCAGGTTCGAGTCCTGGCCACGTCCTTTTTGGCAAATTAATTTTTTTTTTTTTTTTTAAACTCAAACAGTACAACTTATAAGCTAATAAACTCAAATCCAAATCCAATTTTACCCAAGATTCAACAAGTTATGAATCAAAACGTATCCAGTTTTGCTTGTTCTTCTGATGACCAAGTGAAGAGTCCTTCACTTGAACAAAAACCAAGAGGAGCTTGGTTTTGTGCTATTCTTTGTGGATGTTTTTGGAGCAAAAGGGCACCCTTGTGCTTATTGAAGCACAAGGAGTCAAGGACTAGCTGAAATAAGCACTTAGCACACAAGATGATCACAAATCAAGCACACAAGGCAATACAATGTTGCTGTGATCTATACTAGGTCTGGTGGTTGTTTAAGCTTTTTACATGCACACTACTGAAATTCAATGGTCCAAATTTGGCACACAAACTCACAACTTAACATACAAACCAAAACAAACCCTGAATCACCCAATATCTCAACAGATTTCTCAAGTCAAGTACCAAATTTCATGAAATTCCAACAGAAAGTGACAAAGCAGATTTTGGCTATACTTTTTCTCTTTTAACACACCAACAGGCTACAAACTTGCACCAAATGAGTAATTAACTAGCTAGAAACTAAATGCAATCATAACAAACCTACCTAACACCTTTTTTAAAACACTACAATGATTTTATGCCCTGCTTAAACCCGTTTCCAAACACCACTTTAAAAACTGAAATCAAGATTTTTCAAACCAAATCCTATCCAAACTTAATCAAACTGGATACCAAAGCTTATAACATGCATATAATCACATAAGAACTTAAATCATACAATCTTAACACACTTAATCAACAAATCAAACAAATTACATGAATCTCATATTTTCTGAACTTTCAAAAAGGAAAAGAGGATTTACCTAAGGGCTTTACATCCAAAGCCCTAGTGGATGAATATCCACCTCCAATACCAACTGGGGTTGGTGCTGACCCTTCAACAGCAACAAAACTTTAACCTGCTAAAGAAAAATCAAAAGAAAACAAGAAAATACCCAATAATCTGTTTTCACTTTTTTTCTTTCTTAAAAACCTTACACAATCCTTCAATCCTTTCAAACACGTTTTAAAACACCCTAACTTCAAAAATTTACAATCCCTCAGTCCACTTTCACTTTCCAAGAGATTGGATTTTTGAAAGTTCAAACACTTTTTCAAAACCTTTTTGATACTTAAACCTCAAACAAATCTTTCACACTTTTTAAATTGGAACTCAGAACTTAGCATAAACACAACACACAAACTTTTTAAAAACATAAAAGGAATTACTCTTTATATCAAAAATACCAAACTTTATTTCTTAAAAAAGGAATTACAAGTGATTAGCTAAAATTCTGGAACAAAGGGCATTACACAAGCTGTAAGCTCCTTTTATAGTACTCTAAGACTATTCTAGAACCTATGAATAAAAAAATACAAAGGTGAAACCCTAAACTGGAAAATCTCAAAATTGCCCTTCTTGTTCTTGGACGAATCTTGGTCAAAAAGGTGTACATGTGATGCCAGCTGTGGATTCTTGATCTTTGGACGTTCAAATCGCCTTGGAGGCCAAGGAGAATGATCACAATCGTTTAAATTGTCGGGGGTGGGGTTTTGTGTGAAAATGACTTGGCAGGGGAAGGTTGGGGAGAGGACCACAGGCCACGTGGCCTTGTTTTGTTGGGTGGGAAATGGTGAGGGGAATCTTAATTAGCATTCTGGATATTTTGGGGGTTAACCCCTTTGATTTGAGGGCTAATTAATCTGGGTAGGATTAGGGTTCGTTGGGGATTAAGGGGGGTTTAGATCTGTTTTGTGTTTAAACAAAATTTAAAAACTTGTTTAAGGTGGGAAAAGTATGGTTAGTGGGGTGTTGACCTCATTTGACCAAATTTTTAAATAAACCGGGTATAAGTGGGATTGGGCTTGGGGGAGTATTGGGCTTATGTTGGGTAATTATAATACCAGTCCAAACTAACATAGTTCCTTGTTAACTATTTGCACATCCAGTCCATTTGTTAAACTCCTTTCAATGGCAGTCCAAACTGAATTGCAAAATTAGTCCTTTTGTGATTTTGGACTAACTTTTGCATTCTTAATCATCTTCCAAGGGCATTTCTTGTTCATTCTTCAAACTTCAAGGGTAATACTTTTACATTTGACTTTTGGAGGGTTAAATGTGACAAGTTCTTCAAAGATGAGGGGCCATTTTTGCCAATTCTTCAAACTTCAGGGGTCTTTTTGCAAATTTCCATTTTGAGCTTGGTTCATTGTGCGACTTCGTTTCCCGTGTTCGTTTTTGATTGATTCTTGTGTTCTTTTGCCATTTCCTCAATATCCGTACCTAAAAATACACAAGTAACAAACACGAGCATATATTTGGTCTATTTTATGATATTTTATGCATTTTAAGGCCGTTTTGGACGATGAGACCATGTATAAAAGCAGTCTCATCACTCCCCCATACTAAACCATTGCCGTGCCCTCACGCAATGCTAGAATAAAGTATCAAAGCATCTCCAAAATTTAATTTTATTCACTTTTATTGAAATGATAAACTAGCTACACTACACTATCACTACTACTTGTGTTTTGGACATAATGTATGATTCTCATCGCAATATGGGACGTTTAGGTTCATAGAATAAGAACACGTGAATGCTTCGTTAGAAATAATTTCGTCGTCCTCGATTTTCACCTTAATTCCATGCCAAGCGTGTAACGAGATCATTGTTATTATAAGTTAGTAATGCTAACACTACTCATATGCCCTAATCACGTACTTATTCTCCCATTATTCCTAAGTTGTATCTCTTATATTTTATTATGTCTTAATGATCACGAGGATACATCGTTGACTTATGCGATAATAGAGATTTAGGTCTAAAAATAGAGTCCTAACGGTGTAACTAAGACCATCAAATCAATAACCCCTCCTAATAGACAACGATGTTAAAAAATTAAGTTGACAAGAAGAATCGATAAACACGGTTTTATAACGGTTTTGAACATGAGACTTATTACCAAGACTTTTATACGCCCCCTAACGGAAGGACCTTATTATCTTTGGTTTACCTCCATCTTTTATTCAACTTCGCCATGAAGCTTTTATTATGACTTCGGTCTTGCCTTGCCTTTTATTATCCGCCTCATCGGTGGTTTTATTAGCCAAAGACGTATATCCTCACGCTAAAGCGAATTTTGGATCTTTAAAGCTTCGAAGATTAAGGCTTGATTCACTTTCAATTTTGCATAGATTTTAGGCCTTGTGGGGCTTCAAATTGTTTGCTAGATTTAGGTGAGCACTTGAAATCTTATTATTGGGTGAAGCTTTCGATTATTTGGGTGCCAATACTTCAAAACCGTGACGCTGGCGATACCTTAATGTCTTCCCAATTTAATTACACGGAAGCTACTAGAAAAGACTAGAAACCCAACAATCAAAACTAAACCGCTAAATCAATATTTATTAAGCAAAAATATTTACATGTGAAGGGAGAATAAGCAAACAACGAGAACACATGAGTTTTTGAAAGAATACGAGTACTCTACGTTTAGCATAGTAACTTATAATTAACTCTATCATTTCTCGTCCTCATTTAAGAGACTTAGCCTAATGTGTAGTTAAGGAATCAAAGCTAAGTGCTCAACACGCACGGTCGAGTCAAAAATTACTCTTATTCTCGCCATCGGAAAATCTACATTCGTGTCTTCAAACACTTATGATCATGAGAAAAAATTTAAAATTTGGCCATTTTTAGCCTTATTTTGCAACAAAACGATAAACTTTGGAAAGCGTGAAGGTTTGGCAAGGCAAGTATCTATTCACCCCCCCCATACTAAAGTTAAACATTGTCCTCAATGTTTCGAGTCTAGGGGTGCAAACACCCCCATACTAGAGACGTAGTCGAATGCCTAATTTAGCATGGAAAGGGTGTAACCATTAAATTAATAGCCGTTTATGAAGTGTGCTATAAACCTAAGGTTAGAACATAAAAGGATATATCATATGGATATTGGGAATGGCCTCCAAAGCAAACGATCGAGTGCTCCCACGAAACGAACACGAGAGGCTCCAATCGTGAAGATGATGATCTAAAAGACACAATGCACAAACAACCACGAGACAACGAGTTGGAAGGGCACAAATCCCCTCACATTACACTAATTAGAAAGCAATAATATGTACATGGATAAGCATGGGTCTCCCCCACGAGGCACCTTGTTTTTGATAACCGAGTCAAAAGCTCGACTCGAATCCCCATAAATGTGATCATTTAGGGATAATCATGGTTTGGTCAATTTTTGGTGGGGCTTACATGATAAACAAGGCCCAAAAGTACGTGGAGTACTTTAAAAATCCGATAAACGTATACCGGGGTCAAAGATAGCGTCCTCGTTTTCGGATGAAAGACAAGACAACACAACTCCAACACAAATCCCAATGGGATAGAAGAAAATAGGAGAGAAGAAATAGAAGGGTGGGACAATGGGTAAGGCATAACATTGAGCTACTCGAGGTAGACTCGCACCAATCAAATGAAAAGATTTTCCATTTATTGCATCGGTGGAAGACCGAGATTTCCCTATAAAAGCAATTCCAGGATCAAATATCTCGTCCTCGGTGGACAAGGATGAGGGAACATAAGGGGATTCCCCCACACTAAGTCCACACAAAGCATCGTCAAAAGGAGAAGACGAGCTTGTAGTACTCAATAACCGTGGTGATGACGGAGTTAGAATTGTAGAAAAATCTTTTAAATTAAATTCAAAATCTTTTCCTTTTTCATCTTTAACACTCTCCTTGTGAAAACCCGATTTAATTATGTCAAAAATATTTGGTGTATCTAAAACAATGTTAGTCACACTAAAAATTCTCACATTTTGAAAGCGTTTTGGTTTAGGTGGTGGCAAGTTTTCAAATCTTTTGTCAACAAAGAAAACCTCCCCATCGGGATCAACGTATTCATCATCCGAAGATTCACTCGAGATTGGAATCATAGGCTTAACACTCTTAACCTCCATCGGCGGAGGGGACGGAACTTCATTTTTCTCAACTCCTAAAACTCTATTTGAAATCTTTTGACAAATGTTTTTGATAGGATTGACATTGTACAAAGATGTGATCGAATAAACATGAGAAAGAGTGGAGTTTTGGGTTGCATTAATGACGAGTTCTTCCTCATTGAAACGAAGAGTGATTTTTCTTGCATGCACATCGATAAGTGCTCTCGAGGTATCCAAAAAAGATCGACCTAAAATTAACGGAACTTTAGGATCGATGGGAATATCAACAACAATGAAGTCCACGGGATAATAGAATTTCCCAACTTTCACAAAGACGTCCTCGGCAACTCCACAAGCTAGAATCGTAGAATGATCGGCCATTTCGATTGATTCTTGAAGGAGTGAGATTTGGAAGATTGAGCGATTTAAAAATCTCAAGAGGCATCAAATTAATACTAGCACCAAGATCGGCCAAGGCGTAGCATTCTTCCATGTCTTGGATAGCACATGGGATTAAAAACTTTCCAGGATCACCGACTTTTTGAGGTATGCGGCTTAGAAAAACCGAAGAACAACTAGACGATTTTTGCAATTTCTCTTTGTTATTCAACATACTTTTGAAGTTCGCGGCAAATCGAGGCATCATGACTAAGGCGTCGGCAAAACTTATATTGAAATTCAAGTCACGAAACATTTTCATAAAGAGTTCAAATTGATAATTATTTCGTTCTTGTGCCTTTTCCTTGTCTCGTCTTGATGGGTAGGGTAAAGGTGGTGTGGGTTGGGGCAAATTAGGCATAGGCATCGGCCTTGGAATCTCGGGTTCCATTATGGGTATAGGTTCAACCGTAGGTGTGGTTTGAGCGGTACTTCGTGGGCTTGTAATGTGCTCCTTTTCAACCACAACCTCGGGTTCTTTCTCTTTTTCCTTCTCCATAGAAGTACTTGGACGAGAAATGGGTTCTTTGAAAGTTTTACCACTACGAGTAGTAATAACCTTCAACTCTCCTTTCGGGTTCACGATGGTATCACTAGGAAGACCACCCGAAGAAGAGGGCTTACACATGATAGCTTCAAACATCTTAGCCATACGGTCTTCAAACTTAGATTGCCTAGCATCCGCTTTTAACAATTCTTGCTTAATCTCATGTTGTCCTTGCTCCATTTTTTGTTGATTTTGTTGGAGTCGTGTGACATTTCCTTCCATTTTATTAGCATGAGTTTTAAGTTCATTAGCAAGTTCGTTTTTAAGCTCGTTTTTCAACTCGGATCTTAAGCTAATCATCTCACGTTGCATGTTATCAAACTTAGCATCATTAGCCTTAGCATAATCTAAAAATTCTCCTTGCAAATTTTTAGTGTGAGCATTTTGAAAACCTTGAGTAGGAGTTTGAAAATCACGGTTTTGGTTTTGGTTTGAAATTTGCCCATTTCCACTTTCGTAATTACCCTTGTTATAATTTCTTTGATTTCCTTGGTAATTTCCACCTTGATTGTTGTTTCGATAGTTATTAGCATTTTGATTTTGTGGAGCTTGATTTTGGCGGGAACCTTGACCGATTTGGTTATAAGTTCCCGTGGCTACAAAAGCATTCGAAGTGTTACCATCCGCGGTAATGCACTCGGAAAAATCATGAGCTCCACCACATGAAATACAACTCTTAGCAACCGCTTTAACCGAAGCGGTGTTTGAAGCTTCTTGAGCTTTCCAATGAGACATAAGAGTCGAAAACCTATCGAAAAACCTATTCTCCTCATTTGCTTCATCTTGCAAGGCATTAATGGAACGAGATGATGACGAGCCCAAATTGGCAACACTCGGTGTGTTACGAGGGCTATAGACCTTAGACCTATTTTCTATGATTTTCAAAGCCTCATTGGTCGTTTTGCACAAAAAATTACCACCCGCGGCGGCATTTAAATAATCTCGTTCATGTTCATTAAGCCCATTATAAAAAGTGTCAATTTGATGCAATTCGGAAAAATCATGGTGTGGACATTCATGCAACATTTCTTTAAACCTTTCCCAAGCCATTGAAAAACTTTCATTTGGTCTTTGTGTAAACGTGAAATCTCGTTTTTCAAATGTGTTGTCTTAGATGGTGGAAAAAATTGATTCACAAATTTAGACACGAGATCGGCCCATGTCAAAATCGAATTCGGCGGTTCTTTCTCAAGCCAAATCTTGGCGGGTCCATCTAACGAGTAAGGAAACAACATCATCTTAATGGCATCGTGTGGTACATCCTTAAACTTGCTTGTCGCGGTAAGACGATTAAATTGCCTAATGTGATCATGTGGGTTGTCCTTTTCATGACCGCGAAACTTGTTTGCTTGAAGCATAGACATTAAACCCGTTTTGATCTCAAAGTTCTCCGCAAGGATGGCGGGAATCACAATGGCCTCTCCAAAACCCTCGGTGGGTGCTTGAAGCAACTCCATCATAGTACGATTAGCCATGATAGCTTCTTGTTCTACAATAGGTTCCTCACTTGGAGACTCCTCACTAGAATGAGCTTTAGTAGGAGTTTTGTTCTTGCGTCTACGTGCACGTTTTGCTTGATTACGAGTGAGCATAAACTTCACGTACAACGTGGAGACGAGCAAAGAAGATTCTTTTTGGTATTTTGTGTTTTTTCAATTTTTTTGTGGTTTTTGATTGTATTAACCTTTTTGGAAATTGGTGAATGTATTAAATAGACAATGAGTCCACAAATCTCCTCACTAATCAAATCTCTTGATTAAAAAGGCCTCAAGGAATGAAAACGATCACGTGGAGTGAACGCCTTCGATGACTTTAGAACGATGGTGGAACACCAAATCGTTCAAGAGGGTTTAATCAATGGAAACCAAGAAAATATATATGATATGTAGTAATACTTTGGGCGGCAAAACCCTCGATTCACTCTCAAAATCAAATACGCACAAGCAAGCGGAGGAAACGAGGCGGCGCGAAGCACTTAAGAGCCTTTTTCCTTTAGGTTGTGAAATACAACCGCCTTATACCCACCTTATAGTTTGTATTATCAAGATTAAGCTTCACGAAAGTATTTATCTATTTTTGCCTTTTTCTTTGGTTTGAGTTCGAATACAATGATCGAGTGATGAAATCCCGAATCAAGGTTGTGATTGCTCACGTATTTGGAGTACTTGTGTATTTATTGTTCTACGTATACAATATAGTAATAATATTCACACAAAAACCAAAAAACGATAATACGTATTAGTAGAGTGCTACTAATACAAATACTAATTATGGTTAGTATAAAAACTACAATTGTTCAATCAAAACACAACACGCCTCCCCGGCAGCGGCGCCATTTTGATATAGTGTTTTTACTACCCTTTAGGAAAAGAGCAATAAAATAGGGTAAGCGTGCACGATTTAGGAAAACCGTGTGTAAATGACCCTAAAGGTGAGTTCGTTCTCTCGAGGAGGCACGTGTGTTGTGTGATGAAAGATGATTTATGTTTTTGATTATTAATGAGAAGAAAAGAAGAGAAAATGACGAAGACGAAAAAATAGAAAAATAAGGCAAAAAACACTACTAGAAAGTTACGACGTAGAACGTAAAAAGCACAAAATTTAAAATTTTAATCTAAAAATTCCTAAAAATTACTAAAAATCCCAAATAATATTCTAAGAGTTTACAAAAAATCTAAAATTGCCAAAACCTTTTAATTAATTTAATAATGACTTTTTAATGCTAATTAAAGCCCTAAAAATCACTTTTAAATATTAAAAAGCCCTAAACAATATTTAATAGTTTGTAAACCTCAAAAATGACCTAATTAAGCTAAAAACTATTTTTAAAAATAGTTTTTAGCTTAATTAGGTCATTTTTGAGGTTTACAAACTATTAAATATTGTTTAGGGCTTTTTAATATTTAAAAGTGATTTTTAGGGCTTTAATTAGCATTAAAAAGTCATTATTAAATTAATTAAAAGGTTTTGGCAATTTTGGATTTTTGTAAACTCTTAGAATATTATTTGGGATTTTTAGTAATTTTTAGGAATTTTTAGATTAAAATTTTAAATTTTGTGCTTTTTACGTTCTACGTCGTAACTTTCTAGTAGTGTTTTTTGCCTTATTTTTCTATTTTTTCGTCTTCGTCATTTTCTCTTATTTTCTTCTCATTAATAATTAAAAACATAATCAATCATTCATTACACAACACACGTGCCTCCTCGAGAGAACGAACTCACCTTTAGGGTCATTTACACACGGTTTTCCTAAATCGTCGTGCTTACCCTATATTATTGCCTTGTTTTTCCTAAACAAGTGTGATTTTACAACTATCAAAATGGCGCAAAATTTTAAAACCAAATTAAACTATTTTTAAACTCCTAAAAACTATTAAAATCTATTAAATCTTAAATTAATTCTAAAAATTAATTGAAAAGCCTAAAAATTATTCTACAAATGGGAAAAGTCCTAATTAATGATAAAGAACCTAGGAAAAATGAAAAAGAAATAAAAATAAAACTTTGACTTTTTATGATTAAATTAATATTAAAATATTCAAAAAAATAAAAAGTTCTTAAATAAATTCTAAAAAATTCTCAAAAATCCTAAATATTCTAACTAAGAAGAAAATGTAAATTAAAGTTTCTAAAACCTTTTAGTTAATTTTATATTAATTTTCAAAGTTTAATAAAAAACCTAAAATCAAATAAAATTAAAAATTAAAGTTTTTGAAAACTTTTTTATATGTAAACCTCAAAAATACAAGTAAAAACCTAAAAACTATTTTTTTGTATTTTAAAACTACTGTTTACTATTTTTTATACACTTTCTAAAAATCAAACTAAAAATAATCCTAGAAATTAATTAAATAATAGGAAAAATAATATTTTTAGCCAGAAAAATCCTAAAACCTATTATAATCCTAGGAAAAATGATAAGAAGCTAAAAAGCTTAATAAATAAGCTAAAATAAGCCAAAAAGGTCACGGCTTATTTTACAAAAGCCAAAACACAAACACCTTATATATTAGACTTTGCAAGAGTATACCAGTCAAAGACCCTAGGGCAGATGGTTAGAGCGTATGTGTGTGGGAGGAGTGGCGCAGGTTCGAGTCCTGGCCACGTCCTTTTTGGCAAATTAATTTTTTTTTTTTTTTTTTTTAAAACTCAAACAGTACAACTTATAAGCTAATAAACTCAAATCCAAATCCAATTTTACCCAAGATTCAACAAGTTATGAATCAAAACGTATCCAGTTTTGCTTGTTCTTCTGATGACCAAGTGAAGAGTCCTTCACTTGAACAAAAACCAAGAGGAGCTTGGTTTTGTGCTATTCTTTGTGGATGTTTTTGGAGCAAAAGGGCACCCTTGTGCTTATTGAAGCACAAGGAGTCAAGGACTAGCTGAAATAAGCACTTAGCACACAAGATGATCACAAATCAAGCATACAAGGCAATACAATGTTGCTGTGATCTATACTAGGTCTGGTGGTTGTTTAAGCTTTTTACATGCACACTACTGAAATTCAATGGTCCAAATTTGGCACACAAAATCACAACTTAACATACAAACCAAAACAAACCCTGAATCACCCAATATCTCAACAGATTTCTCAAGTCAAGTACCAAATTTCATCAAATTCCAACAGAAAGTGACAAAGCAGATTTTGGCTATACTTTTTCTCTTTTAACACACCAACAGGCTACAAACTTGCACCAAATGAGTAATTAACTAGCTAGAAACTAAATGCAATCATAACAAACCTACCTAACACCTTTTTTAAAACACTACAATGATTTTATGCCCTGCTTAAACCCGTTTCCAAACACCACTTTAAAAACTGAAATCAAGATTTTTCAAACCAAATCCTATCCAAACTTAATCAAACTGGATACCAAAGCTTATAACATGCATATAATCACATAAGAACTTAAATCATACAATCTTAACACACTTAATCAACAAATCAAACAAATTACATGAATCTCATATTTTATGAACTTTCAAAAAGGAAAAGAGGATTTACCTAAGGGCTTTACATCCAAAGCCCTAGTGGATGAATATCCACCTCCAATACCAACTGGGGTTGGTGCTGACCCTTCAACAGCAACAAAACTTTAACCTGCTAAAGAAAAATCAAAAGAAAACAAGAAAATACCCAATAATCTGTTTTCACTTTTTTTCTTTCTTAAAAACCTTACACAATCCTTCAATCCTTTCAAACACGTTTTAAAACACCCTAACTTCAAAAATTTACAATCCCTCAGTCCACTTTCACTTTCCAAGAGATTGGATTTTTGAAAGTTCAAACACTTTTTCAAAACCTTTTTGATACTTAAACCTCAAACAAATCTTTCACACTTTTTAAATTGGAACTCAGAACTTAGCATAAACACAACACACAAACTTTTTAAAAACATAAAAGGAATTACTCTTTATATCAAAAATACCAAACTTTATTTCTTAAAAAAGGAATTACAAGTGATTAGCTAAAATTCTGGAACAAAGGGCATTACACAAGCTGTAAGCTCCTTTTATAGTACTCTAAGACTATTCTAGAACCTATGAATAAAAAAATACAAAGGTGAAACCCTAAACTGGAAAATCTCAAAATTGCCCTTCTTGTTCTTGGACGAATCTTGGTCAAAAAGGTGTACATGTGATGCCAGCTGTGGATTCTTGATCTTTGGACGTTCAAATCGCCTTGGAGGCCAAGGAGAATGATCACAATCGTTTAAATTGTCGGGGGTGGGGTTTTGTGTGAAAATGACTTGGCAGGGGAAGGTTGGGGAGAGGACCACAGGCCACGTGGCCTTGTTTTGTTGGGTGGGAAATGGTGAGGGGAATCTTAATTAGCATTCTGGATATTTTGGGGGTTAACCCCTTTGATTTGAGGGCTAATTAATCTGGGTAGGATTAGGGTTCGTTGGGGATTAAGGGGGGTTTAGATCTGTTTTGTGTTTAAACAAAATTTAAAAACTTGTTTAAGGTGGGAAAAGTATGGTTAGTGGGGTGTTGACCTCATTTGACCAAATTTTTAAATAAACCGGGTATAAGTGGGATTGGGCTTGGGGGAGTATTGGGCTTATGTTGGGTAATTATAATACCAGTCCAAACTAACATAGTTCCTTGTTAACTATTTGCATAGCCAGTCCATTTGTTAAACTCCTTTCAATGGCAGTCCAAACTGAATTGCAAAATTAGTCCTTTTGTGATTTTGGACTAACTTTTGCATTCTTAATCATCTTCCAAGGGCATTTCTTGTTCATTCTTCAAACTTCAAGGGTAATACTTGTACATTTGACTTTTGGAGGGTTAAATGTGACAAGTTCTTCAAAGATGAGGGGCCATTTTTGCCAATTCTTCAAACTTCAGGGGTCTTTTTGCAAATTTCCATTTTGAGCTTGGTTCATTGTGCGACTTCGTTTCCCGTGTTCGTTTTTGATTGATTCTTGTGTTCTTTTGCCATTTCCTCAATATCCGTACCTAAAAATACACAAGTAACAAACACGAGCATATATTTGGTCTATTTTATGATATTTTATGCATTTTAAGGCTGTTTTGGACGATGAGACCATGTATAAAAGCAGTCTCATCATCTCTCAACAAGTTCCCAAACATTTAGGCGTTCAAACTGATGAATTTCGTCTTGCATCGATTCAATACACGCCTGATCAGTCATGGCTTGTTTGATGTTTGTTGGTACAGTTGAACTCACGGTGAGTGCATACATACACACATCACCATCGGTTTCAAGTTGTCTGCGTGTTCGAACTGGTTGTGAAGGATTTCCAATGACTTGCTCCAATGGATGATCACGTGTCCAACGGTGAGTGGATGGATATTGTTGGTAGAATGTATGCATGTTGGACGGATCAACATGTTGAGTAGAAGACTCTCCAACTTCGTGTACCGGTGTACCGAACGGGTTGATAAATTCTTCTTCGTCGGGTTGTGCATCGACTGCTTGATTGTTGTTTCCTCCTTCAGCATTGACGGTTGGTGATGTTGGTTGTATGATAGTTTCCTGAGTTTGTTGAGAATCCAATGGAATAGTCTCTTGAGCAACGGTTGCTGAAGTAGAGGCAGTTGTGTCTTGTTGATTTTATTCGGGGCATCAGCAGTATTGACAGCGGAAGGCTTTGACACAACTTGATTGTTTCCATAGTAATATTCATCAAACATTGGATCATATAAATCAACCAACTCATTCATTTGTGTCGTAACCGTCGAGTCTGCTGTAGGAGTGCTTTCTTGACATTCTTGCACGGGACGTACATTGTTTTGTGTAGGTGCCATTATTGGACATTGAGGTGCGGGACTTGAGCTGTTGTGTTCAAGTATCATATGTGGCAATTCGTCAAAGTTCACATGAATTGTTTTGACAATAATCTTTGTTCTCTTGTTATAGACCCGATATCCTTTCGACAATGTAGCATACCCCACAAAAATACATGCATCACCTTTTTCTTTCATCTTGTCGATTTTCACCATCTTTAAGAATGTAGCATAAAGATCCAAATACGTGAAAGAATTTGACAGTAGGTTTCCTGCCATTGATGATTTGGTAAGGTGTCTTTTCATGTCTAGGGATTACGAGTGAACGATTCTGAGTATAACAGGAAATTGTAATTGCTTCAGCCCAGAAGAATAGTGGTAATTTTGAAGCAGAAAGCATTGTTCGAGCTGCCTCAACCAAAGTGCGGTTCCGTCTTTCGACAACGCCGTTTTGTTCAGGAGTTCGAGCAATAGACGTTTGATGTTCAATGCCTTATTCTTGAAAGTAAGATTGCAAGTTCTTGTTCAAAAATTCAGTACCCCTATCCGTTCTTACGGTTAAGACTTGAGCTTGAAGATTATGTTGTATCATCTTGAGAAAGTTTTTGAGAACCTCTGGTGTTTCATCTTTGGACCTTAAGAAGAAAGTGCATGTGTATCTAGAGTAATCATCAACAATCACGAGAATATACTTTTTCCCGTTAATACTCTCTACACGCATGGGATCACATAAATCAATGTGTAGAAGTTCCAATCGTCCTTTTGAGGTTGGAGTAGTCTTTATTTTGAAAGACTTTCGTTTTGGTTTCCCCAACTCACAAGAAGAACAAAGATGGTCTTTGACGAATTTTAACTTAGGAAGACCGGTCACAATATCATTCTTCGAGAGCAAGTTGATGGTGTCAAAGTTGAGATGTGACAATCGTTGATGCCATAACCATGCTTGAGAGGATTAAGCTTTAGCCATTAAGAAAATTGGATTTGTTGAAGATGTGTCTTGAAGAGTTACTGTGTAGAGATCAGAGCCACGAGAACCTGTAAGAAGGTCATTCCCATCATAGTCTCTAACATAACAAGTAGATTTCCAAAAATCCACTTCCAAATCCGCATCACAAAATTGACCAACCGAGAATAAATTTTGATTCAGTCCCTCGACGTAGTAAACCCTTTTGATAGTTATATTCCTTGAACCAAATCTCCGTATCCGAGTATCGGTGCAAACTGATCATTTCCGAACCGTACCGTACCCAGAAACTTCTCCACGAAGTTAATGAGAAGCTTCATATTGCTCGTCATGTGCTTTGTGCACCTGGAGTCCATTATGAATAGGATGATTTCGACAAGCTGCAGTAGAATTAGAAGACAATGTAGCATTTGACAAATGGGAGCCCTTGATAGAAACGGGTTCCAAAATAGTAGTGGGCCTAGATGCAAAGTCTACAGGCAAGCTGATATTCCTAGACCGAATCACTAAAGTGGTTAACTTAGGTACCCATTTGTATCCGGGTGGTGTAAATATCGAATAACCCCGTGTACATGTCCTAATCATGTTCTCATATAGCTTCTTTAATCTTTTTTGTTTACGTAGAGTAGTGGAGTCTAACGCACTTAGTTTCTTAAGTGGTTGATCAATGGATTGGTTCAAAGTTCTTGTGGGTTCTCTAGTACTAGTGGGCACAAGAATAGGCTTCCTAGTTCTAGTATTCACGCCATTATGATTAAGAGAACAAGCATCATGATTGAAAGTACGAACACATTTTCCACATTCAACACAAAAAAACTCAACATTCGAGGTCTTAGCATTTAAACTGTCATTACATGCAGTTACAGAAGTTTTATTCTTAGAAAAATTAAAATTCCTACGGTGGTCTTCTACTTCCAACTTCTTTCCTTGACTATTGTTAGGCATGACCTTATCTTGCATTCTAGCGCTCTTAAGCTGTGGTCCGCTAACACTAGTAGTGGGGATTACTCCTGTAGAAAAAGACACACGTTGATTAGTTTTCTTACTATTCTGAGGTAACCGCGATGTTCCAATTTGAGTGGGCTTAGTGTTCATCTTATACATTCCAGGTGCTATCACATTTGTACTCTTATCATTTCCTATCTTAGGCAAAGTGTGTGGGGACTGTCCCAAAATAGATGATTTAGGGCATTTAACCGCATTCGGTTGACGAACGGCGGATGGTCTACCCAAAACAGACTTTCCTTTCATTTTCGCAATGAGTTTCTGTAACTCACTAATGGCTATGTCCCTTTCTTGTAGCTGAGCTTTCAAATCATTACTTTCGAAATCTTTTTCATTTAATTGACAAAACGAAGAAGCTGCCATTTCTTGACACTTTTTATGATTATGAGATTTATCACCTTTTTGTAAAGCGAGTTCAAGAGAAATGGAGTGTTTCTCAAGTTGGGAAAAACTTTTCGAAAGTTTGTTATATGACTGAATTTGTTTTGAAAGCTCTACTTCAAGATTGCGACATTTCTTGTCCGTTTCTGACACTAGCCATGCTACATGACAATATTGATCAAGATCGGTATACACACCAAGTATAGCATTCATATGGTCAACATAGAAATATTCATTCGAAAGTCGATCAATTTCGTTAGAAAGTTGGTGTTCTTGTGTCTTTAATTTAATTTGAAGAAAATCAACTTCATCTTCAAGAGATTTAACATAACTTAAATCAATTAACATTTCCTCAGTGAGAGCATTATAAAACATTTCCACATTTTTTGAAAGATCATCAATTGTTGGAACAATGCATTGTTGAATGACGAATTCTACTTGTGGGTTAGGTTTAATATTCCAAACGGTATCCCTAGAAACTTTTTCATAGTCGACGACACCTTTGTACAAATTTAAAACCCCTTGTTTTATAAACTCAAATTTCTGAACACTTTTGCTTTTCTCATCCCATTTACGTTTTTCATCCAAAATTCTCTTTTCTAACAAAATTGATTGTTTTTTGAAACTCCTTTTTAAAGAAACTTTCTTTTGTGGTTCATCACTTGGTGGTGGAACACTATTATACATCTTCTGTTCTTTTGAAAGTTCTTTTTGAGGGACAAACTTAATATGATTGTTAGAATCAGAAAGGTTTATCAAATCACTTAAGTTCGATATGACGAAGGATTTCGTCGCAGTCAGGGGAAAGCATAAGAGCAAGATTATCAACATAACAACCGATATCATAAAGACCAGGCTTTATAGATTTAACGTTCTTGAGATATTCAGGCTTAACAAAACTCGTTTTCATATTTCTATTGAGCATATTCATAGTTTGAATAGACTGGCCCGTTTTGTAAACAATGTTGTTTAACGTTTCGACTCTCTTTTCCAAATCAAGAATTTTTTCAATATCCTTTTCTTCACGAGTTTTATAAAGCTCAGTTTGTTCTTTGTTAACCGACTCTAACTCAGTAATATGGAGTTTATGTAGCAGTAGTTGTTTTCCAAGTTCTGATATTTTTTGTTTTGACATATGAATTTCGTGTGTTACTTCAGAACAATATTGTTCGTTGAGCACCTTATGTTCATATACCAAACCATTAGCTATTACAACTCGTCGATCAGCTTCTTTTACATAATCACACTCTTTAAGCCTGTCTATCTCCTCGGCTAAGGATGTGTTTGCTTGCTTCAGACGTTTATTAGCCTCTTTGTTTTCATTAATTTCACGTTTTAAAGAATCAATAATAGACGCAAGCAAATCACGGTCCTCTTCCGAGTCAGTATCCTGAGTAGCATTTCCGTCATCATTACACATATGCTGTGAATCCGTAGAGATATTGCTATCCTCCGTGTCCATTACATATGTGTCATTGATGCTTTCGGGTTGCTCAGGATGTCGTCGTTCATTATCAAACACATTATAGTTATCATTTGATGGTACCTTTTCAATTGGCTCAGAGTCATAGATAGGTCCAGAATTGTCAGCATTCTCTGGAATCACTTCTTGAATCTTTTCCATGTACACATAATGTGCCTCCAACTCTTGATCATCGGCTTCATCATCAGTGTCATCACGCCAGTCAACTTCATCTGCTGTGAGTGGAATTCCTGCTTCTTCTTTCTTACACAACAACATCTTTTCCTTGTGATATCCCGACTCCTTAACCCGTTTTGGCTTCTTACATTCCCTAGCCATGTGTCCAAATCCCTTGCAGTTGAAGCATTGAATCCCAGTCTTCTGCACAACCGGAGTGCCTACAGTATCTCTAGCCCCAACTTGATTCGGCATCCTCTGATTATCATACCTAGCATCACGATCATACCTAGGTGCATGATCAACTTCCTTATATCTAGCATTGGATGATGATTTGAGGTTGTTGTTGGTAGGTTTGTAGATCTTCTTATAAGTTGTGTTGAGTAAAGACATGAGTTCTTCAATCTTCTTGTCCCTTGAAGTTTGTTCATCATCACTGTCTCCATCTGACTCGGTGTCATACTTTGGAGGTGGAGTGGGGACAATTGCTTTTGCTTTGTTTCTAGCAGTAGCTAGAGTTTTGGTGGATGAGCTTGATGACCTTGAGGAATGTGTAGGTGGTTGTTGACGGGGAACGGGTTTTGTTGAAGTAGCAGCCACAAAAGCAATAGAGTTCGCATATCATTCTGCCTTTTCAGCCCTAAGTTCATTCACTTCATTCTGATGTTGTTTCAATATATCATAAAGTTTGTGGTAAGATATAGTCTTGATATCCTCCCTTTATTTGACCAAAGTCACAAACCTTTGCCATTTCGGTTTGAGTTGAAGTAAAAACTAAACATTGGCATGATGATTGGAGATGGTGCACTGATTTCTGACAAGCTCATTCATCATTTTGTAGAATCTCGAGTAATAAGAGTCAATGGATTCACCATCTTCGGATGTGAATTTTCCAAACTCCCAAAGTAGATTAGTCTCGAGATCTTGAACATTTATCGACTCACCTTGCTTCAATCGATGAATTGCATTCCACATTTCCATAGCATTTGGACATGCATCAACCGTGGAATAGATATCGTTATCAATCCCAGTGAGTATGTAGTTAACAGAATCGGCTTCATCTTGGAGGAGTTCCTTTTTCTCAGCAGGACATGTGTCGAAATCCTCCATAGCTCATGTAGTTGATGAAGTACCATCCTCTGCTTGTGTGGTAATTGGTCGGAATTCAAAGACGGGAGGTGGATTCTCAAGGCAATGACGAAGAGCGGTTCGGTTTTCCTTAGTGTCGAGAAATCTAGGGAAACGAGATCTCCACTGAACGTAGCAACCTGCAGTGAGCACAGGTGGATTACCATTGCCACCTTGTTCCAAACGAATTTGATTAGCCGTCGCATTGTTGTTGTTGTTATTAGACATTGTGATTACTTGTGAATGGATGAGGATCTTAGTGGATGTGTTGTGATTTGATTGTGGTTGAAATTGAAATTCCGAAAATTCAAAAAAAAAATCTCAGTCCGACAATTAATTCCTCAGTCCGACAAAACGGTAAGCCGAAAAATTTTGTATCGCCAAATTTGAATTTGAGTTAGAAATAGCCAAAAACTAGTAGGGGAAATTTTGATTTTACTTGACCTAAAAATTTTAACTCTTTTTGTTTTGTTTTTTTTTCTAAATCTTCGTGTAAACTATGTTCCGAGACTAGTCTAGATAGTGGCTAAGTCTAAAAATTACTCGAACAAAATATGCATCGGAACGTCCATCGGAATACATGTCGGAATGTCCATCGGAATACTTGTCGGAATGTCCATCGGAATACCTGTCAGAATGTACGTCGGAAAGTTCTATCGGAATACCTGTCGGAAAGTACTATCGGAATACCTGTCGCAAAGAACTATCGGAATGCCTATCGGAATGTCTGTCGGAAAGTTCTATCGGAATACCTGTCGGAAAGACCGTCGGAATAACTGATCACCAAACCTATCGGAATACTTGATCGGAATAATGATCGGAATATGTTAACCCTTTTCCGATGGAATTCTATCGGAATATCCGTCGGAATAGAAAACCCGTTTCCGATAAAACCTGTCGGAATAGTACCAAATTCCCACTTTTCTCGGACAAAACTCAACCAATTCGAGATTTTAAGCCAAAAAATGATCAAAACACCCAAAAATTTGTGTTTTTAGCCAAAGTGAATATACCAAATCTCTACCACAACTATGTAGAAGATTTGTATCTAGAAAAAACCATAAAAAACACAAAAAAAGATTTTTGGTTCGAATGATATGGATCAAAATAGGCACGAAAATCAAGAACACAAATACGAATCTTCAATCACCTATCCACTATAGGCTCTTGATACCAAATGTTAATCCTATATCAATCCATAACACAAGATTTAGAAGAGATATTTAGAGAGAGAAAGAGAAGAAAAGTAGAGAGATAAACTAGAGAGGTTTTGGAAGGTTAATGTTTACTATAGAGAGAAAGTAAATGTAACCAACACCCTCTTCCACACATGGAAGAGGGTATATATACCCACGAACCAATGGGCTTTCCATGGGTCGTGGGTTTGTTTCCATGGGCCAGGGTTGGCTTACACTTGGGCTTACGCCCCTAACTTAGACAATATTAGCTTAAAGTCCAAGCCCGGTTAACCCGACTAACCTATTACAATACAAGACCTTTAACGACTAAGATGACCTATTACATTCTTGTTCGACTATATAAAATATAGGGCTAACAACGTACATTTATATAAAATACTTAAAATACAGGGACTGTAAGTTACTAAGTCCTGAAACTTATGTGGCAATTTAATATTTAACGAGGGATTTATTATGTAAACCCTAGAAACTAGGATGTCAAATTGAAATAAAGGCAAGGACTAATGTGTAAACCATAGGGATTATTTATGTACGAATGAAACTAGGGTATGATTTACACTATGAACAAGTGCAAGGATCAAAACGTACATTAATCCTATAAGGACTAAAATTGTCAACTAGGATACTTGAGGGGTGCAAATTTGTAAAATATTTATTTTAAATAAATAATATTTTATTCAAACTTTAGAT
This sequence comes from Glebionis coronaria, assembly GCA_025667525.1. Classification (NCBI taxonomy): domain Eukaryota; kingdom Viridiplantae; phylum Streptophyta; class Magnoliopsida; order Asterales; family Asteraceae; genus Glebionis; species Glebionis coronaria. Next base: position 605,474,883 of record CM046875.1, on the reverse strand, counting down.
TTATTTACCATTAAGTTTAAAGTTAAATAATTAAATTACTGAAGAGATGTGTGAGCATATTTTATTCCCTGGGGAAAGAAGGAACGAATACTTAATAATAAACATATTGTGATAAGGACCGAACGTATATAATAATGAACATATGATGATGATGAACGAACATTTATTTTGATAATAAACATGTGATAAATATAAAATGTGTACGAACGAACAATTTGATCAAGAGCATTGGAACTTTTTATATTCATACACTGAGACCTATTCATTTACTTAGGTATTTGAAGTATCGTGTGCATTCTGAATTAGATACTTTGACTATTCTCGAGCACTATTATTCAGGTGAGTTAATATCCCCACGTTTTGACTTTATTAAATGATTTGTACAACTTTGGAGGAGAAAACATTCAGTACATTTTTAAAAAGGACGCAAACAGAACTTGAGTACATATATGATTACATTTTGCCTATTGTACGATGCCCGTGATCCGGATTGTGAACTGTTAATTGTTTGATAGCACGAATGTTATAATAGATTTATTTGGGATTGATAATCGCCGTTAGGATGAGTAGCGCTCACTGTGTCTAGGCCAAGACATACAAACGTATACCATGTCGGATATTTTAAGAGCGTGCATTGGGTGGTCCCCATTAGTTGATACTATGGACACCTACGGTCTAGCGTCAATTCACATGCATTAGAGAAATGTAATTGCTTTATAATATTTGCTTTGTGCATTACTATGTGGAATATTTTGTGGTCTTGGACTATGATTTTAGCAAACCTATGAATTCACTAAGTTTATGTTGACCGTTTTAAGCATGTTTTTCTCAGGTAATTAAGTTGGATTATATGAGCATGGACTGAGCATCCTTTAGGAGCATAATAATGATGGTGAGATATGTTTTTCACTTTTTGGGATAAATGTGACGAACTAATATTCACCAGTTCAACTGTTTGTACCAAGAAAATATTTGTAACATTTTATTTAAGAATTATATAATTATGATATATGCTTTGTATACCATTTGTTTTGTGATCTACGACGTGATACCAAGTTCATTTCGCTGCGTGTCTAATTTGGGGTGTCGCAAATTCGACATTCAAAGTCTAAGCCCAATAACAAATTCGATAAAACCCAATTCAAACTCGAAGTCCAATAAGCCAAATATGATAAATCCAACAACAAACTAGGTAAAGCCTAATAACAATTCGATAAATGCCAATTTCGATAAATGGCAATCTCAAATTCGACAAGGTTTGTTATTTAAATTTCGATAACCTTTCAAACTCAAATTCATCAAATTTTGTTATTAAGCACTTTCGACAACATTTTAAACACAATTTCGACAAATTCAGTTACACAACAAATTCGACAAGTTTTGAACACAAATTTTATAAATTCAGTTTAATCCCAAATTCGACAACTTTGAATTTTTTAAACTCGATAAGTTTTGTTATACTACAAATTCGACAAATTAAAAACTACAAACTCGACAAAGACGGTTAAAATCTACTAGCTATCGAGTTTGATTAAAATAGTGTCAAATCTAGTTTTAGAAAACGTATATTAAATCTTACACGAATTTGCCAAGGTAAATTCAATAAAAGGCTAAATACAAACGCTAACAAACCAAATTCTACACTAAACGCGCACAAAAACACAAATTCGATGGGCTTCGAATTGATTTCGAGTAAAATTCACAAATTCGACACAAAAAATCATCAATTTTGACGAAGAAAAGCACAAACAATCACACTAACACACTTTTATAACTCTATTGTATCTGATAAAACTTGTATGGTCACATCTTTAGGTAGTTTAATCACACATGATGGAACGTTTAAACTTATATGCGTTTATAAGTTTTAGAGAGAGATAGAAGAGAGAGGGGAAGGTTTCATTATTAGGCATAATCGACGGGTTTTTGGTAAGATCGAACCGAATCGACTGGATCGATGACCAAAATAGTCCAAAATCTCGGACTGAGGACCAGACCAAAATTGTACGGTCCGGTCAAGTAGAGGGTCCAAAATGCTCACTCCTATTCCTAAATTGGTGGTACTTATTCTTTGAACATAAACACTCTAGACATGTCACAAATAGACGCATACGCTAAGCAAATACCTAGACTCTTCTTCATGAAAGTGTAACCATTTTTCTTATGAAAAAAATATTTCTATTTTCAAAGTAAAAAAATAAAGGGCTAATTTTTGAAATGCCTCAAGTTGATAATTTATTTTTTTTTACCTACCAAATCAAAATTTCTCAAAATACCTCTTGCGATCTATGCAACTTATTGAAATTTCTCAAATAGTTTTTTATTTTGTATTAAGTTGCATAAGTCGATAGGTCGCATGAGGTATTTAGAGAAATTTTGGTTTGGTGCGTGCAAAAAATAAATGATGAGTGATCTTGAGCCATTTGAAGATTTAGCCCCAAAATAAAAATATTTTTACTTTTTTAAATGAGCACAGTGCAATTTACTTTAAAAATTAAGACTTAAAAAGTAAAAATAAAATAAAAAATTAAAATATTATTAAATAAAGTATGAAAAAGTTAGTATGAAAATTTTAAATACACGAAATTATATTTTTTTTATAAAAAATACAAAAACTTAAATATAAAAATAAAATTAATAATAACAAATTTTTTTACTTCTTTTGTTTTAAATTTATTGTCTCTCGACAAATGTAAAAATAAGTAACACCACAAAGTATTTGCACTCAACCAACCTCCTCACATGCTATATAAACTTATAATCCAAATTAGATAGTCCCCAATCGGATGCTATCAACATACAAGAGAAAAGAGTTGTCTCCAAAATAGATGCAACCCAACAATACAAGAGAATAACAACCTAAATCTACTAATACTACTAACAGAAACAAACGTTTGAATGTTTACATCTTTTAGGTTTAGTGAGAGAGAAAAGAAAGAAGAACGGCAAATGATGTATGTGTTATCCAACCCTAGCAGCTGAGAAGCGATGAATAAATACTCCACCAACAATGTAGGTTTGGCACAAACAACCCTTGGAAACCTGCAAAATTGACAAACAAAGAAATGTAGCTAAAAAGTTATAAAAGTAACCTTTCAACTATTAGAAAGTTTGCACAATATATTCAACACCCCTCATCAAACTTTTTCTCCAAACAGATTGCTCAGTTTTAAAAGATGAAACAACTTGTTATGCTGAAAAGAACCTAAACCTTTGGTCAATATGTCAGCAATTTGATTTTCAGAATCAACTTTGACAGTTTTAATTAAGCCTAAGGCAACCTTTTCTCTGATAAGGTGAACATCAAGATCAAAGTGTTTGGTTTTCTCATGCATAACAGGATTAACAGCAATATGTATGGCAGAGTTTTTATCACGAAACAAGGAAACAGGAATAACATTCTAAACCTTAAGATCCTTCAGGATCTTAACATGCTACATTATCTCACAAGTAACAGAGGCCATAAACCTGTATTCTGCTTCAGCAGAAGATCTGGACAAGGTACTCTGTTTCTTACTTTTCCAGGAGACCAGATTACCACACACAAAAACAAAATAACCTGTAACAGACCTTCTTGTGAGCTTACACTTAGCCCAATCAGAATCAACATAAGCTTTAACAAAGTTAGTGTTAGTCTTGGTAAAAGCAAGACCAGCACCATGAGCACCTTTCAAGTACTTGAGCACTCTAAGAGCAGCCTCAAGATGAGATTGTAAAGGGGCATGTATATGCTGACTCAAACAATGCATAGAATAGGAAATATCAGGCCTGGTATTACATAGGTAAATCAGTTTTCCAACAAGCTTTTGATAAGTAGTGATATTATTAAGGTATCTATCATCAATAGTTTCTTTGTGGTTAAGAATAGCATTTTCAGGCATAGGAGTACCAACAAGCTTGCAAGCAAGGAGCCCATACTCATGCAACAATTCAATGCAGTACTTCCTTTGATTAATACTTAAACCAATTTGAACATTCAATACCTCAATACCAAGAAAATACTTCAGTTCACCAAGATCTTTGATTTTAAATTTATCATTTAGAAGGGATTTAACTTTAGAAATCTCATGCAAGTTGTCACCAGTCAAAACAATATCATCAACATACACACGTAAAGCAATAAAAGTATTGTCATTACTTTTACCAAACCAAGAATAATCATTTTGACTCTGAGTAAAACCAGCCTCACGTAAAACTTCAACAAGATTCTTATTCCACTGTCTAGGAGCTTGTTTCAAATCATAGAGGGATTTGGTTAACTTGCAGACCCTTTTTCAATTTTATCAAAAAAACTGGAGGAGGAATCATATAGACATCCTCATCAAGTTCACCAAACAAGAAGGCATTGTTGACATCTAATTGAAAAAGTTTCCAACCCTTTTGAACAACTAGATTAATAAGACATCTAACAGTTCCCATTGTAACAGTTGGGCTAAAAATTTCATCATAGTCAATGCCCTCTTTCTGGCCATAACCCTTGGCAACAAGCCTGGCCTTGTATCTCTCAATCTCACCATCAGAGTTATACTTAATCTTATAGACCCACTTGCTAGCAATAGCCATTCTATGTGGGGGCAAGAAAGTGAGAGTCCAAGTATCATTAAGGTAAAGTACTTCCATTTCATTGTTCATGGCTTGAACCCCATTAATATCTTTAACAACCTCACTAAAACAACTAGGTTCATAAGTCTTGTTCAAATTGGAAATAAAGCAAGCATTATAAGCAGACAAGCTAGTATGATTAGCAAATCTGTTCAACCCATATTTAACTTTGTTATCAAGCACAAACTCATTCAATTTAGCAAGTAACTTAGAAGTCCTATTAGACCTTCTAATAGAGGGTTCAACATCCTCATTATATGTCCCATGGCTGGTATCAAAGATATGAATAGGAACCTGATTTTGAAGAAGGTTGTTGCCCTCAAAACAAGACGTCTCACCTATTGATGAAGCAGTATGGATACCATCAGATGAATGCTCCTCTGCAGTATCGTCTGAGTGTTCCGTAATCACCTCCCCTGCTTCATCAGGTGACCCCCTTCCATCATCATAGGGACTTTGGTCATTTTGATTGTCAGACTCATAAAAATTAAAAAAAGTTTTTATTTTCAAAATCATTTTTATCAAAAACAGAAAGAGGCTGTTGAACAACTTTTATTTTATAAGGAAAAATAGATTCATAAAACTTAACATCTTTAGAAAAAGAATAACTTTTATTACTTAAACTTAATAGCTTATAAGCTTTCTTGGAAGAGGAATAACCAACTAAAACACATTTTTCAGACCTAGAAGACAATTTATCACTATTGTTTAAAATTATAGAAAAACAAAGACAACCAAAACACCTTAAGTGGGAAAAGGGAAGGTTCTCTATAATAAAGCATACAAAAAGGAGATTTACCAGCCAGAACAGAAGATGGGAGCCTGTTAATGAGGTAAGCAGCAGTAAGCACACAATCAGACCAAAAACATAAAGGAAGACCCCCTTGAAACAATAGACTTCTAGCCACATTAAGAAGATGTATGTGCTTTCTCTCAGCAATCCCATTTTGCTGAGAAGTGTAAGCACAATAGGTTTGATGTATAATGTCCTTTTCCTTTAAAAACAGATTCACTTTTTGATTAATGAACGCAGTCCTATTGTCAGACCTTATGATCTTAATTCTTTTGAGAAATTGATTAGAAATAATTTTAACATATTCAACCACATAATCAAAAACTTCATCTTTGGTTTTGATTAAGTAAATCCACACAACTCTGTTGTAATCATCAACTATAGTTAGAAAATACGTGAAACCTTCCCTTGTAGTGACTTTGTAAGGACCCCACAGGTCTAGGTGAATGAGGTCACCTAGGCTTGTGGAAACATGATCACTCAAAGGGAAAGGTTCCCTGGTCTGTTTAGAAAAATAACAAACATCACAAGGTTCATTATGGTCAGGCTTGGTAATTTTCAAGGAGTGTTTTAGAACACTTAGGACTTGGTCAGATGGGTGACCAAGTCTATTGTGCCAAACACTCCTGGACACATGACAACACATAATAGAATAATCACTCTTAGACTTAGGAGTCTTACAATCAGTGTCAAACAAGTACAAACCACCACATTCTCTACCAGTCCTCATGATGTTCTCTTTTTTCAAATCCTAAATGATACAGTCATATTCATTAAAGCAAACATGTAATTTACTATATTTAATCATTTTGTTAACATATAGGAGACTGACAGTGTATTATGGTATAACCAACACATCAAACAAAACAATATTACTGGTTAATCTCAAAGTTCCAACATATCTTATTTTGGCAATAGTACCATTAGGGTGACCAACATTTATGTTTAAATCAGAAATATCAACCAAATCAGTCATATTTTTAGTATCATAAGTGATGTGTTGATTAGCACCAGAATCAATAATCCATCCAAAATTAAATTCAAAATCCCCAATTTTTACTTTAGCATTAAAACATTTGTAGAAATTGTTGTTAAAAAATACATTAGCATTAAAAAGGGTATAACTAATACTTGCCATATTGGACTGCACACCAAAGCTACTAGAAGAACTCCTTTCACCAATTAGATTCATAAGTTTAGCAATTTGGTCATTGGAAAAAGGAGTAAAGACATTGTTAGAAGACCCATTAGGACTGTTAACATTTTGAACATCAGCATTGTTATTGGTAAAACTCTTGTTGTTTCCTTTTGTTGTTGGAAAAACCTTTGTTTTTAGAATTCTTTTTATAGCCATCAGGATAACCAATCAGCTAAAAATACCTATCTATGGTATGACCCTTCATACCACAGTTATCACATTTCAAAGAGTCATAAGAAGGCTTGTTAAAAGAGTTCCCATTAAAAGAGGCACTACTACCAGAGGTGTTGTTATTTCTATTAGTGTTACTTCCATAACTTGTGTTATTGGTAGAATTACCATAACTAAAGTTATTAGAACTAGAATTTCTATAAGGAGTAGCACCTCTAGATTCAACTGCTTTGGTAGCAAAGGAACTAACATGTGGTTTGGGAGCCACAAAATTAGTACCCAAACCCCTATGAGACTCCTCACGACACACAATCATAAAAGCATCTTTAACATCAGGCAATTCATCTTGAGTAAGAAGAGTCCTTATAATAGGTTGATAAACTTCATCTAAGCCCATTAAAAATTGCATAAGTTTCATCAGTTGATTATGTTTACCTAACTCAGATCTAGCAAGACAAGTACAAGGAGTCAATTTGGTCAACATATCAAACTCTCTCCATAAAGAATTGAGTTTGTGATAGTACTCAGATACAGACATGCCATTTTGTTTGAAGTTGTTAATCTTTTGAACCAAATTAAACAGAATAGACCCATCAAGTTTATCATAAGTTTCTTTTAGTTCATTCCACACTTCAGCAGCATTATCAGCATAAACAAGACTAAAATAAAGATGGGAAAATCACTTAAAAATGTAGTAAACTTACCGCTTTTTATGGTTGTGTGTACTAAACTATTTTTTTTCTCATTGTGTGTATTAAACTTTTAAATTCGTATCATTGTGTGTATTTTGTGACCATTTTACCCCTACATTTCTCAAATTTTGAAGGATAAAATGGTCATTTTATAAGGCAAAATCGTCTCAAAATACACATAATGATCGAAATTAAAAAGTTTAATACACACAATGAGAAAAAAAATAGTCTAGTACACACAACCATAATAAGTGGTCAATTTACTACATTTTTAAGTGATTTTCCCAATAAAGATCCTCAAATATGCTATTAAGAAGCCAAGACAACACAACAACATTACATCTATCCCACTGAGAAGTGAGAGGACCACTAGACTCATAAGAATCTCTTAAATAAGTACCATCAACAAAACTCATTTTATTTCTAGCATGAAGAGCAATTTTCATAGCATTAGCCCAAACCCTATAGTTTTCACAGCCAGACAGTTTAAAACTAATCAAAGAACCACTTTTACTATCATTGGTTTGTAAATGAAGTGGATTACTAACATCAAGACCATTAATAATATTGGTAACACTGTTACCACCACCACTAGTCTCAGTAGCTACAGGAGCCATAACCACAACACAAACACAAAGATAATAAACAAGAAACAACAAATAAAGAACCTTAAGTGTTCAATCAAGAACTCTAGTTCAAGATCCTACACCACTTATAGGGATGGCAACGGGTCGGGGTCGGGTCAGGTTTTACTGAACCCGTACCGGCATCCGTTTATAATATCCAAACCCGCATCTGCCCCAATACCCGACGGGTACCCGATTAGTATTACCCAACGGGTTTTCGGTTTTTACCCGCGGGTATCGGGTATCCACAATTAAATCTCGTTGGACATAATTGTACGTATAAAGTTAAATAAAACCAATAAAAAACAATCAAAATACCCTAATAGAATTTTTTAAGTTTTTAAAAGATGAAGAATACTAATTCAATATCATATCATGCGATTTAATGTATCGAATAAATCATTATTTTATTTAAAGTTACAAAATCGAAATATTCTTGATCACAAACATTTTAATGTGTTAGTGCAAACATTACGATGCTTTGTCGATATAATCTCTTTATGTTTTGTTGATGACAAACGTATAATTTGCAATACATTATGTAAAATGTTAAGGTACTCGTAATCACTCAAGAATACATTTGTATACTTCTCTCGACACCTCCAAGATCGCATTCGGCATGAATCACTCAAGGTATGTACAAACATGCCATTAACCTAACTAAGTGATCAAGGATTAATATTCTTAAAACTCACATTTAATCAAATGTGACAAAAGATTTTAATTAACTTTATTTTTAAGAAAATGTTTTATTAAAAAGAAAATGGAAATTTGCATTTGGCATATTCCATATGCCAAAGGAATATCCTTTAAGGGTATAAACTACCCCAGATGGCATATCCCCACTAAAGGACAAATTTGCACAACTCCAACGCGGAGGTTCCTTAAAGGAACCCGCGGTTCCTTATTGATAAGGAAACGCAGGTAGAGATAAGGAACCGCGGGTGTTTTTGACTGTTGCAATGTTGCCCTATAAATAGTGGATCATTTCCAGATTTCCTTTCAACCCTTTTTGCACAGTTTCTTCAAGAACATCTTTAAACCCTTGATTAGTTAGTTTAGATTAATCTTGTTTAAGATGTGATTCTCTCCTTCAATCTCCTCATCCTCTAAAGTGCAAAGAGAAGATCACTCACTCATTTGTGATGTGATTAAAGATGAAGTCTTGATGAAGATCATCATGTTCATCATTTTTATTTGTGTCTTGTGTAGATCCAATGTATATGTGTATACTTAGATCAATCTTGTGTAGATCCAATGTATATGGGTATACTTTGTTGGGAATAAATCTGTGTATACTTGTTACCCTTGCTAGTTGGTTATTCGTTCCCCTGCTAGAGTTAGTTCCCCCTGCCAAGTCAAAGGCCCTGCCGTCAGAGATAAACTTGGAATAGATTTTTACGCGTTTCTGTTACTACTCCTTAATACTTTCCAAGTTTGTTAGTAGTGATCTTGTACGTGAGTCCTTTTGCTTATAAAAGGACTCACTAGGTTAGCATGCAAAGTGTGTCTTTCTCTATTGTCTTTCATTTTCATACTTTAAGGTTTTGTAAACCCTAATACCATTATAGGGTATTCGTATATCATTGATATATTAAAGTTCAACGTTTGCTTTAATCATATTGTTCTTGTACTAAACACTATATTCCGCATCTTGTTTAGTTACTTTGCCTTGCAAAGTTTCTCTAGTGTTAGATTGAATTTATTCTTTCTATCACAACCCTTAAACAAGCTATTAAGGTTTAAGATCTGAGTTTAGGATCAACAAGTGGTATCAGAGCTTGTTGAGAAACTTTGTCTAAACCAAGAACAAAACCCTCATACCAACCATGTCGTCAGACTCTTCCTCAAACAGCAACAACTACAATAACCTCAAATTACCCATGTTGGATCCTGAAAACTTTGAATTATGGAATTCAGAATCCAACAATACTTCAAAATGGAACACTATGTTCTCTGGGAGATCATAGAGTTTGGTGATCAATTCAACAAAATGGTGGCGGTTGAAGAGGGCAAGGAAGAAGAGAAAGGTGAAAGTTCCAAAGGTAAGGACAAGAAGAAATCTGCTGCTCTTTGTGATAAGGAAATACTGGCCAGAAGGCATGATGTCAGAGCTCACAGCTCATTGCTGTTGGCTCTACCTGATAGACATCAACTAAGATTAAGAAAGTACAAAACAGCTAAGGAACTATGGGAAGCCATAGGCACAACTTTTGGAGGAAATGAAGCCACAAAGAAAAAGAAGAAGAATCAGATGCTTGATGATTTTGATTCTTTCAAAGCAATTGGTGATGAATCAATTGGCGCTATTTACAATAGGCTTCAAGATATGGTGGCCCAATTGGAATTCTTTGATATTGAAGTGACAAGAGAACAGGTGAATACCAGGTTCCTTAACAGCCTCTAGAAGGAATGGTTTGTCTACAAGGCAATCTGGAAGAATAAGGATGACTTGGATAACAAGAAAATTAATGAGATATACAATAACTTGAAAGTTTTTGAACTTGTTGTCAATAAGATGAAGTCAAAAGGAACGATTCCCACCAACTCAAGTGGATCTACTAATTCCCCCTGCTAACATGGCATTCATATCGCAAAGCAGTGGAATCTCCAAAAGCAGTAGAATCGAAGTAGGCCCTGCTGCTTATTCCCCTGCTACCAGATCTGGATCATCTTATGATGAAGAAAGTCCAGCTACATTCAGTCTTGACAATGCTTGTGCTTTTATAGCATCCCAAGGGCCACAAGGATCTACTGTGTTGCACGAAGATCTAAGTCAAATCAGTAAGCAAGGACTGGAGGAGATGGATATCAAGTGGAACATGGCTCTGCTTAGCATGAGAGCCAACAGGTTTTACAAGAAGTATGGGAAGAAGATCTCAATCAATCCCTCTGATGTGGTTGGGTTTGACAAAACAAAGGTCGAATGTTACAACTGTGGCAAGAAGGGTCATTTTGCTAGGGAATGCAGAGGACCTAAGACTGGGAACAGCTATAGGAAGGAAACCAAAGATGATGATTCTGGTGCTAAAGCTATGGTAGCCATGCAGGGGATAGATGGAGCAGATGGATGGGATTGGAGTGCCATGACAGAGAATGTGGAAAGAAATCAAGCATTGGTTGCTGAGGAAAAAGAGGAAGATTTTGCACTTATGGCCATGTCAAGTTCCAGCTCAGACAATGAGGTATACGATGATTCATATTGCACTAAAGCTTGTAGGAAAAATACTAAGTCATTGAATGATCAAATCAGAAAGGTAAAAGATGACTATATTAATTGTGACAATGACCTTGATAATTATAGACGTGCTTTAGAACAGTTAGAGTCCACCATAAGAGAGTTTAAACAAAGATAAAGTGATTATAGGGATCACATTGTGATTCTAGAAAGAGATGCTAAGGATAACAATAACTCCATTAAGGAGTTGACTACTGAACTTGAAGTTTTTAGATCTAACAAAAAGATTGATGATGAAACTGTTGAAAAATTTGGAAAAGCTTCAAAAGATTTAACTAAAGCAGTTGAAATTAGTCAATCTCCTAGGGACAAAACAGGGTTTGGGATTAAAAATGAGCATGCTACCATACCACCACCTCCTGCCAATATTCATGCACCTTTTCCTAGAAAAGACTTGTCTTGGACTGGTGTTTCTTGTTGTAATTGAGTTTGACTTGAGTGCTTACATACCTAATAGTCTTGATACTGAAGAGCCACTAGTGAAAACTAGTATTATTAGGGACTTTGAAAAGGAACAGATTGCTTTAAAACAATGGAAAATTGATAACCCTGATCTATTTTCAAGAGGTGGACTTTTTGGTAGTGATTCTAGTTCTAAGAGTAGTTCACCCAAATCTAAAACCAGATCACAGTCTCCTAATTCCACCATTCAATATGTTGGTATGTACAGGACTGTCAAATGTAATCAAAGAAATTGGAATGACCAAAAGTCTCACCAATTAGGAGAAGACTTTGGGATAAATACAAAGCCCTGCTTCACATGTGGCAGTTTTGATCACACTTATCAAGAATGTCAGGCACCAATGGAAGTTGTGGCTGCAAATCCTTTAAAGGATATGCAACCTAAAGCCATTCTTCTAAATGCAGGGGCAAAATCCTTTTCCCCTGCCAAGTATGTTGCCCATGCCTTGAGAAACAGGGTTTCTGACAAATATGTTGTCCCTGCTCTAAGAAAGGTGAATGATGCTCATACCAAGCCCAACACTTCCATGACCAACCCAACACCTCATAATGCATATAGATCTGGCCCTAGACCTTACCAACACATAAATAGAGGACAAAACAAAAGATGGGTTCCCTCTGCTAAGCAGAGGGATTCCCCTGCTAAACCTGGGGTATCCTCTGCTAGCAAAGTTTTGCCTTCTAGGAACATGGGTAGATGGCGGAAAGCTGTGAAAGCCTCAGCTCGTTGGGTTTGGGTACCCAAAAGGGGTGCTCAGTCTAATGGTGTATCTTTAGTTTTTGATAAGCTATCCTACATTGATACACGAGGTAGATCCAAGTCTGTAATGGCTTGGGTCCCCAAGAAAAACTAATTTGTTTTTGTTTTTGTAGGTGACAAAGAAGACAAGGGATGATAGAGCATATTGGGATAGTAGATGCTCAAGAAGCATGACTGGACAAAAATCTTATCTGTCTAACTTTGTGCCCCTGCATGACAATGATGGTGTTTCTTTTGGAGATAGGCATGGAACAATAACAGGAAAAGGAACTATTGTCACCAATGGGATGACCTTTGATAATGTCTACTTGGTGAAAGAACTCAAGTACAATCTATTCAGTGTGTCACAGATGACTGATAACAAGAATTGTGTCTTGTTTACTGACACTGAATGCCTGGTGTTAGGAAAGGAGTTTGTCTTACCACCAGACACTCCTATTATACTCAGAACACCAAGACAAAAGAACATGTACACAATTGATCTCAAAGTCATCTCTCTTCAAGACAATGAAACTTGTTTCATTGCCAAAGCCTCAGTTGATGAGTGTAAGAAATGGCATAGAAGACTTGGTCATCTTAATTTCAAGAACATGAACAAACTGGTGAAATATAATCTGGTTCATGGTCTTCCTTCCAAGTTTGTCAATTATCATACTTGTGCTGCCTGTCTGAAAGGGAAGCAACACAGAGCATCTTGCAAATCAAAAACAAGTATGTCCACTACCAAGCCATTGGAACTACTGCATATGGATCTTTTTGGTCCTACTTCTGTGGCAAGCATAAAGAAGAAATGGTACTGCCTAGTGATTACTGATGACTTTTCAAGGTTTACATGGACATTCTTTCTATTTGAAAAGAGTGACACAGCTGATGTACTCATTAGGTTCATCAATCAGATTGAACTATCAAAAAGCATGAAGGTAGTGACCATGAGATCAGATAATGGTGGTGAGTTCAGAAATCAGAAACTGGATTCTTTCTGCATAAACAAAGGAATCAAGAGGGAATTCAGCATTGCAAGAACACCTCAACAGAATGGAGTTGCAGAAAGAAGGAATAGGACACTCATTGAAGCAGCAAGAACTATGTTGTCTGATTCTAAACTTCCAGTTATCTTTTGGGCTGAGGCTGTATCCACTGCTTGTTATGTACAAAACAGGGCCTTGGTGGTTAAGGCACACAACAAGACCCCTTATCAGTTGTTCAATGGAAGACCTCCTTTAATTGACTTCTTTAGACCTTTTGGATGTCATGTGATCATCTTGAAAACTATTGACAATCTAGGCAAGTTCAGTGAAAAGGGAGATGATGGATATTTTGTGGGTTATTCACTAAACAGCAAGGGATATAGGGTCTTCAACAAGAAGACAAGCAAAATCACAGAAAATATTCATGTGGATTTTCTTGAAGACAAGCCTGAAGATGTTCAAACAGGTCCTGATTGGTTCTTTGATATAGAAGTTCTTTCAAAATCTATGAATTATGTACCTGTTGCATTGCAGAATACTAACATTTCAGGTACACAAGAACCAACTGGTGCAGAGAAGCCACCACTGAGGTACATGAATGTACCCTCACTATTTCCTATTGAAGCTGCTTCAAACACTGGTGAAGAAGATGATCCTTCTCTAGGAAAAGAACAGCCAACCTCTTCCCCTGCTATGTCACTTTCTGAAAGCAGCGGAATGGCTGAAAGTAGTGGAATCTAGGATTCCCCTGCTAGATCAATTGCTTCCCCTGCCACAAAGGATCCTACTGCTAATGATATTAATGATGAAGAAAGAGAATCCCCACTCATTTCCTCATCTACATCCATATCTGATGGTCCTCTTATATCCAGCAGTGGAAGCAGAATAATTAAGAGTGGAGGTCCAAGCTACTCAGAGCTACATTCAGCTCATCAGCACCCATCCCTAGGTCATGTTGTATCTTTTGGAAGTTCTTTTGAGGACTTCTTTCCCAATCAAAATAGCCCCATCAATTCTGATTTGGAAGAAGATGAAACAGAAGTAATCATGCAGCCTACCTACAGAATCAATAAGGATCACCCTATCTCTCAAATCATTGGTGATCCTGAAGCCCCTAGACATACAAGGTATACAGCAAAGGAGCACAGCTTCATTACTAACATTACCATGAAGTTTAATCATGACAACATGCAGTGTTGTCTGTTTACTGCATTTTTGTCACAAGAAGAGCCAAAGAAGATTTTTCAGGCTTTAAATGACCCAAGCTAGGTTGAAGCCATGCAAGAGGAGCTCTTACAGTTTGACATTCAGGAGGTTTGGATTCTAGTAGATTGTCCAAAATGGGCAAGGCCCATTAGGACAAAGTGGGTACTCAGGAACAAAAAGGATGAAAGGGGTATAGTTGTCAGGAACAAAGCAAGACTGGTGGCACAAGGGTATACACAGGAAGAAGGAATTGACTATGAGGAAGTATTCGCTCCAGTTGCCAGGATTGAAGCCATTAGATTATTCCTTGCTTATGCTTCATTTATGGACTTCACTATTTTCCAAATGGATGTAAAAAGTGCCTTCTTGTATGGCACCATTGATGAAGAAGTCTATGTTATGCAACCTCCAGGGTTTGAAGACCCAGAACATCCAGACAAGGTATACAAGGTGAAAAAGGCTATGTATGGACTTCACCAAGCTCCCAGAGCCTGGTATGGGACTCTCTCTAAATATCTCTTGGATAATGGCTTTAGCAGGGGAAAGATTGATCAAACCATGTTCATTAAGAAACAAAAGGGTGACCTTCTGCTAGTACAGGTCTACGTTGATGACATCATCTTTGGATCCACAAACTCTATGCTTAGCAAAGAATTTTCAAAGTTGATGCAGGATAAATTTCAAATGAGTGCTATGTGAGAGCTAAACTTCTTTTTGGGGTTACAAGTTCAACAACGGAAAGATGGGATATTTATCTCATAAGACAAATATGTGGCTGAGATTGTGAAGAAGTTTGGCATGTCTGAGGGAAAGAAGGTGTCCACACCAATGGACAAGGATCATCCATGGGGCAAAGATGGTCCTGGAAAGCTTATAGATGTCAGGAACTACAGGTCTATGATTGGGTCTCTCATGTATCTCACAGCTTCAAAACCTGACATCATGTTTGCAGTCTGCTTATGTGCAAGATACCAGGTGGCACCAACATAGTGTCATTTATTTGTTGTAAAAAGAATTTTTAGGTATCTAAAGTGCCATCCAACCTTAGGACTTTGGTATCCCAAAGAGTCACCATTTGAGTTGATATCTTATTCAGATAGTGACTATGCTGGTGACAACAATGATAGGAAGTCTACAAAAGGTGGATGCCAATTTTTGGGAAGCAGACTTATATCTTGGCAATGTAAGAAGCAGACTATTATGGCCACATCAACAACTGAAGCTGAGTATGTAGCAGCTGCTGCATGCTGTGGCCAAGTACTTTGGGTTCAGAATCAACTGCTTGATTATGGGTATAACTTTCTTAAAACCAAGATATTTATTGACAACAACAGCACCATCT
The DNA here is from genome assembly GCA_025667525.1 of Glebionis coronaria. Classification (NCBI taxonomy): domain Eukaryota; kingdom Viridiplantae; phylum Streptophyta; class Magnoliopsida; order Asterales; family Asteraceae; genus Glebionis; species Glebionis coronaria. The sequence goes on along the minus strand of CM046875.1, from coordinate 605,458,825 downwards.
GCATTATTAAGAACCCTGTTTTTCATAGCAAGACTAAACATATTGAAATAAGACATCACTTTATCAGAGATTGTTTTGAAAAAGGACTAATTGTCCCTGAGAAAATTGATATAGAACTTAATGTTTTTGATCTTTTAACAAAAGCTTTTGAAGTGGGGAGGTTTCAGTACCTGGTTGCAAGTATTGGAATGGTTACTCCCTAAAAATTGATGTCTATTATGTCATGAATATTCAGGGTTGCTTTATTGCTGTTGTTGTATAACTATTAGTTAATTTTTCCATCCTTTTTCATTCCACTGCTTTTGAACACAGATCCCCCTGCTGGGGGTTCATTCCCCTGCTAAGAAAATTTTTCTCTTTAAATCGGGTTTGTTCTTTTTAAAAGTGGTTATATGTGGTTTTAGACTAACAATGCAGAAATCTAAATGGTGCATACTACTCTCATTGGTGAATCAGGTATATGCTCTATGTTTGAGGGGAGGTTAGGTCACACCTTTAGGACTCCGGGTATCCTTAGGATGCTCACATATGATCTTAGATCATATCCATTGGTGAGTAAGGGTTCAGGGTGATGAAGGCCTGCTGCAAAGCTTGTCAGAATGCTGAAACCTTGAGGCACTGTAATGGGTACTTGCACTTCTCTATCAAAACAGCTTGCTGTTTAGGTACAAATGTGTGGTACACATTGCCAAGACTAACTGACCATAGGTAAGGGAAAAGGTAGGGATGGTGACTAGGGTATGCATATTTTCTTGGGTTGACCAGGTGCAGGGTGACTTATGTGTTGACTTTTTGTGCTTAGACCTTTGCTGAATAGAGGACTCTTGAGTTTCTATGTATTTATCTTGTGTATACAAGTGTGTGCATTATAGCAGAGCTAGTTAGCATTGGTCTCTCCATGATTAGTCTAATACCCCTAGGAAAGTTTCCCCTGCTTTCACCTTTTGCTTCCCCTGCTTTAACAACATTCCCCTGTTTGACCGTTGACTGACAATACCGTTACCCTGTTCATAGCCGTTGGGCCTGCTTGCAAAAATTTTTGTTAGGGAATATTTTATTGTTTTTAAAAGATATTTAAGGCGCTTTCTTCGCTGATTGGTAATATTTACTTTATTATTTCAAATAAATAACTTTTTTATCAAGATTTATCTTTGATATTTTTGCAATTTGAAAATTTGGTCCAATCATAGCTCTTCAATTCGCCTATAAAAACTTAATTCCCTTCACAAGCATGTCCATCTCTCTCCCTCGACTAAATCCCACCTAACTCTCACCATTATAAACCTTTAAAACATTTTCAACCTTTATCATGTCCCTCAAAATTGTTGCTAATCATAATCAAATCGCTTTATTACATGATGAACCAGCAGAGTTTGTTGATGTTGTGGCCTTTCTAAAATCCTCGTATTTTAGAGTGGCCCTTCTCATCAACCCTAGGATTTACACCTCACACATTCAGCAGTTTTGGTCTAAATCCATGACCAAAACAGTGAATGGAGAGGTTACAATTCAAAGCACTGTAGATGGTCATCCCAAGGTGATTACACTTGCCTCCATCAGAGACAACCTTCTTCTTGATGATGAGGATGGGATAACCAACCTATATGAGGCTGACATCTTTGAGGGTCTTGTTAAATTGGGGTACACTCTTTCTAAAGACCAAAAATGTAAGTTTGCTAAAGGTCAATTTGCCCCACATTGGAAATATTTGATTCATACAATTTTACAATGTTTGTCACCAAAAACCACTGCTTTCAATGAATTTGGTAGTGAGATGGCTTCTGCCCTGATCTGCTTAGCAACAGGGAGGAAGTATTGTTTTCTTCAAATGATTTTCAAAGGAATGGTTAAAAATGTTTCAAGCAATTTAAAATTCTGTATGTACCCAAGGTTTATAGAACTTCTGGTGAATATGAGTGAACATGGTCCAATCAAACACAAAAACTACTTTTCATCAACCAAGCACACTACCAAACTATTCACCACACTTCTTGCACCATCCCCAAAATTTTCTGGCAGGTCCATTCCACTCACTTCAATTATGATGAAACAAATCAGACAGGAAGAAGCCAAGACAAAAACAGCTAAACACAAACCTTCTGATTCCCCTGCCAAGAAACTACACCCTGCCAGTACTCTACCCCCTGCTGATCCACAACATGAAAGGCGATCTAAATCCAGGTTTGCCAGGTCTCCCTTGCCTGGTGAATCTTCACAAGTAGCAGAGAGGAGAGCCTCCAAGGGTTTGGAGCAAACTGAGGGTTTGGATGCCACTACTGTTTCATCCTCAAGGGGTGAGCAGGATAGTGTCACCATCAGTAAGTCCTCTCCCTCACTCAATGATATCCAAAAAGGGGAGAAATCCCCTTCTAGGGTTGAGAGCAGCATGCAACCTATGACCATTTTGGAATTGACGAAAATGTGCATGAGCTTGAAAAGGCAGAATGCACAACTTGTACAAAATGTCAAAAAGCAAGGTCTGGTTATCAATAACTTGGAAACCAGACTTGCCACACATGAGGGGAGGAGAAAGCCCAGACTTATCATATCCACAGATGAGGATGCTTCCAAAGGGGAGGAAGTTCCCAATACAGAAGAGTCTACTCAGTATTATTCATATTCTGGTGGTGTACAAGGAAAGATAGCAAGTGCTGAGAAAGGGATTGAGAAAGGAAATGTTGATAAGGGAAGTGATAAGGGGAGTGAAACTAAAGATATTGCTCAAACATTGCTAACTATGGGCAATCAAGAAGAAGTCCATGCTTCAAAAGTTTCCCCTGCCATTGCTGATCCCACTGCTGTAAGTCATTCCCCAACTAAGCCTATTACTCAAACTTTTTTTAGAAAGAATAGAAAGCAACCAGCTCAGAAGGGAATTACAATCAAAGAACCTGCATCTAAAGTTAAACCAGCACCAGCAGTGGATCCAAAAGACAAAGGAAAAGGGATCATGGTTGAACAGCCCAAGATAAAATACAAGCATAGAACTCCTGAACAGCAAAGGGCTCAAGAAGCACATGATGCACAAGTAGCTCTCAGGCTACAACAAGAGGAGATTGATATGTAGGATTAGAGAATGCAAAATATGAGGCCTAAAGAAATGCTCAAGTAGGTTGAAATTATGCATAGGGAGTTGGATGACAGGGTGCCTCATGTTGAAGAGTTTCTAGATCAATGGGAGAAGGAGTTAATAAATGCTCCCTTGGAAGACAGGTATGAGTTGACTTGCCTTGTTTACAAATATCAAACTGAAGATCTGGAAAGGAGGGCAAATCAAATTCAGAGAGAGAAATATTTGAGTTCTGAGAAAGGGAGACTTGAACACTACAAAGTTTTGCTCAAGAGACATAAGAAGTGGAAGGATGGGGACTTCACAGATATGAGTTTTGAAGCTATAAAAAGAGCAGTCAGACCAGTTTTAAGAGAATATGATGTGGAATACTTTATGACTATGAACTCTCCTGAGGAAGCTGAGTATCTTAGGAGACAAAATGAAGTGTTACAGAAAGCTAGGGAATCCAGGAAAAGAAAGGCTGAAGGAACAACTTTGGAAACTAAACAAGCAGGTGCATCATCCCAAGCAGGTGCATCATCACAAGCAGGGGTATTACATCAAGCAGGTGAAAGTTTTCCAGCAATTGAGAAGTCAGTACTTAATGTACAAAGAGCAGCCAAAAGACTCAAGAGAATGGAGAAAGTTGGCACAGTTACTAAGGAGTCTCAACATCCTTCAAATGAAGAAATTGATAAATAGCTAATTTTGCAGGAAAATGATGATATCTCACCTAGTGAACTTGGAAAGAAGTTTGCTATAATAGAGTATGTTGTTTATGAACATAAAGGGAGGACTTGGTGGAAGCTTACAAGAGCTGACAATACGGCACAGACATTTCTAAGTCTAGATGTCATGTTTCAAACCTTGGATAGTGAGGACTTAGAAGATCTGTGGAAAATTTTGAAAAAGACTTTTGCTGCAAAACCTCCTACCATGGATGGTGTGGAGAAGGATTGGGTAATCTGGGAGTGCATGCATAGGATGTATGAGCATGAGTTGTTTGATCCTATATTTGATGTAGTAAATAAAGGAAATTTGTTCTATTGGAAGCTGTTTACCAATTCTGGGGTCTATGAGGTAGTAATGGAAGGAGTAAGTGTGTACTTGATCAATCATCGTTATTATCCTTTCACTAAGGAGACCTTGAAGAAACTAGCACAGGCTAACTTGATTGTAGATGCTAAAACGCCTGTTGCTTATGATCTGGTAAGGATGATTGATAACTAGGCTTTTGCCCGTATAAAAATTAAATTCGTTGATGTATATCTATTCGAATTGATCCTGGTTAACTATGCGACTCAGCTGTCTTTTGGTGAAACAAATAGTTGTGTCGTTGTAGTAATTAAAAAGTGCAAAACTTTAAAGTAAAAGCAGGTAATTTAAATCTAAAACTAATTTAAAATAAATTACGGGAATTTAAAAGCGTGACGAAAAATTAAAAGGTGCTTAAAGTAAATGACGCAAACTTAAAACTATCTAAGGCAAACTTCAAATGCGACTAAAACTTAAAACTAAGGCAAGACTAAAATAAAAGGCAAGTAAACTTAAAGTGCAACTAAGGAAAAAGGCGGGAAAAGTAAAGCTTGAAAATTAAAAATTAAAAACTCAAACTAAAAAGAACCTGAAAACAGCTCATTCGGAATAATCCTTCGTTCGGAATAATCACTCACCCGGAATGTCACCTTCGTTCGGAATGATTCTTCTTCACTCGGAATATTCAAAACAAAACACTCATTCGGAACAATTGGTTCATCCGGAATATGTCACTTTATCGGGAATAAACCCTTCACTCGGAATGTTCCGAATCAACTCCCTTGATTCGGAACGTTTCTTTGGTTCGGAATGTTTCTTGGTTTGGAATGATCTTGTTGACCCGGAATAAAATCTTGATTCGGAATATGTTCCGAATAAACTCCTTCACTCGGAATGTTCCGAATGAACACGTTCACTCGGAATAATAAATTATTCCGAATAAACACTTCTGATCCGGAATATCCTCTGATTCGGAATGTTTTCTTCACAAAGCCTTCACTCGGAATGTTCCGAATAAAACACCTTGATCCGAAATCTCTTCTTGGTTCGGAATGTTCCGAATGAACTCCTTCGTTCGGAATGTTCCGAATGAACTCCTTCGTTCGGAACAAACGACCCTTGAATCCCTTGATTCGGAATAAACCTGGGCAAACAACAGTCACGAAGAACACGGAACAAAAAATAACACGAATCTAGATAAAATCAATCAAAATAAACCAAAAGATTAAACAAGACTAATCCAATAACATCTACTAATCATAAACAAACAATCTAAATCAATCAAACTAACAATACTAATCAAAATAATCAAAACCCATTTAAATCAAATCAATAAAAACATCAAAAACATGAACATGAACAATAAAGCATAAAGATTAAGATCAAACAAGAAAGGTAGATAGGAGATTGACAAGAAAAGTAAAGATTGACAATAATTAAAAGGAAACTTACTTGAAATTAAATGTATTTAAGGTGCAAGACAATTAATTAAATGACATGTAATTAAAGAACAAGTAATTAAAGGGTGGAAGACTAATTGTCACACTTAGCCAACAAGAGAAAATGAATATCCTAATGATCTATTTATAGGGGAGGATTAGGGAGGTGCTTAGGAAGCTTCCTCCCCTCTTTCTTCTTTCTTTAATTGCATCATTAAGTCCTTAATCTTCTTAGTTCTTCGACTTTAATGACTTTGTCTAGGGATTTCTTTAAACTCGTCTTTGAATTTTCTTCATAAATAAGACTTGAGTTCTTCGGCTTTAAGTAAACTTCCGTCTTTTGATTTTTTCTTCGATAAATCTTCAGAATTGGTCTTGGACTTCCGTTCTTTTTGCACTCTTGATTTCTTGACTTCGTCTTTCGTCTTTTCTTCGATAAAAGCCCGTGAATGCTCGTGTTTTCTCCACTTTTCACATTTTCGTCCTAAATCACAACAAAAACACAAACCACGCATAATTCCGACATTTACGACATAAAATACACGTTTTGGCTCGGTTATTATTGTAGTTAAGTGGTAAAAAGGATGGGTGTTTACACACCTATCAAATCCCCTACACTTGATCATTGCAATGTCCTCATGCAATGCATTAGTTACAAAGCACGATTACACTTTTCATCACAATCAATCCATATTGACCTTTATTAAAGAGATAGAAAATTATAAACATTCAAAGTAAAGAAATAAAAAACATACCTTCGGGTTTTGAAAATGTTGTGAATGATCATCATCCTCAAGTTTTTACTTTCTCCAAACCAAGCTTAAAAACGAGATCATTGTTATTATAAGTTAGCAAACTAACACAAACTCATGTGGGCCAATTATTTACTTAGACTCCCTTATTCCTAGGTGTATCTCTTATATTTTATTTTTGTCTTGAATGATCACGAGGATGCATTGTTGACTTATTTCGATAGTTATTTAGGCTGAAAATAAAGTGGGACGATTTAATCAATAGTTAGCTAAAGGACAAAATCTTTTAAAACTGCTTCTCGGGACCTCAAAAAGTTCATATCTTGGCATAACTCGCTTCGCGATTTGAGACCTTTCTCGAACCGATATTTGACTAGTGAAGTAACTCTCGAGTAAGGTGTACTCGAGGAGTGGAGTAGGGCGAAGAGGAGCTTCGTGACCGAACCACTATAAATCATCGTGTCGGTACTTTCCTTTACATTTATGTCTTTACTATTATAGATGTATTTATATGTTGTGTGTTGTGTGCATCTCATAATCTAAACATCTAAGTTGCGGAAAAGCTAAGGCTTAGTACGTGTGTGCTTCGTGTTTAGATTATGGTCAAGTGTGCATCCTTTAGTCTAAGCATCTTAGTTGCGGAAAATCTAAGGCTTAGTACGTGTGTGTGCTTAGTGTTTAGACTATTGCTTGATGTACACTTGATTTGATGTGTTTGTGTGTTTCCTTACTTGTAGTTATTATCTATTACAAACACATCTCATATCTAGTCAAGCTTAATCGATTATTTGATACAAACGATTGTCAAGGTTTACAACGTCTCAATATTTGGCATCCACTGTAGGCGGTTCTTTATTGAGCCTGTGGTTCTTTATTGATAAGGAACAACGGTGATATTTAAGGAACCGCGGCCAGTGGAATAAACGAAATGTTTTGAAAATGAACTAGAAACTATTCAACCCCCCCTTCTAGTTTCTACAATTGGTATCAGAGTGAGGTTATTCAAGATCTTTGAAGTATATTGTACTTTAAAGCTTGGATCGATCTTTGCTCTCTTTTTCAAAACAAATGGTTTTTAAAAAAAGAAAACGGTTTTTAAAAATAGAGACGATCTTTGTATCAAATTGTTCATGAAGAGTGATTACTTATGAAATGTGTTTTGTTGTTTTATTCGTACAAGTTTTGGTGTTAAATAAACTTTGTATAATAGCTTGAATTAAATCTTTTCATGTTTGGAAGAATAAAAATCTTTTGTGTCATAATTAACTCTAAAGTACGAGTTCTATGTGTCTAAAATGATTTTTTAGAGTCCTAAGTCCTTCCAAAAAGTTACCAAATGATTTTGGCCAAAAACCCCATTTTTGTCCTCTGGATGCGGTTCTTTATCTATTCCCCACGGTTCCTTATCAATAAGGAACCGCGGTCAGTCCGACACAAATTTTTGAAAACTTTGAAAAATCATATAAAATCAACCGTAAGTCCGTAGAAGTCGTGCCACCCATCATTTCGAACGTAATTGAATTTTCTTTCAATTAAAAATGCTTCAAAAACCTTTATTCAAACTTTAAAATTTGAATGGTTTCTAAGTTCCATACTTTCTCCAAAGTATTGAGCGTCGGTTTGTCGTAAAACTTGTGTTTTACTCTTTTCTATTAAGTTGGACATCTCTTGGTGATATATCTTTGAATATTGATATATTTACAAAGTGTTAAACTTAATTTAATTTTAAATGGGTCAAAGACTATTTTCAAATAAAATCAAGCTATGAATACTTTGTTGTATCTAACACTCAAAACATGGACGAATGCTTTTATATGTTAAGCTAATTGTTTATGTATGTTTCCTTGTGTTGGAGCATAGTTTGGCTAGGCCGGTTCGACGACACTCCAGGGCCGTTTGTCGTATGCCCGAATCCTGAGTAATGTTGCAAACAAAGGTAAACCGGTTTGACGTGGACCCGAGGCCGGAGCCCCGGGGTCCACCTCCGACGGTCAAGTTAGTATTGATCGATATATTGTATAAGAGGTGTGGTTAAGAGAGAGAACCCGTTTATAATGAGACCCCTACCCCTGTTTATATAGGCTTAGGGTTTCTTGAAGGGTAAGTTAGGTGTGTGTGGGCCGCGGGCCTGTTGGGCCGGGCCAAATACCGACTGTACGTCGACATGTCCCCCAGTCTAGTATGGTATGATCCATGATCATGTTATGCTAGACTCATTCGTGTATCATGCTCACTAAACAACCGCGTGCGGCTTGCTGCTAGGACATCCTCGTAGGTTGTCCGTAACATATGGCTCCACTCGTAAATGGACTACCTTTAGCAAAAAAATGATGGGTTGGGGTTGCGAATAGTGAGCGAAGCCACTATACGTCATCATGTCCCCCCAGTCTAGTATGCGTGGTTGTCACCAAGGTTACTAGACTTTACTCCATATCTGATACTTGTAAGCGTATCCATGTCGACGTAAGACGGGTGGGTATGCTCGAATGCTTGATTTCCCGTGATTAGACGGTAAGGACCCCGTAAGAAGAAAACTTGTTCTATAGCCGGGGTAACACTGGCATTAGCAAGGTATCATTCTTATTCATCTCTAACGTGAGGATGATAAGAAGGTTTTGGGAAGGTGGAGGTGGAACCCGTATACTGCATCGTGAACATTTAAAGACGTACTTCTAATACCCACTAATGATGCAGCATAGTGCGAATATTGCATTCGTCTTAAGGCCAACAAAATTCGTACTTCTGTGGCAAAGTGATGCGGATATTACATCCGTCTTATGGCCACGACATTTGATAACGACTTGCAAAATTTGTCACAGTTTTTCCTGGATTAAACGACATAAATTTTGGAAATTCACTCTTAGCCAGGCCAAGTAATTCGTCGCGGAAGACGTACTTCCGCAACAAAGAAATGTGCCAACGGAAGACGTACTTTCGCAACAAAGAAATGTGCCAATAGAAGACGTACTTCCGCGACAAAAATAATGAGCACGTGGAAGAGATACTTCCACGGCGAAGATAAGAAGCCCGTGGAAGAGATACTTCCATGGCGAAAATAATGAGCACGTGGAAGAGATACTTCCACTGTGAAGATAATAAGCACGTGGAAGAGATACTTCCACGGCGAAAATAATGAGCACGTGGAAGAGATACTTCCACGGCGAAAATAATGAGCACGTGGAAGAGATACTTCCACAGCGAAAATAATGAGCACGTGGAAGAGATACTTCCACGGCGAAGATAAGAGGCACGTGGAAGAGATACTTCCACGGCGAAAATAATGAGCACGTGAAAGAGATACTTCCACGGAGAAGATAAGAGGCACGTGGAAGAGATACTTCCACGGCGAAAATAATGAGCACGTGGAAGAGATACTTACACGGCGAAGATAACAAGCACGTGGAAGAGATATTTCCACGGCGAAAATAATGAGCACGTGGAAGAGATACTTCCACGGCGAAGATAATGAGCACGTGGGAGAGATACTTCCACGGCGAAGATAAGAAGCACGTGGAAGAGATACTTCCACGGCGAAGATAAGAAGCACGTGGAAGAGATACTTCCACGGCGAAAATAATGAGCACGTGGAAGAGATACTTCCACGGCGAAGATAATGAGCACGTGGAAGAGATACTTCCACGGCGAAGATAAGAAGCACGTGGAAGAGATACTTCCACAACGAAGATAAGAAGCACGTGGAAGAGATACTTCCACGGCGAAAATAACAAGCACGTGGAAGAGATACTTCCACGGCAAAAATAATGAGCACGTGGAAGAGATACTTCCACGGCGAAGGATAATGAGCACGTGGAAGAGATACTTCCACGGCAAAGGATAATAAGCACGTGGATGAGATACTTCCACGGCGAAGGATAATAAGCACGTAGAAGAGATACTTCCACGGCAAAGATAATACGCTAGTGGAAGAATTACTTCCACTGCGAAGATAATGAGCACGTGGAAGAGATACTTCCACGGCGAAGATAAGAAGCACGTGGAAAAGATACTTCCACGGCGAAGATAAGAAGCACGTGGAAGAGATACTTCCACGGAGAAGATAACAAGCACGTGGAAGAGATACTTCCACGGCGAAAATAATGAGCACGTGAAAGAGATACTTCCACGGCGAAGATAATGAGCACATGGAAGAGATACTTCCACAGCGAAGATAAGAAGCACGTGGAAGAGATACTTCCACGGCGAAGATAAGAAGCACGTGGAAGAGATACTTCCACGGCGAAAATAATGAGCACGTGGAAGAGATACTTCCACGGCGAAGATAATGAGCACGTAGAAGAGATACTTCCACGGCGAAGATAAGAAGCACGTGGAAGAGATACTTCCACGGCGCATGAATAAGCCAACGGAAGAGGTACTTCCGTGGCAAAGGCACAAGCCAATGGAAGAAATACTTCCATGGCACAGAAACAAGCGCGCGGAAGGAGTACTTCCGCGGCGAAGGAATAAGCCAATGGAAGAGATACTTCCATGGCAAAGGAATAAGCGCGCGGAAGGAGTACTTCCGCGGCGAAGGAATAAGCCAATGGAAGAAATACTTCCATGGCGCGGTAATAAGCGCGCGGAAGGAGTACTTCCGCAGCGAAGAAAAAAGCCAATGGAAGAGATACTTCCGTGGCAAGGGAATAAACCGGCAGAAGGCGGACTTCTGCGGCAAAGAAATATATCCAAATATTTGTGTGACATGCATGGAGATAGTGGTATTAGTATACCCTGGTAGCCCCCCAAGTTTAATGGTGCTACACTCGATTAGTAGTATTAAACTTAATCAAGTATTCAAAAAATTACGGCCGCGTAGACCAGCGCGAATGGACGTACCATAGTTGCGTATAAAAGATACAAATTGGGTTCGAACGTGCGAACCAACGCGGATGGATCTTGCCATAACCGCGAATTGTCATATAGTATAAGACGTATCTTAACTAACTTATGGGATGAGCTATGCCACTACGTGCGGCGTACCTTATTTACCATAAGGACGATCAAAGTTTTGACAAAATTTTGTTAGACGTGCACAATGTGTCTTTTGCAAGTCCATCATGAGTCATGTGGTTTGCGTAACTTACTACAACGTCTTGATAGCAAGGTGTCTAACAAGGATACATGATCCATGGTCGTTGGGGTTGCATCCCTCTTACACGACAAGTTTAATTATTAGGTTCACTCAATCCTCTTATTCCGCCTGGAAACGATGTGTACATGTACGCCCGTAGGCAGAAGATATCCGAATGTACGGACTAGCACGGATGGACGTACCATGACCGCGAATGATATTCATATTATTTAAAAAATATATGTAATATCTCCTACCGACTTAAAAGATATATATAATAAAAAATATCAGAATATATCCTAAAGAATATCTTGTAGTAATTTAAATGATATGTGTAATATCCGTTATTATTAATATAAGCAATATATCCGAACATGCGGATTAATATGGAAGACACGGCTCATGAACGTAATGAAAAATAAAATATGACCGAACATACAGACGAGCACGACTGGACATACCATGATCGCGAATAAAAAACAAAATAATTGTTAAATGTCCAGATGAGTGCGGATGGACGAGCCGTGACCGTGAATCACGATATTACTACGTCGGGTAGCGACATATATGAAAAACATATTTAATCAAATCAAAAGATATATGTAATATCCTCTTGTCAATTTACAAGATATATGTAATATCTTTTATTTAATATACAAAATAGCAATAATATTTCGTTTAATTTGAAAAAATGTCAGAATATACTTTCCCAATTTAAAAGATAAATAAATATCTTTTTATTAAGTCAACAGATATGCGTAAAATATTTTATTAATATGAATAATACAGCCGAATAGACCGACTAAAGCGAAAGAACGCGACTCACAACCGTAGTTTAAAAATATAATATTCCGGAACGTGCGGACGAGTGCGGCTGCACATGCCACGACCGCGGATAAAAAATAAAATATGTCAGGGCTAAATGATAGACAACTATAAAAATAAGGAATAGATATCTTCATTCGTAATCTTTATAAAGATAAACAATAAATATGCAAAAATAATATTTGCAACATAATTTTTATAAGTAAAAGATAATTACCAATAATGGATAAACAATTTTTTCGTTTGCAACAAGATATGATTTATATAGTATTGAGCTATATCCAAAACGAAGATAGATCATTAGGAAGGTACGTATCCACCTCAAAATTAAATTTTAGATATGGCTTCAAACGCCTAATGCGGAAAGGGGTTGCAAACAAAATCATCGTGTACTTTTATTTTATTTGTCAAGGGAAGTTCCTAGTCTATGCAAACAAAAAGATAGGCAGGAGAAAAAGTAAAATAAAATATAACATTCGTTTTTTGAAAACGGCAGATTGTGTTCGGTAATATTTGCCGAAAATAACAAAGGTTAGGATTACTGATGTTTACATCGTGTAGAATAATAAAATTAGTGAAACAGTATGACAACCGCATGGCATATGTTAGAATAATTTGCCGAAAAAAACAAAGGTTTAGAATAATTTAAAAAAGCGCATGACATATAAACGAAGGTGGAGTAGTTAGACAAGAGGTATCTTTATTATATCATATAAAGAATGGGGTTACTATCCCTAGCAAGTTTTTCATATAGGCGAATCATAATTGGGCTAAGAGACGCTTAAAATTATATCAACTAAGAATGGGGTTACTATCCCTAGCAAGTTTTTTTCTACGTTCCAGGGATAGAATTAATATGCGACGCATGGTAGAATGATAGAATTACTGAAGAGTACAAAAGCGATAGAATTACCGATTTTCGATATGGATCGTTACTTTTCGGTAGTATGAGACCACGAAACAAAGTTTAGTCAGGGTCCCACGGATGGCGCCAACTTGTTGGAGCATAGTTTGGCTAGGCCGGTTCGACGACACTCCTGGGCCATTTGTCGTCTGCCCGAATCCTGAGTAATGCTGCAAACAAAGGTAAACCGGTTAGACGTGGACCCGAGGCCAGAGCCCCGGGGTCCACCTCTGACGGTCAAGTTAGTATTGATCGATATATTGTATAAGAGGTGTGGTTAAGAGAGAGAACCCGTTTATAATGAGACCCCTACCCCTGCTTATATCGGTTTAGGGTTTCTTGAAGGATAAGTTAGGTGTGTGTGGGCCGCGTACCTGTTGGGCCGGGCCAAATACCGACTGTACGTCGACACCTTGTGTGTTATTATTATATTTAGACATTATTAAGTGTTCCTTGCTATTTGTAGTAGTATTGCTTATATGTCTAGTCTCTTGTGCCTTGCTTGGTATTTGTTAGTATCTTGTTTTTCCTAATTAGGATGTATGCTAGATTTCTTGCATTTTAGTTGCAACATTATGTGTGCATTGCATATATGATTAACATCTCTTGGTTTACAAATGTTACATAAATATTTTGTACACCTTGGCATTTTCTTTAACACTTTTAGGTTTGAAAGCTTTGGGAGCTTGTCAAATCTTTTGATATGGGTCGTCTTACTCGATCATTGTCTTATTAGTTCAAGTAGATAAATGTCTCACTATAAAACATGAAACACCCTTTGAAAATCTTAGCTATTTTCTCTTAAAAGAGTGTTTGTGGGAATCAAGATAGATTTCGATTAAATATCAATGCATTATTCAAACTATGGTTGGTATCATTATCGAATCTAATTGACATGTTTTTTAGTGTAGACATGAATGTGGTTTATTAATAGTATACATCGGATCATAACTCACACCTATGTTGATGGTGTTATATTGAATCTACTTGTTCAAATTGTTAGACATATTTTGTTTAATAATTACTTATAATGCACAATAGAGTCGGTTTGATAACTTGGATGTTTCATCCGAAATACTCAAGTAATTTACATTGCTATGAAATTTATAAATGTGTCATTTCCGAAAGACCAATCAAGAGTGTTCCTTTGGTTTGTGTAAACTTTGTTTATACGCTTCAAAGTTATTGGCCTCAAGTTCTATTAAGGTAAATAACCTTAACTAGACTTGTTTGACAAGATATGCAATGGTGCATTCTTAACCCTCATTAGGTCATGCATTGTGTCGCCAGGCAAGTTTCATACTTGCTAAACTTTATTAGGCAAACGTTGGAATTACATTTTGTCTAACTTGAGAATGACTACTAGAGAATTTATGCACTAGGATCTTAATTTGACCTAAATTACTTCCATATGGGAAGTTGAGTTGGTGTATAACTCGTAAAAATGGTCGTGTTTAGCCTTAATTGAGCACCTCTAGTGATAGTCTCATACTCATTCTCTAAATTGGCTAAATGGCTCTTCCTATATATGACTAATGATAGTTTACTTTGATGAACTTTGTATGTCATTAGGAGTCTTTTTCTTTTGTAGCCATTAGGTTTTTCTTAGCTTTCTTCTTACGTGCTAATTGAACCTATGTGTCTTTCCTTTGTGTGTGTTCTAGTTTTTCTTGCTCTTAAGCATGACTTTATGATAAGTTAGACTAGAACATTAGGATTTGCTGAATTGGAAAATCCTCCTTCACCACCTAAACCAAGCCTCTATAGGCGGTTCTTTAAATAGACCGCGACTCCATATCAATATGGAACCGCCGATGGAGATAAAGAACCGCGGGAAGAAGCTCTCAAATTCGGGATTTCTGAAACTTCCCAATTGTTCCAACACCCTTTGGAATCTTTGTTTCAAACCTTTGATCACTCTCAAAATATCTTGGGCTTTCTCTTTTTAACCCTTTACTAGTTTGGATCATCCCCTCACCCTTTTAAACCCTCCTTGTTAGCCATGTTCTTCACACCTCAAACCATTCATCCTTACCCCTTAAACCACCCATTACTACCATGGTTTCTACAAGAACCTCTAATTCATCCAAAACCTCCTCTTCAAAGAGGCACCTCAAAATTAAGATTAAGTTACCCAAACTTAACTCTTCACCCTTTCACGCACCTAAGAATGAGATTGTGCCCATTCTCATCTCTTCATCACCCTCACCACCTCTTGCTCCATGCAAGACTACCTCAACATATGGCACCAACCATTCACATGTTTCTACCTCCTCTACATTCCAATCTAGAATGAATTAGCTAACCTCACCCTTCACTCCTAATACTCTCTTGGATGTGACTACCCAACCTCAACCTATCCAAAGCGTTCCCATTGAGAATGACTTTGTTGAACCCTTGGTGACTTCACCTTTTACCCCACCAGATTCAACCACATTACCCATTTCACCTTTGGAGATCATAACTCCCCCTAAACCTTTCACCACCACCTAAACATCACAAGGCATTGTGAAAACATCTCTTACCCACACTCTCATTCTCCACCAAATTCCGCCACCACCTTGTCTTCTAATTAAGCATGTGTATTGCTTATTAATAAGACACTCAATCTAAGCAAATCTTAGGATTCTAATGTAACCAAGATTAAAATTATGCTTAAGTTTTAGGCTTTTTTTTCATACATCTTTGTATGATCTTTATTCTCTTGTATTTCCTTTAATGTTTTTCAACATGATTTTTCTTTGAGTCTTAGATCTCGTTTTTCTCGTGATCTTTCTTTTCTTATTTATTTTCTCACTCGGTTGTCAAGGAAGGTTAGATTTATATCTAATTCCTCTCCTAGTAAGATTGACAACTTAAATATTTCTTTTGAAATATTCAAGTAATTTTAACTTGCAATTGCAATTGTTAAAAGTCATATATGAAGCATTGACTTTCAATCCATTTAGAATCTTATGTTAAATTGTTTGACCAAGTGATTTTCCTTTGAGTCGATAATCGGTTTTGGACACCCAATGTCCACGGTTCCTCAAATAACCTTGGGTCTCATTATTGATAATGAACCATGGACCTATTTAACGAACTACGGCTAGTGAGTCCCTTTGTTCGTTTTGGTATTTTTCTCTTTTGACAAGTTTTCTTGAAGATTCCTTCTTTTCTTCTCTTTTGAGTTTATTCTCTCGTTTCGTGAAGTTATCCTTAACTTCTTTGTTGAGTCTCTCTTAAGTATTTTAATCATGCTCTTCTAAGTCGGGTCTCTTTCTTTTATTCTTTCTAAACTAAGTTGAGTCGAGCATCACCCTTTCCTCATCATGTAATTGTTCTTTGAACACTCACAATGATTGAGAAGAGCTACGAAACTTTGAGCATGTAGTTTATCGTATGCTAAACACCATTTGGTGTCGACATTCATAAGCATCCTTGCCTATAATGTCTTATATCCATAATATTTTTTTAAAGCGTCGATTTATCCGCTTTTGTTTTTTTTTTGGTCAAATATATCTCTAGGTTGAGATATTTTTGTTCTTCTTTGTTGAGAGTTGATTGCGGTTAAAATTTACAATTAGTATCGGTGATTCCATAAATTCTAAGTTTTTAACCCCTTGAGGTGATATCTTCAAATTATTGGATGTTTCTATTCTACCTCTATTCCAACAATTTTGAATTGATAGCATCGCGTGCACACTTATTTCTCCAATGCTTGTCATTGTTTGTGCAAACGACTTGTTTATCGTCCTCGTTTTCTTTTTCCATCATAGTCATTCTCCTCTCTTTTCGACTATATGGGATCTTATTTTTTTGTCATTGTCATACTCTCTTTGATTTGGTATTTCTTGCCAAAATATTAAAAGTGGAGTATGTTCTCTCGACAATTTTTTTCTCTTAAATTGGACATCTCTTTTCTCTTTTAGTCCTCTTTATATATTTTTTTGGTGTCACCAAAACAAGTTGGGTTCTATTTTCTTTCTAATAGCCCTCTTATTTTTCTTAACTTGTTTAAATCAGAAATATCAACCAAATCAGTCATATTTTTAGTATCAGAAGTGATGTGTTGATTAGCACCAGAATCAATAATCCATCCAAAATTAAACTCAAAATCCCCAATTTTTACTTTAGCATTAAAACATTTGTAGAAATTGTTGTTAAAAAACACATTAGCATTAAAAAAGGTATAACTAATACTTGCCATATTGGACTGCACACCAAAGCTACTAGAAGAACTCCTTTCACCAATTAGATTCATAAGTTTAGCAATTTGTCATTGGAAAAAGGAGTAAAGACATTGTTAGCAGACCCATTAGGACTGTTAACATTTTGAACATCAACATTGTTATTGGTAAAACTCTTGTTGTTTCCTTTGTTGTTGGAAAAACCTTTGTTTTTAGAATTCTGTTTATAGCCATCAGGATAACCAATCAGCTCAAAACACCTATCTATGGTATGACCCTTCATTCCACAGTTATCACATTTCAAAGAGTCATAAGAAGGCTTGTTAAAAGAGTTCCCATTAAAAGAGGCATTACTCCAGAGGTGTTGTTATTTCTATTAGTGCTACTTCCATAACTTGTGTTATTGGTAGAATTACCATAACTAAAGTTATTAGAACTAGAATTTCTATAAGGAGTAGCACCTCTAGATTCAACTGCTTTGGCAGCAAAAGAACTAACCTGTGGTTTGGGAGCCACAAAATTAGTACCCAAACCCCTATGAGACTCCTCACGACACACAATCATAAAATCATCTTTAACATCAGGCAATTCAGCTTGAGTAAGAAGAGTCCTTCTAATAGGTTGATAAACTTCATCTAAGCCCATTAAAGATTGCATAAGTTTCATCAGTTGATTATGTTTACCTAACTCAGATCTAGCAAGACAAGTACAAGGAGTCAATTTGGTCAACATATCAAACTCTCTCCATAAAGAATTGAGTTTGTGATAGTACTCAGATACAGACAAGCCATTTTGTTTGAAGTTGTTAATCTTTTGAACCAAATTAAACAGAATAGACCCATCAAGTTTATCATAAGTTTCTTTTAGTTCATTCCACACTTCAGCAGCATTATCAGCATAAACAAGACTCAAATAAAGATCCTCAAATATGCTATTAAGAATCCAAGACAACACAACAACATTACATCTATCCCACTGAGAAGTGAGAGGACCACTATACTCATAAGAATCTCTTAAACAAGTACCATCAACAAAACTCATTTTATTTTTAACATGAAGAGCAATTTTCATAGCATTAGCCCAAACCCTATAGTTTTCACAGCCAGACAGTTTAAAACTAATCAAAGAACCACTTTAACTATCATTGGTTTGTAAATGAAGTGGATTATAGCATCAAGACCATTAATAATATTAGTAACATTGTTACCACCACCACTAGTCTCAGTAACTTCAGGAGCCATAACCACAACACAAACACAAAGATAATAAACAAGAAACAGAAAATAAATAACCTTAAGTGTTCAATCAAGAACTCTAGTTCAAGATCCTACACCACTTATAGGGATGGTAACGGGTCGGGTTCGGTTCGGGTTTTACTGAACCCGTACCCGCATCCGTTTATAATATCCAAACCCGCATCCGCCCCAATACCCGACGGGTACCCGATTACTATTACCTAACGGGTTTTCGGTTTTTACGCGCGGGTATCGGGTATCCACAATTAAATCTCGTTGGACATAATTGTACGTATAAAGTTAAATAAAACCAATGAAAAACAATCAAAATACCCTAATATAATTTTTTAAGTTTTTAAAAGATGAAGAATACTAATTCAATATCATATCATGCGATTTAATGTATCGAATAAATCATTATTTTATTTAAAGTTACAAAATCGAAATATGCTTGATCATAAACATTTTAATGTGTTAGTGCAAACATTAAGATGCTTTGTCGATATAATCTCTTTATGTTTTGTTGATGACAAACGTATAATTCGCAATACATTATGTAAAATGTTAAGGTACTCGTAATCACTCAAGAATACATTTGTATACTTCTCTCGACACCTCCAAGATCGCATTCGGCATGAATCACTCAAGGTATGTACAAACATGCCATTAACCTAACTAAGTGATCAAGGATTAATATTTTCTTAAAACTCACATTTAATCAAATGTGACAAAAGATTTTAATTAACTTTATTTTTAAGAAAATGTTTTATTAAAAAGAAAATGGAAATTTGAATTTGGCATATTTCATATGCCAAAGGAATATCCTTTGAGGGTATAAACCAACCCAGATGGCATATCCCCACTAAAGGACAAATTTGCACGGACTCCAACGCGGAGGTTCCTTAAAGGAACCCGCGGTTCCTTATTGATAAGGAACCGCGGGTAGAGATAAGGAACCGCGGTTGTTTTTGACCGTTGCAATGTTGCCCTATAAATAGTGGATCATTTCCAGATTTCCTTTCAACCCTTTTTGCACAGTTTCTTCAAAAACATCTTTAAACCCTTGATTAGTTAGTTTAGATTAAGCTTGTTTAAGATGTGATTCTCTCCTTCAATCTCCTCATCCTCTTAAGTGCAAAGAGAAGATCACTCACTCATTAGTGATGTGATTAAAGATGAAGTCTTGATGAAGATCATCATGTTCATCATTTTTATTTGTGTCTTGTGTAGATCCAATGTATATGTGTATACTTGGATCAATCTTGTGTAGATCTAATGTATATGGGTATACTTGGATCAATATTGTGTAGATCCAATGTATTTGTGAATACTTGGATTAGTTGTGTTAATCCATTGTATTTGTGAATACTTGGATTAAGTCTTGTGTAAATCCATTGTATATGTGTATACTTGGATTTATGTTGTGTAGATCCAAGTTACATGTGTACACTTGGATATGTGTTTTATTGAGTTATAATAGGTAAGAGTTGTGAGTTCTCACTAAACTATAAAGTGATGTGGTTGTGTCTTATGAGTTTTCACTAAACTATAAAGTGATGTAGTTGTGTCTAGTGACGTTCTCACTTAGCTTCAAAGTGAAGAGTCGTGAAGATTGGTTCTACCTTTCGATTAGAACTCGACATCTAGCCTTGTGTCGTTAAATGGTGAAGTGGGCAACGTTGTGTAGATTGGTCCTACCTAAGATTAGGACTCGACATCTAGCTTAGTGTCGAAAATTGTGTAAGCGACGTGTATGGTTTTCTCCGCCTTGAAAGGAGTTTTGTTGACTAGTGAAGTAACTCTCGAGTAAGGTGTACTCGAGGAGTGGAGTAGGGCGAAGAGGAGCTTCGTGACCGAACCACTATAAATCATCGTGTCGGTACTTTCCTTTACATTTATGTCTTTACTATTATAATGTATTTATATGTTGTGTGTTGTGTGCATCTCATAATCTAAACATCTAAGTTGCGGAAAAGCTAAGGCTTAGTACGTGTGTGCTTCGTGTTTAGATTATGGTCAAGTGTGCATCCTTTAGTCTAAGCATCTTAGTTGCGGAAAAGCTAAGGCTTAGTACGTGTGTGCTTAGTGTTTAGACTATTGCTTGATGTACACTTGATTTGATGTGTTTGTGTGTTTACTTACTTATAGTTATTATCTATTACAAACACATCTCATATCTAGTCAAGCTTAATCGAGAATTTGATATAAACGATTGTCAAGGTTTACAACGTATCAATATTTGGCATCCACTGTAGGCGGTTCTTTATTGAGCCCGCGGTTCTTTATTGATAAGGAACCGCGGTGATATTTAAGGAACCGCAGCCAGTGGAATAAACGAAATGTTTTGAAAATGAACTAGAAACTATTCAACCCCCCCTTCTAGTTTCTACATAATGCATACAAAATGTAACTAATATAAGCATTTCATTTGTTTAATAATCTTCGTCTACTATTTCGTACAAATTTAAAAATTATATAAAATAACAATAAACGATATGTATTTTGGTAAACGGGTACGTATACAGGTAAACGAGGCGGGTATTACTAAAACCCGAACCCGAACCCGTACCCGCGAAAAATAAAATATCCCAACCCGAACCCGCATCCAAACCCACCAACCCGAATCCGAACCCGACCCAATCGGTTTGGGTTTCGGTTTTCTCCATCGGTTTCGGGTGCTTTTGCCATCCCTAACCACTTAGTTCTCAGGATTTCAAACCACTCAAGGTGGTAGGTCAAGAGCAAGTGTAGGATGGTGAACGAACAAAAAATATAAAGAGAAGAGTGTAAGAGGTGTTACTCAACCAATCAGCAAAACAGCGGAAGAGAAAGCCCAAAATCAATATAGATTCAAGTCTAGAAGTGACCAAGATCAAACAACGCCAACAGACAAGGTCAATCTGGATTCAAGTCTAGAAGTAACCTTGGCTAAATCACCAACAAATCAATCAATCAAATAATACTAGCTTCCAATCAGGTACCTGCAGGGTTAGAATCATCAGATAAACGCTTGAAAAGCAAAACCCCCAAATTTTGAAAAAATTAGGGTTTTCAAAAAAACTTTGTATTTTTCAAAAATAGAAGAATCCAAGTAAGAGAAAAACTTTTAAACTAAAGATAACTTTAATGAATTACGATTTAGATCAAAAAAATTTGAAAAACCCAAAAAAGTTTTTCTTTCAAGAAATTTTTTAGAGATCCAGTAATAATAAGATGAGATAAACAAAAAAAATTATAAAACCCCCAAAAATTATTTTGCCATAAATATTTTTAGGTCAAAGATCCAAACTGGATCTCTGATACCATGTAAAAATAAGTAACACCACAAAGTATTTGCACTCAACCAACCTTCCCACGTGCTATATAAACTTATAATCCAAATCAGATAGTACCAATCGGGTGCTATCAACATACAAGAGAAAAGAGTTGTCCCCAAAATAGATGCAACCCAACAATACAAGAGAATAACAACATAAATCTACTAATACTACTAACAGAAACAAACGTTTGAATGTTTACATCTTTTAGGTTTAGTGAGAGAGAAAATAAAGAAGAACGACAAATGATGTATGTGTTATCCAACCCTAGCAGCTGAGAAGCGATGAATAAATACTCCACCAACAATGTAGGTTTGGCACAAACAACCCTTGAAAACCTGCACAATTGACAAACAAAGAAATGTAGCTTAAAAGTTACAAAAGTAACCCTTCAACTATTAGAAAGTTTGCACAATATATTCAACAACAAAAAACACATAATTTAAAAGAAATACATTTATTTAAAATTTGTAATAACAATTTGAAGGAATGATAATATGATAAACTTAATCAAACTAATTATTTTAATAGTGGACAATAGTTTTGAAATAAACCAAAATAAAAGATGAATTATAATTTTGAGTCGAATGTTGTAAACAATCGTTACTCAAATTGACTAATGTTAACACATTATAACTAAAGGTATGAATATTTTATAATAAGAAAATATTTTATAATAACTAACGGTATGAACGTTTGATTAAAGTTAATAAGAAAATAATCAATAAGTATTATAATAAGAAAATAAATATTTTATTAAAATTAGAAAAATCCAATATTTTTTTTGGGTATACCTAGTTTTTCGACTCGACATTGCGAGCCGACTAATCCCAGGGCGACTACCCTTTTGGATAGTCTGGAGTCGTCGCAGGTGAACCTCCGTGGCCACCCCGAAGTATATAAAATCAACGACTGAACCACTTCTAAAGAAACACACATCCAACACTGACGCTCAAACCAAAACACAAATATGCCTGATCCAACGGACACACATTCAACCCATCTCCAAAGAAACACAAAATCTCCCCGATCCGAGTGACTCCATTTAACCCAATTACAGACCTCCACGTGCACACCTCCACCAATCACATCACAACACACGGACCGATAACTTTTTGATAATAGCCGTTAGATCATTTAACCCCCCACTATCCTCCCCTATATAAACACCCCCACCTACTCTCATATTTCCCCAATTCAAAACCCAGTTTTCTCCTTCATCTTCGTTCGATCTCCTTCTAATTCATCTTCAATTCAGGTATAATAATTTTAGTCGATTAATATTAAATTCATTCAATTCCTGTTTTGTTATATATTTAATTTCATTATTTCAGTTTTAATTGTGTGATTGTTTTGGTATTGAATAGTAGTAATGGCTCGTACAAAGCAAACAGCTCGTAAATCAACCGGTGGAAAAGCCCCAAGGAAGCAGCTTGCTACAAAGGCTGCTCGTAAATCTGCCCCCACTACCGGCGGTGTCAAGAAGCCTCACCGTTATCGTCCTGGAACCGTCGCTCTTCGTGAGATCCGTAAGTACCAGAAGAGCACAGAGCTTCTCATCCGCAAATTGCCATTCCAAAGGCTTGTTCGTGAAATAGCTCAGGATTTCAAGACTGATTTGAGATTCCAGAGTCACGCTGTGTTGGCGTTACAGGAGGCTGCTGAAGCTTACCTTGTTGGTTTGTTTGAGGACACCAACTTGTGCGCTATTCATGCTAAGAGGGTGACTATCATGCCTAAGGATATTCAGTTGGCTAGACGTATTCGTGGCGAGCGTGCTTAAGTTTCTTTCTTTCTTTATTAGGATTTGTCTCAAGTGTTTTGTTGGAAAGGGTATGTAGGCTTTACATACTGAACTCTTGTTCTAATAGGATGTTTGGTTCCATTGATATGTGTTAGTTTGGGATGTAACTGAATATTGGTTATTGTTATGGTATCAAACTTGAGTTGTTTGACATTACAGTACTTTCTAGCCCCACGTTATTTTAATTTGGTTATTGGTTTTATTTTTATAATGAAGTTGTGATTTTGCTTGTTATGTGAATCCAACTTTTGTTTGATCCCACGGCTCGCTTCTTGTGTTTGTGTCTGCACATAGTTAATTACTGTAATACTGTTGGATCACCAAATAAGAAATTTACCAAGTTTGTGCAGTGTTACAAGTTTAGGGTCATGGTTATAAATAGCGTGAAGCGCGGCGTAGCGGCATGTACAAGATACACGTTTTAGCGTTTTTAAAACGTGGCTTATAGCGGCATAACATATAAAAATATGTGTTAGATTTATGATATCTCAATATTATATTTATATTTAATTCACAATAAGTGTTGTACATAACAATTAAAGTTAGAAAACTCTCCTTCCATATAATAATATTCATATTTTGGAGTTTAATTCAAAAAATCATCGCACCTCATTTCATAGCGCACCTTAACATATTGCGTAGCGTGGAGGCCGCGCCTCAAGCTTTAGCGCGCCTTGAAGCGAGCTATAGCGGGCTATTTAGAAGAATGTTTAGAGCTGTTAAGTTCAGGAAAACATTTTATATTTTTATGTTTCTAATTTTTTATAGAAGGAAATAGTTTTATTTTCTAGAAAAAAGTTGAAATTTTTTAAAAGTTGTTTAGATGAAATCGTAATTTTCATTTTTCAAATTTCATTTCATTTCTAGATAAGCGAATAATTGACAAAAACTTAAAAAAATGAGGAAAACGTAAAAAAATTATGAGAACGTAAAAAACTGACGAAGACGTAAATAACTGAGAAAACTTAAATTTGCGTTTTTGTCAGTAATTTTACGTTTTCGTCATTAATTTTACGTTTTCGTCAATAATTTCACGTTTTCGTCATTAATTTACGTTTTCGTCAGTAATACTACGTTTTCTTTAGTAAATTTACGTTATGTATTTCGTCAGTAAACTTACGTTTTTGTCAGTAATTTTACGTTTTTGTCAGTAATATTACGTTTTCGTCATTATTTTTACGCCTTCGTCAGTAATTTTACGTTTTCGTCAGTAAATTTACGTTTTGGTCAGTATATTTACGTGTCAGTATGTTTACGTTTTCATCAGTATTTTTACGTTTTCGTCAGGATTTTTATATCAGTAAATTTACGTTTTCCTCAGTAAATTTACGTTTTAATCAGTAAACTTACGTTTTTGTCAGTGAACTTACATTTTCATCAGTAATTTATGTTTTCGTCATTATTTTAATGTTTCCGTCAATAATTTTAAGTTTTCGTCAGTAAAATTCCTGACGAAAACGAAAAATTCCTGACAAGATCTTAATATTACTGACGAAAACGTAAGTTTACTGACTAAAACGTAAGTTTACTGACGAGAACGTAAGTTTACAGACGAAAACGTAAGTTTACTGACGAAAACGTAAGTTTACTTACGAAAACGAAAGTTTACCGACGAAAACGTAAGTTTACTGACGAAAACGTAAAATTACTGACGAAAACGTAAGTTTAAAGACGAAAACGTAAGTAAACTAACGAAAACGTAAAATTACTGACGAAAACGTAAGTTTACTGACGAAAACGTAAGTTTACAGACGAAAACGTAACTTAACAGACGAAAACGTAAGTTTACTGACGAAACGTAAAATTACTGACGAAAACGTAAGTTTACTGGCGAAAACGTAAGTATACTAACAAAAACGTAAGTTTACAGGCGAAAACTTAAGTTTACTGGCGAAAACGTAAGTTTAATGACGAAAACGTAAGTTTACTGACGAAAACGTATATTTAGTGACGAAAACGTAAAATTACCGACGAAAACGTAGGTTTACTGATGAAAACGTTAACTTACTGACGAAAACGTAAAACTAATGACAAAACGTAAAATTTACCGACGAAAACTAAGTTTATTGGCGAAAACGTAAATATACTGTCAAAACGTAAAAATACTGACAAAAATGTAAATTTAGTGAAGAAAATGTAAAAATACTGAAGAAAAACGCTATAATGATGAAAACCCGAAAAAACTGACAAAACTTAAGTATTTAAAAAAAACGTAAAAAAGTGACGAAAACGTAAAATAGGGTTAGAAAAAGATATGAGAATATGTTTTATTATTATTTGAGAAAATAAATAGAAAAGCGTAAAATGGTATTTTCTAGTTTTCTATATAAAAGTGGAGAATGATATTTCTCATTTTTTTGAAAATTATTGTAAAAAAGTGCAACTAAACAAGTTTTCTATTTTTCTATTTTCAAATGAAAACTTTTCTAGAAAAATGTGGGATTTTTCTCTAACTAAACACACCCTTATATTTACCTTTATCTTTCAATCAAAAGCATTGTTCATACGTGTTATGTGTTTACACTAGAGGTGACAAAACGGGCACGGACGGCAGGTTAAACAGGCAACAGGTTAAACGGGCGGCGGGCGAAACGGGCGCAAGCTAAAACGAGAAAAAAACATATAAAAACGTAAAATTAAAAAATAAAAATATATGTTAGAAAGTCGAGGATAAAAATTAAACTTAAAATATCCGTTGAGTAATCTAATTACTAGTATTTTACCCCATTAAGCCCATTGGGGCAAAAAATGTTCATCATTTTTTAAAAAGTATCAAAAAATGCATATATTTATAAAAATGAGCAAGATTTGTCGCCTCTACTTTAAATTCATCATCGCATGAAAGTTGGAATTAGATGAAAGGGATGTTTGTATAAGCTTATTTAAAGGTTTAATGGTTAATTGTGTTTTGAAAACGAATAGTTTTAGCAAAAACATGAAACTTCTAACAACAACGGCTGATAGCTTAAGAGTCCTCGTACAGTAAATCACGGCGCCATGAGCATAACGCGAGCTCCACGGCTCCATAGACCACACCATGGCTCGTGTTGTGGAGCCTCGCGCCAACCCAAAATGATGGGCATAACGCGAGTTCACGGCCATGTGGCTCGCGTTATGACCTTGCGTCATAGTTTTATAATTATTTTAATTTTTTTTTATAAAAGTACTAAAAGTGGGCCACTAAACACTAGAATTATGATGTTAACCACTATAATACTTTTTGGGTATTATTTTTTTAAAATGACAACTTTATTAAAGCAACTAGCAAGACACTAGAAAAGACATTACAATACAATCAAATAAGGGTTTTTTAACCACGACTCCCAAGAAAAAGTAAAATTACTACGATTAGAACTCCAAAGAAAGGATGATGAAACAATGTCGTTGAAAATCAAAGACCGCTTAGGCTGAGAAGTGTAAAAAAGAAGCCTATTTCGAAAGTGCTAAATATGCCACTAGACTGCATAAAAAACTCCATCCAGAATAACTTTCAGTTTAGAAGACATCCGTATAGAAGTAAACCAAATGTCCCAATCTACAAAAGACAACGGGTCGGGCCAGGGTATGTTCTACCAGCGACATACCTTTTGATAAATGAGCTTAGCCAAATATATGCTGAGAATCCTCATTCGACTGATCACAAACCGGATAAAGAGATAGAGTCCAACGCAACTCCTCTAGAAACCAAATTACCTCTAGTTGGAAGACGATCAAGCCTAGCACGCCAAGCAAAAATGTTTACCTTAATCGGGATATATCTCACCCATCTAGTAACCGTATTAGTGGAAGGAAGAAACATATCATCTATGAAGGACTGGAATAATTTAGCATGAAAAACACCATCACCAGCAAGATCACAATACCACCTATCTGAAAAAGCATAAAGGGAAACAACATCAACCGTCGACACCAAGTCAGCCCATTGTTGCCATTCTGATCCGTCCCTTGCAATCCGCCTGAAAGAAAAATCCAACGAAGGAGCACTACATTTTCTAGCCACGGTAACATCAATATCATTTTCTAAGATGAATATAGGTGGAAAACATTCCCAATATCCGACAACTAAACATCAGACCAGAATGTTGTGGAGTTACCATTCCCAATACGGATCTTACAGTGGGATAAAAAATCAAAGCCCTTAACATTAAGGGCGTTTAACTTACGAAGAATAGTACACCAAGGGGAAGTGAACTTACAGGAGTGTGATTCCACCGTGAGCCATATATAGATCGAATAACCTGAGACCACATCGAACCATCACAAGATAAAAAACGCCATACCCACTTGAGGATAAGAGCACGGTTCAAAGCATAAAAGCTAGAACTCCGAGACAACCTTTCTTCTTCGAAGATAAAACCTTATCCCATGCAACCCAAGTAATTTTACTACCTTGAGCGTCACCACCATTAAAAAAACTTGTTGCGAAGCATTTCCATTTCGTGAAGAACTTTAGAGGGAACTTTGAAGATAGACATTTATAAATTGGAGTAGCACCAAGGATCGACTTTAGAAGAGTTAGTCTACCACCAATTGAAAGAGTTTTAACTTTCCATTTAGATAGCCGATATCTTATTTTCTGAATAGAAGAAGACCAAGTTGAATATCGAGAATAGAAATCACCAACCATGACTCCTAAGTATTTAAAATGTGTAAGCAATATGTCACAACCGACGCGAAAAGCTCCTTGTTGAACAATATTCAGAGAGACTCCCACACCCATAACTTGGATTTTCTTCACATTGATCCGTAAACCTGAGGCTAGACGAAAAAAATTAAGCATCCGAATAATACTATTCAAATTATCATTAGACCACTCACCAATGAAGACGTCATTGTTAGCATAAAAAAGGTGCGACAAAGCCAACGAACCCTGGACATGCATGCCTTTAAAGATACCTTCGTCTACAACTCTTGTAACAGATAAATGAAGAGATTCCATCACAAGGATAAATAAAAGAGGGGCTTAAAGGCCACCTGTCTTAAGACCGCAATCAGTTGGCTGACGCGGTAGTAAGTATACACTTTTTCCATGATACGAGCCTTCGACACGAGACCGTACCTTGTGTTATGAACTTGAAAGAGGGCTTAATCAGTCACACCCTTCATAAAGTGTCTTCTTAGTTAAAAGTCATACCAAAAAACAAAAGAGTTCCGGGACCAACAATTCTCAAAATTCAAGAAAACTGATTAAATACATTACATCTCGTACACGAGAATGCTACATAATGGATTCAACAATACAACTATGAACATTCGAAGTACAAAATTAGCATGTTGCTAAGGCGCAAGTTCCAAGATTGTTCTCATTAAGTGACCGCCCCCTGCACAAATTGATTACTATAATAGCTAAGAGCAAGCCAAAATGGATGGGTCGGATAATAGGTCATATTGTATTTTTGTGGTACAGTTCTAATGGGTATGCGCACATCGACCCGCCAATTTATCTTTTAAGTTGATAAAAAGTAATGTATGTGTTGTATATTATAAAACGAGTTACTAAGGTTGCGTTAGTTCCAAAAAATATTTCCAAATTTTTATTTTTTTGATTTCATTGAGAATTGAGGAGTTATTCTTTCTCTAAAGAATCCATGAAAACTTGTTCAAATGAATTTAAGGTTTTCCAATTTTAAAACTTGAAAACATGTTTAAACCTTGTTGTTTTCTGTCACTTTTCTAATCAATCGATTATGTTATACTCCTATAACAAAAAAAATTCTAAAGCAAACAATTTCAAAATGAACAATATAAAACAACCAATGAAACTTTTAAACATTTTGAAGAAAGCACAAACGAACAACGTAAATATCAACACTATTTTAGAATAACTTTAAAAAGAAATATCACCAAACAATGCCATACATATTAAGTTATTAAGAATATTTATTATTTAATAGCAACATACATATTAACGACAAAAGTAGGTTTTTAAATAAAGTTAGAAAAGCTGCGACTTATGGTGAAAGGAGGAAAATATGAAAAACCCATAAAAGTAGTTTTCTAAATATTAGTTATACATGTGAAAAATAGGTTTTCTGTTTCTAAAAAAAAGTTTTTAAAAAACATCAATTTGAACACTTTTTGTATTTTTTTATGTTTCTGAAGAAAATCTCTCTAGAAAGCAACCATTTTTTTCATTACTAAACACAACCTAAATTTCGACTAATGTCGTGCTGTATATTACTTTCAATATTTCGATTATTACTTTCAAGAACATAAAAGTATTAATATTTCGCGCTCGCTTCTATTGGGGATTTATAGAGAATTATCAAGGAGTAAGTTGGGTTAAATGGAGTAGTATTCTCCATAGTAGAAAGATAGGAGGTCTCGGAGTGGGTATACAATATGACCTTGGTTTTTTTAGGGACTTAAATAGAATTCTCGAGGAATAGTTTGTACGCTACAAACCTAGATCTTTTTGGTAAATGGAAGTGGATGTTTCTAACAGAAAAGGATATTCTTTGGAGAAAAGTGATTACGAATTTTTATGGAGATTACACGAATTTTAACTCAAATCAAGTTATAAAATATATCAAGGTACATATTGTAAGATCATCAAAGCGTCTTTAAAAATAAAGAATATTGATGCATCTTTTAAATCATCTTTTAAAGTAAAAGTCTCAAATGGCAACTGTATTATTTTGGATGGATAAATGGTGTATGAATGGTGCTTGTTTAATGAATCGTTTTCCTAGGCTTTGTGCACTTGATTTGAATCAATATTGTTTCATCAAAGATCGTTGGTGATTGGTTAACTAGTCTTGTCAGGTTAATAGGAGCAGAGAGCTCCTCATCGCGGTCACTCTCTCAGGGAACTCTCTTCTCTTTTATTTATTATGGGCGTGTTCAGACACCCTTCACTTAGGCATTCAACACCCTTCACTTAGACTTACTGATAGATTGAAAACTCTCTTTCTATCACTTTGACTTATATCTATTACTTTATAATATTAAACAATTAACAAATTTTTTTTTAAAAAAAAGACAACTTGATATATCTCTCTCTTCTAACATTCCCAGCAACAACTCTCAACTTGTAATCAATTGTGGAACCATCACAACGTAAAACCATCACAAACATCACTACAAGCTCTGGTTCGTTTCCAAACGGTAACCACCTTAATCGGTTTGTCACCGAATCTAAACGATAACCACCGAATTTAATCGGTTTGTCACCGAATCTAACGGTTAATCACCGGATCTAAAGGGTTTACCACCGGATCTAACCGGTTCACAACTTCTTTGCACCTTGCCAAACTTATTTATTTTATTTCTTTCTCTCAGTACACTTCTTCAAAATCTCAAATTAACAAACACATTGAAAAAAAGAAATACAATCCAAATCTATAGATATTGCAACGTTTTTCTTGATAGCGTATTCCGGCCACATGGTGGTTTTCGATGGTGTTTCCACGGAACATGGCAAAAGACGGTTTACCATCCAACTTGAACCACCACCACATGCAGCTCTATTGCACCGGTTTACCACATGCTTCGGCCAAACTCTTAACCTATAGCTTCTTGATATTCACCGAATCTCAAAACCACTATCAACGTTATACTTTTTCTGATTACTTCTTCCTCTTATTCCCATCAGATCTAAAAACCAATATTGAGAGTTTTACTGTACAATAGGGGTCAGGTGATCTCCCACCGGAAGAATTATAGTGTGAAAGTTTGAAAATCTGAGATATTTTTCGAATTTCACCCTCCTAAAAAGTGTCTGACTTAAAAAAACTAGAAGTTATCTTCGATTATTAGAGAGTTTTAAGAGTGGCGAAGCGTCTTTCTTTGTTGAGATGTGAAGAAAAAAAGTCGTTGGAGAAGAAGATGGTACAGTTGCATTAAATATGATGAAAAGTAAGTACAGTACTAACATATGGTTTGTTTTGTCACGTGAGATGTAAGTAGTGTGCACATAAAAGGAGTCATATCAACATTTTATATTTCATTTAGCTTATCTTCTTATTATATTTAGAGTCACAGGGTTTCAACACCCCCTGATATAACAAAATTTGGGGATCACTGACATGTACACAAGTTAATCTAGCACTATGTATACTATATGGAAAACATAATTATTTTTTTACATAAGGGCAATAAAAGTCCCTGTAATTTCCAAAATCCGCAAATATACCCCTGAGTTCAAACTACAAGCATTTTTGCCCCTAAACTTTCATTTCGCCTATATTTTTTCCCCTGAGTCGACTTTTTTTACTTTTCCTAATGTTCTGCCGTTAACTCCCATACGAGCTTGGCACGTGAGGGTATAATCTTCATTTCCCGTTCCACATCATCTCGTTATCCACTATCCCACCTTTCTCTTATGCAATTTTCGTCCCCAAAAACATTTAATACCGCCACGATTGATACCACCTTTGGTTTATGCATTTTCCGTCCCTGAAACCGTTTTCCCCAACACGACACGATACCTTTCCCGGTTAAGAAATTCAATTGGAGGTCTGAATTAGCAATGAAAAGTATCCATCATTTATGTTATAAATACAATATCTCTGTTCCTTCCATTCATTATGTATCTCACCACAAAAACACCAATCAGAACATGGGTAAATATTGGCAAAATCTGTTAGCCCTAAAATGTGAGCGCCATTTACGGAATTACATTTTATTCAGATAGGCAAAACGTGGAGGGACTACTATTGACATGTTGTCAAAGTGACCTCTTGTCTAGCCTATATATACCCCTCCATACTTCCATGGAGGGGTGAGGTTTTTCTTATTTGTGTATTTCACTTCTCTCTCTAAATACACACACTACATTCAAGTTTTATCTTTCTCTCTCTAAAAATGTCTAAACATCTATTTTATCCTCCCCGACCTCCGGATCATCCTCTTGTTAGCTTGAATCTTATGATGTTAACAATTGGTATCAGAGCTAACTGGGGGTGTTTTGTGTTTGTTTGCTTATTCTCGTTGCTTATTCACTGCTTATTTATAAGCTGATGTCACGTGATTTTATTTGTGTTGTGTTTATCAGTCAGTCCAAATGTCCATTTCTTTCATTAAAAAGATGCTCTGCTCCTGGTCAAAAGTCCAATAGTCAAATCTGTTATGTCCAAAATGTCCTCGTCTCAGATTTTTCTGATTATTACCACAACTTTTTAAGCTTATTTTAAATGTAACTTTTCTGTTTCGGGAACTTTTGGTATCTTGTGATGATTTTGACTATTTTTTAAGATGAAGATATGAAAAAAGGGCAGATTTGAAAAGAAACAAAGATCCATTTTTTTCGGAAAACCAAAATGTGGGTCAAAACCCTGTTGCGATGGCACACTCAGATGGCTATTCCGATGGGGTAGTGCGATGAGTTCTTCAGATGGCTACTTTCGATCGCATTGATTGCGATGGCTTTGCGATGGCCACTGCGATGGGTGATTACGATGTCATTACGATGGGTTTATAATAGGCTGCGATGAGTCGATGCGATGGCTGGTATTTTCATGTTACGATGACATTACAATGGGTGGTTCTAATTTGACTGCGATGGCCATATTTTTATGTTGCGATGGGTATAAAAAGATCACTACGATGACTGTTTTTAAAAAGAAAACTTTGTGACATCATGACCAAACCAGAAAAAAACATTGCCAAGACCATGACTTACAAAACCCAATACCGACTCATCCAAACAATCAAACTCAAAACCCACAATCAAATCCGAATCTATCTAATCACCATCGACACTTAACCAATCTCAACTAGACTCGAAACTAAACAAAAAAAATGATCTCAGACTCCTCTATTAATTTTCGAATTCAAAAGATCAATCAAGAACAAGAATGTTCTGATTAGTATTCTTTCTGATTCGATTAACAAAAAATGCCTACCTTACCTTATCAAGATCTTGCAGCCAAATCAATGACATGCATGTACAATTTTATCTACCTGAGACCTTAATCATAAGACCTTCAAGCCTATCTTTCTCATGTTCTTCATAGTTACAAGATTCGAACAACAAAATTATGTGTTTGTTTGAGTTCACTGATATATTTGAGATGAAACACAGTTTTGGCTTGTGTGATGAACGGATTTTTTCGGATGAAGATGTTGGCAGATTGGGATTCGTAGGATTTGATTAAGTTTGGTGGCTGAGAGGGGTATGTGACAGTTTGAGAGAAAATAAGAGATGGGGGCGGAGGAAATGAGGTTTATCTGATTAGGATTGTGTTAACAAGAGTTATATTCGGGTTGATATTGGTATTATATACCCGGTGGATTAGGGTTTCATGAGGACATAATTATTTGAGCATCTTGGGCTTCATTTTACTCTATCCGAATATAATAAGTTCATGGATGGGCTTTGTGATAATATCTTGGCCTGGTGGTATTTGGTTGAAAATTCAACATGCTCTTAATATACCGGGTATTGCTATCTATGGGTTTATATGATTTGTGATGGCCGGTTCTTGTCTTTTTTGGACAAAATTTGGATTGGTGTTTTTTGTCTAAATTTTGCATTATTTGGGCCATGATGATACTATTATTGATGCCGGATATTGTTATGTTTCGATCGAAAGTGCTTCAACGACAAAGAAAATTTTAGGTTTTAAACCTAATATTTTCGAAAAAAAATTCGACGACCTCACCGCGGAGGTCGATTCGCGCATCAGTTGGGCATTTGACTGACGTTGGGCTTTAACGACAAGTTACCTAGACAAATTTTGTCCTTTAATGACAATTCATTACATAATTTGTTCTAGTTAACGACATTCTCAACACACAACACCAAAGCAAACAAAACAGTTAACGCTAAAACGATCCGATATAAGATTCACTTTAACGACAAGGCTAGTTTTGATTCTACAAAGACAAGTGATCACGAAGTGGATTTGGTATTCTATATTTGATGTTGAAGTGGGATTTCATGAAGGCGTCTACTTATTTCTTCATCGAGCCTTCCTTCTATTTTTCTACCCCTTTTCTTCAAACCCAGTCTATCGATTGATGACTTGCTTGGGCGATAAAATTATGATTGAGACTTGAATTATCTAGTTTCCACTGTCAAGGGGTGGATGGTCGACGACATGGATAACTATCATTTTTGGGTGTCACACGCAGTTGCTCGTGTGGATAACTTCAAGAGGTATAAGAAACTTGTTTCTGCACCGTTCTTCAATCGACACAAGTACAAGCTTAAGTAACAAATTTGGGGGATTGTACTTCAGTTTCAAGTTTGGAATATCGGGTTTACTTCACATGTGGTCACAACAAATAGCCGAATGAATCCGAGGTTGGTAAGTTAGACAGAGAGAGATGGAATCAGCAATCAATTCTCACGGGATATTTATGAGCTTCACAACGACAATGGTACTTCATAGCCTAAGCAAATTTTTTCAAAGTTTCTCAATGACTTTCAAAACTTTTCAAGACATTTGCTTAAGACTAAGAACTTCTCGAGTATATGGACGTCCACGATAATGATGCTTCCGAGAGTTCGAAATCATCATGGGGGAAGATCGTGTACTTTGAAGTAATCAGATCAACTTCCAGGGGGAAGTAGTATACATGGAATGGTATCTACTTACTTTATATGATTTTTATGAAGTATTCTGCAGGCGTGAGAAGAATTGTTGCTGATTTCCTGCATGTTACCCCAAACGGATTATCACCAAAACCTAAACGACATGAAACAGTATAGAAGCAGTGTTATTTGGTGTGGTTCTTCTACAAATTTCCGCTGTGCACTTAAACCGATGAGCTAGAAGATTGTTCAAACTACATCAAAGTGTCAGAATCTGCTTAAGATATAGATATTGGTTTGGGGGGAAGCTGATTCAGAAACTTCGTCAAAAAGAAGTCTATGAAGAAAGTTTTTTAATACATGTTGCATGAATTGGGGGGAAGTTAATCCAAATCATGCATATTACAAGTGTTCCACAACAAGCAAAGACAAAGAGGATTCAAGCTGAGGTACAAGTTATGGAGACCAGAAGAATTAAAAGACATCCTCAGCATTGGAAGCGCCTTGGAAGACTTTATTTTGTTGTATTTGTACTTGTTAGGAACATTGTAAGTAATTCCGTATGTCTCCACATTGGGGGAAGATTGTTAGCCCTAAAATGTGAGCGCCATTTACGAAATTACATTTTATTCAGATAGGCAAAACGTGGAGGGACTACTATTGACATGTTGTCAAAGTGACCTCATGTCTAGCCTATATATACCCCTCCATACTTCCATGGAGGGGTGAGGTTTTTCTTATTTGTGTATTTCACTTCTCTCTCTAAATACACACACTACATTCAAGTTTTATCTTTCTCTCTCTAAAAATGTCTAAACATCTATTTTATCCTCCCCGACCTCCGGATCATCCTCTTGTTAGCTTGAATCTTATGATGTTAACAAAATCGCTATCGCGGTATCACCATTCCTGATTTGGTCTCCTTTATGGTAAGCTTCGGTCTTCTTTAGGTCTTTTATATGGTAAGCTAAGTTTGGATATGTAGCTATTTTTATTGCTCCTGGTTTATAATTGATATGTGTTTTTTTTTCACAGAATCGAATCAAAACTTGTTTACTGTGCAAATCCATCACAATGGTGAATTTACCTCACCACCAGAAAGAATCTACCAGTTTGGTAATATAAGTTGGTTTGACTTAGTTCACCATGTAAAGTTTGGTATGTACACACTCACATATATGTTTAAGGATCTAGGGTACATAGAAGGTATGGTTTTGTTCCCACATTTTAGGATTCTTGGCCAGTCATTGGACGCTGGTTTGCTACCACTATCTTGTAAAGAAGACGTTGACAGATTTTTGGAGTATGTTCATAGGTTTAAGGAAATGGAGGTGTATATTGAATCAAGTGTTTCGTTAGTACAACAGCACTTGCTGGAACAAAAGGCAAATAAGGGTAAGGTTGTGGTGGTAGAAGAAAATGTTGATGATGATGTTGTAAAAGAATTGGTTCTATAAAGTGTCAACAGTGACAACATTATGACATTTTGTCAGACTAGCTTTGTTGGGAGGGACGGAACTGTGGTGGCTAATGATTTTCGGGTATGTGATGATGATATTGAGTTCCCACCAGCATGGTCAACAGAAAGATTGTTTGAAAATAGGAGTAGAAGGGCTAGTGTTGAGTATGAGTTCAGGGTTGTATTGGAAGAGCTTGACAACGTGTTCGGGTTTCATGAATCGACCAAGGAAGAAGAACAAGTCTCAAACGATGACACTCGTGATGATGTCTCTTTTGGTGAGGTTGATTTTGATGGTTATGATTTTGATGAGGTTGATTTTGAAGCTTTTGTTGGTTATGCTGATTTTGGTGAGGAGATGGAGGTTCATCAGTATTAGAGTGACACTAGTGATAGCATCAGTAGAAAGCCAAGGGAATTTCCTACATGGGACAACGATGAATATACCCTTGATGAAGCTTTGAATGTTGACTGGAATGATGATCCTTACCATCATTACGATGAGCCTGAAGAGACTACTGAAATATTTGCTGGCATTGATCAAGTATTGGATGAGCTTTAGGAAATAACTCAATGACAAGATATGAAAGACACTCATGATTATTACCAGCAAAAATTGGATGAAGCAGAGGCTGCTGAGGTTAAACAAGAGGCTGTTGAGGATAAATATGATAATGTTAAGGTTAAACAAGAGGTTGTTAAGGTGAAGAAAGAGGCAAATGATGTTGATGATGCTGATGCGCAAGAGCTGGTGGAAGACCTCAAGAGGAAAAGAATCATGGCATTGATGACTAACAAGCAAGATTAAAACAAACCAAACCCTTAATGGTTTCAAACACCCTTAATGTTTTGTTGTGGCTAAGTTGTAGAATAATATGTTGTTATGTTTTAATCTTACATTTGAGTATGTAATAGGAAATTCTAACATTGTCATTTTGAAATTGTAACATTGTTCAAGTTAAATGTTGGTCAAGAATCAATGAGTTTTATGTTTGACATTATACACTCAACTCAAATATCTATGTAAGCCTACTCTTGCAAATCAACATGTATCTGTTAGGATGTTTGACATTCTAGGGTCAAACATCCATGGAAGCATACCAATTCCATGTCAAAAAACCATAAAAAATATGTTTCTTTCCATTAAACCTAAGAAACACAAGGTACATCCAGATATCCATAAACAAACCAGTTGCAACTAAACACTATCCTATCATTCCGTCATTCAATTTCTTCACAAGGTTGACCATCTTACGCGCACCAAGATGGGATTGGTCCTTCATAATTTGGAGATCCACTGCCTTCACCTATCCCTCTTTTTAGCATGCTTCAAGACTCTTGCAGTTTGGTATGCGTCATCATAATCCTCAACCCGTAGAAAAATTTCCATCTTCTTAATGAACCTTGATCTCTTTCTAACAGTCTCCTCCACCTCATAACATAGAGTTTTGAATTTCTCCTCGAGTTGCAGCACCTTCTCCTATTCCTTCTTCATGACCCTAATAAGGCGTACGACCAAGTCAGTGGACTTTGAAGTAGATTCAGATTAAATGTTTGTCATTGTATGCTAGAAGAAGGTATGTTTGGTATAATGAACTTTGGGCATAGA
Source organism: Glebionis coronaria (assembly GCA_025667525.1). Lineage (NCBI taxonomy): Eukaryota > Viridiplantae > Streptophyta > Magnoliopsida > Asterales > Asteraceae > Glebionis > Glebionis coronaria. The sequence goes on along the minus strand of CM046875.1, from coordinate 605,420,675 downwards.
GACATGGATATATATAGACGTGAAAGTTGGAACGTTGTGTAATTTTGGTCCTTAAAATAAAGGGGCACTTACAGTGCTTTCATTGATAGACAAAAGTGGGTACAAAACACACCCCGATCAAAACAGGGTAATTAAAACAAGAACAACAAAAACAATAAAAACATGGTTGATATCCTAATCACTATCTTCCATAAGATCCACATAAGCTTGCTTTTGGCTTATCGTATCCCTAGCAAAATCAATTTGGTCACATCAGCCAATTTTAGTGTGTCACTATCATGCATTTTCTTCAAACAATCGACCCATCCATCTTCATCTTCATCCACCTTTGTCTCAAGCTCGTCGATTAGCATTCTGATTTTTCCTAGGGAATTCTACATCTGCTCACACTGACCGCGCAAAACATCAACATAAGATTGTTCGCCCGCGACCATTTGACCTATGTACATACCCATACATGCGCTCAGATCAGAATCTCCGCATACTTCCTTGAGTTCGTTAAGGATAGGAGTTCTTCTAGTCATTTTACTTGATAAATTGATTAGTTGAAAGGGTTTACGAAACATATTAGGGTTACAGATGAAATTGGGGGCGAATGTTGATTAACCACCGAGTGTTAAGAATATATAGAAGTCTGAAAGGTCGGGCAATTTAAGTCCCTGAAAAGTTTTAGTTACTGAAAGGTCGTGCAATGTAAGTCCTTGAAAATGTGTCAGAACGTGGCCCACCAACTTTTATATGTGGGAAAACGGTTTCAGGGACGGAAAATGCATAAACCAAAGGTGGTACCAATCGTGGCGGGTAGTAAATGTTTTCGGGGACGAAAATTGCATAAGAGAAATTTGGGAAAGTGGATGACGAGATGGGATGAAACGGGAAATGACGATTATACCCTCACGTGCCAGACACGTGTCAAGTTAACGGCAGAACGTTAGGAAAAGTTAAAAAAAAAATCGACTCAGAGACAAAAATACAGACAAAAATACAAATCTATACTACATTATAAAGGGTGTATCCATTTGGTTGAAAGTTGAAAATGTTGAATGGTTGAAAAATGTGGGTCCCACTAATCTATATCTATACTACATTATAAAGGGTGTATCATTTTGGTTGAAAGTTGAAAATGTTGAATGCTTGAAAAATGTGGGTCCCACTAAAAACTACTACATGCAAATCTTATTCATTAAAAAAGATATAAACTTTGGTTAATTAAACAAATGGCACCCTTTCATCCAATTGTAACATACTTATAAGATATTTTGAATTATAACATGTTACAACGCTTTGCAATAAAAGTTTAATCTTTTGACGTTATATTTTGAACGTCACCGAAACACTTACCACAATATCACATCGTATTAATTATCTGTTGCTAGACAATTTCCGCCGCTATGCGCAGGTACTCGTCTAGTTTTAGAAAATACAAAAATATTTTTTTGTATTTTACCCTTTACATAACTATTTTCTCTCTCACACTCTATTTATTTTTTTCTCTCACACACCATCCATTTCTCAGATCCCCTCTGCGTATATTGCACAAGTAACAAGTTTACAATTAATAATGGATAGATTGAATATAAATAATTCGATTTACTAAAAAGAAATACACAAACCCTTGAAAGTTGTCGGCCAATAAAATACACCCCACGCCACACCCTTGTCAAGCACCATCAAACACGTATTCATCTCCCCTCTTACTTGTACTTCTTCAACATCAAGATCTTACAAACACTCACTCATTAATTACATTCCACCCCTTCAACTATCACAAAATTCCAAACCACCTCCTCAACTTTCCACACCATGTCATCACCTCAACGCAAAGTCGCCATAGCAGTAGACCTGAGCGACGAGAGCGCATACGCCGTACAATGGGCCGTACAACACTACTTACGCCCCGACGACTCCGTCATACTCCTCCACGTCCAACCAACTTCCGCTTTATACGGAGCAGACTGGGGCCCACAAGAAGAAAAGCAGCCTTTTGATCTCGACAGTTTCACCTCTGCGAAAGCGAACGAGATAGCGAAACCGTTAGTGGATAGGAATATAGAGTTTACGATACATATAGTGAAAGACCATGATATGAAAGAGAGATTGTGTTTAGAAGTTGAGAGGTTAGGTTTAAGTGTTGTTATTATGGGGAGTAGAGGCTTTGGTAGTGCCAAACGAGTTGCGGGTAAGGGGTCGGGCTTGTTGGGGAGCAAGTTAGGGAGTGTTAGTGACTATTGTGTTCATCATTGTGTTTGTCCTGTTGTCGTTGTTAGGTTTCCTGATGGGGAGGTTGGTTCGCCTTTGCGAGTTGGTCATGATAGGAATGACGGAGGGTTGTTTCCAGTTCCGGAGGAGGAACCCTATGCCTCGGATAAACCCACTGGTTAGGACTTACTTACGTTTAATGACATTTTCTAGTATGCGTTTTGTTTTGTTCGTATATGTAGATGTGCTGTTTTTTTATGTTTGAAGTAGTCGATCGTTGACTGTTGCGATATATTATAGTTACTGTATTAGGATACATATTTTTAGCTGCTACGCGATATTTGTTGCTAGATCCTGTAATATGTTTATTATATTATCGATAAACAGACTGGTTAGGACTTGCGTTTAGCGTCGTTACAATACATATAATGACATTTTGTAGTAAGCGTTTAGTTTTTGAGCCATAGCTAGTTTTGAGTGTTTGGGTAGAACTGTAGAACTGCCAATTCTATAGTATAGTTGAAGTAAGCAACTTGATACGTGCTTACTTCTAAGCCGATAAACAGTCTGAAATTATCAATCCCAAACACCCCCTTTAGACCTGAAAGAAAGGCTGTGTATCCAACAAGGATGAGTTAAAATTGTTTCGTTTTTTGGTTTTTGGCTGTTGGTTATTGAAGTCAGATGAGAATGTTACTCTCTTAGTCTCTTTATTTCCATAAAAATGGTCTGTGGTAAGTTAAACCAATCCTATGTCTCTAATTTCATGAATTGTCTCTTTGTAATTGTGTCTTAAAAGAACTAAAGTTGGTGGTGGTTCATTCGAGATCTATTGTGGTTATGATGATCTGTCAAATCTTCTTGAATTATGAGTTGGACGAGAATAAGTCTTGTGTCTGGCCATACCGTCTCAAGTTTCTTGTTTCTACTGCACGTATATAAAGACTTAAAAACTTCACACTCCATATGACACTCTAAGACTAAATATAATTGTGTTTGTACGTGCACAAGTGGTATAAAAAGAAAAAGCCATTTCAAAAGAAGAAAAAAAACATTTCGATTATAGGAAACCCCATTTAGTAAATTACTGCATAGGATATATATACATTGAACCAAAAGTTAGAAAAGCCTTGTGGTGCTGTAAAGCACAGGCTTCACGGCTTCGTTTTCATGGAACAAATCCGTCTCCTAAGACCTGTTGCACGAATGGTTTGATACAGAATGAACATATGCTATCAACATCATTTGTATATTGGATTACTAATTAGTTTGTGTTGGAAGCTAATGCAGATCTGGAAAAAGTCCTCCTGAAACAAGTGGAACCGTGAATGCTTAAGATATTGGGAACATGGAAAAGATGATCACGGAGGGTGTATATATGAACCAAAGGAAGTGTTTTTAGTGTTGGGTCTTCTTTTCATGTTTTGTTGTGTGTTTGAAAGTGAGGGATGATGAAGAGGTTTAATTGCAAACTGGTTGCTGCTGCTTTTCTGTTGGGAGTTTTAAGTTTTAAAACTGCATGCTTTCCTGGTTGTTAGGTTTAGTTTTTAAAACTGGATGATTAGCTTTATTGTTTATGTTTCTAAGTATAATGAAATGAAATACTTGTTGAGATAGTCCGTTTTTTCCATCTTTTTCTATGGTTGCTCTATGGCATTTTAGCTGAACTGAAAAGTTGGTCCTTACCTGGTTAATAAAATGGTTAAGAGAGAATTGAAAATAGTTGCTGGTCTACTGATATATGCAAATGGGTAAATGGATAAAACGAGTCAAATTAAATGGCCAAACTACAAATGGCGTATGATGTGTTAAAGATTACCCTTGCCAGCTCTAACAACATGTGCCCTGTAGAGACAGGTAGAGGGTTTCCCAAGGCAAACGTGATGAAACATGTCTTTGTTCAACCCAAAATGGGTTATGAAACGACAGCTTCATGTTCCCTGTGAATCTGCGTCGTTGACTCAGTTTCTTTTTTCTTCAATGGGGAGATGTTATAAAGCACTTCTACGTATTTTTTCCGAATATAAAGATTTCATCAGGCTTCGGATCTATAGTTAAACAATAGCAGGAGCAGGGATGGGGTAATCTTGACCAACAGACCATGTGAATTCTATGCATCATTTCTAGCTTTCTAAAGTAGCCAACATGTTATTGGAACAGCCATATCTAAACACATCCTCCCGCCACATATTATCTGGAGTTCACACAGCTGAGACGGATGTAAAAATCTTGAATACTTCTCGATTTGAATTAATATTTAGTAAAGCCACCAGTTCACAGGAGACGAGTGTGCAACTTGGTTACATACGAATATAATCTGTTACGATCAGTAAGAAGCTATCAGCAGTTGCTAACTGAAATTTCATGTTAAACTATGTTTTTTTTTTTAAACAGAATAACCATTAAACCTTAAACAAGCTTATACAAATTAAACACCCTTTCATCTGATTCCAAGTTTCCAACCATGATCGGTGTAAACTCTATATTCCAATATTGAACAGCAATCATTAAGAATGCGCAGACACAACAAAGAAAAAGAACAAGCCAGGGGACATGCATAATCGCAACTTCGTCATGAAGTTTATACCAAACAATCTTTCATCTGATTCATAAGTTTCCGACTATGATCAGTGTAAACTCAATATTCAAATATGAACAATAATTTGGATTGAAAGAAGTAGGTGAATACAAGCAGAATCAAACAGTAATCGTTAAGTATGTGCAGACACAGAAGCAAGCCGAGCATAATGCAGTAGAAAATAGCAACTTCATCATGATGAATTTCAAACCGAAAACCAGCCCAATCACAATGCAATAGAAAATAGCAAACAAAAAAACTGGAAAGAGGAGCTTATATAACAAACAAAATCAAGTTTGGTACCATATCAATAACCGATCCATAGCGAATTTACTTACATCCCAAACTAACACATTTTCTCAAAACCAAACACCCTATTAGAACAAGTTGAGTATGTAAAGCCTTCCAACAAAACACTTTCAAAACTAAAACAAACTTAAGCACGCTCGCCACGAATGCGCCTAGCCAACTGAATATCCTTCGGCATAATAGTCACCCTCTTAGCATGAATGGCGCACAAGTTGGTGTCCTCAAACAAACCAACAAGGTACGCTTCAGCAGCCTCCTGTAGGGCCAACACAGCGTGACTCTGGAACCTCAAATCAGTCTTGAAATCCTGAGCGATTTCACGAACAAGCCTTTGGAATGGCAATTTACGGATGAGAAGCTCTGTGCTCTTCTGGTACTTACGGATCTCACGAAGAGCGACGGTTCCAGGACGGTAACGATGAGGCTTCTTGACACCGCCGGTAGTGGGAGCAGATTTACGAGCAGCCTTTGTAGCAAGCTGCTTCCTTGGGGCTTTTCCACCGGTTGATTTACGAGCTGTTTGCTTTGTACGAGCCATTACAACTATTCAAACCAATAACACAATTAAAACCTAAATCGTGAAATTAAATTAACGATATAACAAATCAGAAATTGATTGATTTATAACTAATCGACTACAATTATTATACCTGAACTGAAGACGAATTAGCAGATCGAAGATGAAGTTTTGAATGGGGGAAATATGAGAGTGGGGTGTTTATATAGGGGAGGAAAGTGGGGGTTAAATGATCTAACGGCTCTCTGAAAAAGTTATCCGATCTGTTTGTTGTGATGTGATTCGTCGAGTGTGTGTATGGAGGTTTGTGATTGGGTCAAATGGAGTCACGCGGATCGGGAGGTTTTGTGTTTCTTTGGAGATGATTTGAATGTGTGTGTCCGTTGGATCATGGATATGTGTGTTTCTTTAGAGAAAGTCTGAATCGTTGGATCTGTCTTTCTTTAGTTTAGTCGGTTGATTTTTTATATAGTAGGAACAAATTTTTTAGGATTTTTATTATAACTTATGTTGTAACAGTTATTTTAGCTTTATTTGCATATAAACGACTAATTTCCATCTTTTATGTTTATTTCAATGGACAAGATTAAAAATAAAATTTATTTTTATCATCTTTTCTTAAAAATTAATATACATCTTAAATCGTTAATCATTATTCGAAAAAAATATGACATTATGAAAATCATTTAATTATCTTTAAATATATATAATATACTTTAAAAAAAAATTCAAAATTTCTTATACGTATAAAAATCAAAATTTCTTATGCGTATAAAAATCAAAATTTCTTTTGCATATAAAAATCAAAATTTCTTATGCGTTTTTTTTTGAAGAAAAATAATATTTTAAAAAATGAAGGTTTTTAAAGAAGATTTTGAAGTTTTTATGCGTTTTCTACAAAAACATCAAAAAATTAAAAAAAAAACAAAATAAAAAATTCAGAAAACGCATATAAAATACAAAAAATTTAGAAGTTCTAATGATATTACAAAACCTTTTTACTACTAACCTATCACAAGTAATAACTTGCCCAAAATTGAATCATAAATTGGCACAAATACTTTTTAAGAATTACTGACTACAATATGCTTAGAGATTTGTTGCAAATCTAGCACGAGTGAAAAAACTATGGTCGACTATGCTAGCATGACCATCCACACACAAGTCCAGCCATAGCAGCACCAGGTGTTGGACCAAATAAGACTTATCCAACCTCATAGTGAGATAAACGACAAAGCTACAGTTAGAAGACGGAAGGATATTCTAGTCAACTTTATGTTCAATGGAGGGAGCCCTTTTCCTACACACTATTAAAGATTGGGCAAAAAGCGTTACGTTATCAAGTATTTACAAAGTAGCATAGTTTAAAAATGAATTCCAAAGTTCCTTAAAGGTGCTAATGTTGCTCGGAATGATGTTGAAAGAATCAGCCCTTCCACCTCTCTGGTTGATACGACCCTCTCGGGTAGTATCGGGATAAGGCACCACTTTTAGCGGATGCTGGCTCCTTAAGAACGGAAGATGAAAAGACTAGACATTTGTTGAACTTTAACTTTGATTTATTATTCTAACACATTCGATATATATAACCGAATAAACTAGCTTGTTAAACAAGCCAAACATAAAGACATTATTCCGCACATACTCATTCCTAAATAAACATAAAATTGTCTAAAACACATATATTGTAAATAAGTGAAAGATATCTTGGTCGTAACATTCCCCACACCTTCGAATTCACCATGCCCTCAAGGTGATGTCTTGAAAAGAACTCTTGATTCCCGGATCCCAAATTTTGAAACGTTTACTAAGTATTTGCACGCTCATCTTCAACTCGTTCTCTAGCTTGAATAGTAACAATTTATGGATTGCTACTCTACACTCCTTCCATTCGAATGGAACAAATAACGTGACACTCTTAGACGATTCATCAACAAGCAGCCGTGATTTACTAACCTCAATTTGCGATTGACCAACCATAGGCGGCTTCGATTCACCAACAATAGGCTGCGATTCACAGATAATAAGTTGCGATTCAACAACAACAGGCTGCGATTCAGCAACAAAAGACTACGATTCACCAATAATTGGTTGTGGTTCACCAATAGGTTGCAGTTCATTTGTCCATGATAAAACGACATCTAATTTCTCTTCAATGTTAAGATTTTTCTCCGTAATTGCTTCAAAACGAGCCTCTATTAGACGGGCTAGAGAAAATGCTTCTTTTAAAGTTGTAGGCCTTAACCTTAAGAGTGCACATTGTAAAGCCGGTTTAAGCCCAGATGTATAATAACATTGAAGTAGATCTTCAGAGATCTCCGTTGCTCGATTTGCAAGTATCACAAACTCACTTTCATATTCGGCGACCGTGCCCTTATGTAAGAGCTTAGATAGTGTGTCATGATCGCTGCTTCCCGATGCCATAGCAAATCGGAAAACAACAAAAAAAAAATTATTTTTTTTTTCGGATGAACAGTACCACGTATGAACGGTACCTGTTGAACAGTGTCGGATGAACAATATCACATATGAATAGTGTCGGATGAACAGTATCGCCGCGATGAACAATGATTTTTTTTAAAGGATTGGACCCTAAATCAAAAACCCTCAACGAGTTGAGGGCTCTCAGTGAGAGCAACAATTGATACGACCCTCCCGGGTAGTATCGAGATAAGGCACCACTTTTAGCGGATGCTGGCTCCTTAAGAACGGAAGATGAGAAGAATAGACATTTGTTGAACTTTAACTTTGATTTATTATTCAAACACATTCGGTATATATAACCGAATAAACTAGCTTGCTAAACAAGCCAAACATAAAGACATTATTCCGCACGATACTCATTCCTAAATAAACATAAAATTGTCTAACACACATATATTGTAAATAAGTGAAAGATATCTTGGTCGTACCACTGGTCTTTGTTAGATTGCCCATCAATAGTCTTCTGTGTAGCTGAATCAATAAATTGTTGGCAAGACTTTGAATGCCATAAGTAACCGAAAAATTCAATACCGCGATTCAAACTTACCTGTGATCGAGTGCACAATTCTCATGAGACCCTCGACAATATTGAACACATCATTGGTGATATTTTAAGATATTTGCATAGGGAGAAAAACAAATATCACCTCAAAACATTATTGAGATTGTATCATGTTTTATGATATGTCATCCTAATATAAGCCTAAAACCAAATAAGCCATAAACCCACTAAGCTACTACACTTTTGAAAAATGTAATTTGGCTAATAATAAAAACAAATACCCGTCATCAGATTTATTCTAATGAAGAGTATTTTTTATTATTATTAGCCAAATTGAGGTATTACATATTTAGATGACCGACATTTGTTTTTATTATTAGCCAAATCACATTGTATTTGTCCTGTTGTCATTGTGTTTGTCTTGTTGTCGTTGTTAGGTTTCCTGATGGGGAGGTTGGTTCGCCTTCGCGAGTTGGGGATGGGAATGCCGGATGGTTGTTTCCGGTTCCGGAGGAGGAACCCTCAGATATACTGAGTGGTTAGGACTTACTTGCCTTTAGTTGTTACAATACGTATAATGACATTTTCTAGTATAAGTTTTGTTTTGTTCGTATATGTAGATGCTGTTTTTTTTTATGTTTTAAGTACTCGGATCGTCGACCGTTCCTGATATATTATAATTATTACTGTATTAGGATACATATTTTCAGCTGCAACACGATATTTGCTAGACTCCTGTAATGTTTCTTATATTTGAAGATTATCTTATCAGAAGAAGATCTGAATAAAGTGTTTGGCTACATTCAGTTGGATACAAATACAAGATTACCAAGTTCAATCCAAGTTTGAAGAGTAGACTGAAGATATGTATTTTAATACATTGATTACAAAGAGAAACAAGAAGAAAACCAGTTATCATTCTTGTTTAAGGGAGGATTGTTGGGAATTATTTGTAATGTGTCAAGTACCGTTAGTATAAGTATAAGTACTGTTAGTGTTGGCAAGTACCGTTAGTGTTAACGCGTTACATAGTAAGTACTGTTAGTGTAAGTACAAGTACTGCTATATTGATTAGGACGAATATATATTTGTAAAAGATATATCATAGTTATAGTTAGAGTATATCTTATGTGATATACTTAATAGTTTAGAATATTGATAATATATCGTGTGTGATATACTTATCTTTATAAAATATTCTAATAGTTTCTAGGGTTCCTTACACTATAAAAGGAACATAGGTACGATGATATTGATGTACCTCATTCAAGTCGATTAATAAGAGAATTGAATAGTTAAAAGTAATTCTGTTTTTCTTTGCTTTATAAGTTAGATTCCGCATAACTTATTTGGTTGAGTAAGAGTTCTCAAAGTGTTCTTGTTTGGTTACAAACTATTATACTAATTCTTAGCAGAATCTAGATCCATTCAAAGGGATCAACAACACTGTTATGTTATAATAATAATTTTATTGTTAAGAAATAATAATAATAATAATAATAATAATAATAATAATAATAATAATAATAATAATAATTTAAGTGATGTTTAATAATAAAAGAAAATAAAAAAGTTATTACTATTATTATTATTATTATTATTTATTTATTAATATTATTATAACATCACTTTATTAGAACAATCGGATTTACAAAAAGTTAGTGGGGAGCCTCCGTGGGACCCAAACACTAAGCTAGAATCTCAATCAACGATCTTTTTTAATGACAAAGGGACATCCGCAAGGGAATCCCAGGAACACGAATCCTGCGAACCGGAAGTCCACGGGGGATGGGATACTCATCTCCACCTAGTCCCCTGGCAGCCAAACAGGCGGACCGAAATGTTTTTTAGCCTTTTGGTGGGGCAGGCACATCCGACAATACCTCACCACCAACCATTACCATGGATAATCCTGATCAGGCGAGTGCGCCAAAGGCCCCTAACAAGGAGCCGCATAGGCCACTAATCGAGAAAGAACTAGAAGTGGAATCACTCGGCGACGAAGACCTCGAGCGTGTTCTCACGCAGAACTTTGACCGGATCGTCTCGGGTATCGCGTCAAGGATGAACCTAGGAAGGAACCTCCAATCTAGGCTCAACTTTGGCGGTGTCGCGCCTGGCACCTCTCCTCAAACTCAAAAGAGGAGGAAGAGGGCGCACCCGCAGGAACGAACTCCCCTTGAGGAAAACCCTCAACCTCGGAATGTGTTCGAGCGCATAGGGAATCGCATTATGCAGGAATTATTACAATCCCGTGAGGAAGGGGATAGGTCCGACGGCTCTACCGAACGCCCGGTGTTGTAATCGACCAGGAACAATCGCCGCACCAGCGTGTGGGATAGGGTGAATGGTGGGAAGAAAGCTCCTAGTTCTTCTCACAAAAGTGGTCCTCAGCCGAGAAGCAGGGCACCGCCCCCTCCTCCCGGCCCTTCGGGGTCGGATTCGGATGACCATCCCCCCAAGCGTCGCCGACCTAGATATACTACCCCACCACCATCCGACGATGAGGGATACTATGATGATCCCTACTATCGGAACGAGGAGGAGGATCTTTCCCGTCCATGGTGTGACGACAGAGAAGATGCCTTCACTCTCCGTATACGAAACTACTCTGAGGATAAGAAGCGTCGTATGCCAGCGTGTGTTAAAACCTATGATGGGTCTGGTGATCCTGATGATCACCTAAAGATATTTGATATACAGGCAAAATTTGAACGATGGTTGATGCCTATATTGTGCCAGATGTTCAACTCGACCTTGATTGGCAATGCCCGTGATTGGTTTGAAAGGCTCCCTTCCCGAAGCATTGATAGCTTCGGCGAGCTGCGCACTGTGTTCAAAAACAATTATACTCAGCGAAAGAAGTATAATAGGGATCCGGTCTCATTAGCAACCGTCAAGCAGCGACCCAGAGAGTCTACGGAGGACTTCACGGAACGTTTCAATGACGAGTGCACGCGCACAAAAATAATGCCAGAGCTCCTAAAAATTTCTGATTACATGCATGCCATAACGGATAAGGAAATAATTAGGCGCCTCAATGACAAGAGACCGGAGAGGTATGACGACCTCATGGATAGGGTCAGAAACTTTGTAGAGGGAGAAACCGTGGTAGCCGCGACATATCCTACAAAGGGAAACCATAACTATCGGTCGAATGACCAGCCCAAGAGGCAATCAGGGGGCCAAAGCACCCAAGGAAGCGGAAGGAGATCGGATTACAAGAACCAGAATAAAGGAGGGCGGTCGGATGAAAAATTTACCCCTCTAAAGATGACTTACCGAGATATCTTGTTGACAGAATGGGCGAATTTCCCAAGGCCTCCCCCAGTGACAACTCGAGTCGACCACCGTCAAGGAAATCTCTTCTGCGAATTCCACAATGACAAGGGCCACGACACGGAGGAGTGCATCCAGCTCAAGAAGCACATTGAGTCACTGATCAAGTCAGGCAAGCTCAAACACCTGGTCAAGGATTGGAAGGATGGGAAGGACAAAAAAAAGTACGACAAGAAGGACTCCTAAAAGGACAAGCCTTCAACCATATATATGATCCAATCCTGGCAGCACCGCACAAAGCAGAAAGTTAGTCAAAAATTTTCACGCGGTAGAGAGATCTTATTCCCTCCCATTACGGCAAGCAACGTGGCTGATGCACCTCTCATGATTGAGGTAAGCATTGGAACACACAACGTTCGTCGTATGTATGTGGACGGAAGATCATCGGCGGAAGTACTCTACGAATACTGTTTCGTACAGTTACGGCCAGAGATAAAGAGCCGATTAGTGTCGGCCACGTCGCCGCTCATTGGCTTTAGTGGAGATACTATCTGGCCAATAGGACAACTGCTTCTACTGGTAACCATTGGGGATAAAGAGCGTTCCACCACGGCGTGGATGAACTTTATGGTGATACGTTCACACTCCCCGTATAATGGTATTATCGGAAGACCAGGGATCCTAGCCATACGGGCTGTCCCGTCCACGGCTCATGGTATGATTAAATTCCCATGCGAAGGGGGGATTGTTACAATTTACAACTCGATTGTGTCGGCATCCGAATGCCACGCCGTGACAACACCAGTCCAGCCTGTTCCCATTAAGGAAGGATCACCACCCCCTAATTGGAAAGTGGTAATCCACCCCGACTACCCGGAGCAAGAGGTGGCCATAGGGGGAATGATATCGGATAACGGGAAAAAGGCCATGTGCTCTCTCCTAAAAGCAAACCTTGATATATTCGCATGGGAGCCTAAGCATATGACAGGTGATAGCAGAACACAAACTTCAAATCCGCCAGGGATATCCCCCTGTTAAGCAAAAGAAGCGTGGTCAAGCACCAAAACGCAGCCAGGTAATACTGGATAAGGTACAGAAATTAGTAGATGCAGGAATCCGCCAGGGATATCCCCCTGTTTAGTTATGTTCATGTATGTATAACTCTTATGATACATATTTCCAGTTGCAACACGTTATTTTCTAGACTCTTGTAGTGTTATGTTTAGTCTTTATTTTTCCTAAATCGTATCTAGGGGTCAAAGAGTCTAGTTGCCTAATTCGTAGCTAAGAATAAAGGTCGGTTGGCAATGTCTAAGCCCAACCCGACCGTCATTGTAAGAGTCGGTCCCCCTCATCTCTATAAAAGGAGGTGAGGGGAATGTAACATTCACGTTATTCTTTCAATACTAATCGTAATCGGTTAGGAATAATACCTTGTGGGCGTCGCTTTTCTTTGTTGTCGATTCTGCGGTGTGTGTTCTTCGATTGGTGATTCTGCATCTAGTAATCAGGGTTGTAGGGAATAAACCCTACAAGTGGTATTAGAGCCCAGGTTCGCAGGGTGCACTGATTATCTAGGATCGATCGTGGAGTGGTGTGTTTGTTGATCAGATCTTGGTCGACAAATGAGCAGAGATCGACAGGCTTCGTTGGTTTTCGTTTGTGAAGATCGACCTTCAAAGTCTGCCATTTTTTTATCCTGTGTTTGAGTAGCAGAAGGAAAAGAGAAAGAAGAAGAAGACGAAGTAGTTGGGTTTTTTTTGTATTAAAAGTCAACTAATAATACACGAAGGGGAGACAGTGTTTGTTTTTGGGCCAAAGTTTATATTGGTCCAAGAATACTATACTGGGCCAAGTTTTTTTTAATATAAAAAAAAATTTGGATTAATAACTTTTTGTTTTTTTAAAAACAAAAAGATAGTATTGTTACTTCGGCTATTTATACACAAGGGGTTTTCGTAATTCGTGATTGTTAGAGTTTATCACAAGGTTTAGCGAATTATCGGAAAGCGCTTTATTGGTTTGTGATTGTGAGGGTTTATCACAAGGTTTAGCAAATCAACAAAGGGATAAAGAATGACGGGAGCTAAGTTTGACATCGAGAAATTCGATGGAACTGGTGATTTCGGGTTATGGAGAATCAAGATGCGTGCTTTATTAATCCAGAACGGATGTGAAGCAACTCTGGAGGTTTTACCCGCGAATATGGAAGCTGAAGAGAAATCTAAGCTTGATAAGAAAGCTCACAGTACCATGATTTTGTGTTTAGGTAACAAGGTCCTGAGAAAGGTTATCGGGGAGACGACTGCATCGGGGGTTTGGTCAAAGCTCGAGTCTTTGTACATGACAAAGTCATTGGCCAACAAGTTGTACCTGAAGAAGAAGTTGTATACATTCTACATGCCGACTGGACGAAAGATCTCCGAGCATATAGATGAGTTCAACAAAATCGTTCTTGATTTAGCAAATATTGAGGTAAAATTCGAAGATGAAGATCTTGCTTTATTGTTACTCACTTCTTTACCAGCATCATACGAACACTTTCTGGATACCTTGCTTTATGGACGGGAAGCTTTGACTTTAGAGGACGTGATGGCCACACTAAATTCAAAGGAAATCAAAGAAAGATCCAAGGCGAAGGGGGATGATGGTGAAGGGTTATACGTGAAGGGAAGAACTGATCGCAGGAATTCGCATCAGTCAAGGGGAAAGTCAAGATCGAAGTCTCGAGGTGGGAGACTCAAATGCTTTATTTGCCAATCTGAGGAGCACTTAAGAAGAGACTGTCCGAAGAATAATCGCAAGAAGTCAAAAGGTTACATCAAGAAAGATGATCAACCAAGCTCCAGTGGTTCGATTTACGACGATTCTGAGGTGATGACGGTGATGAGTGCAGAAAGACTGCAAGATTGGATCATGGATTCAGGAGGTTCATATCACATGTCACCCACGTTAGATGTACTTTTTGATTTTCTAGAATGCGATGGGGGCAGCGTACTGTTGGGCGACAACTGGGAGTGCAAGATCAGAGGTATTGGCAAGGTAAAGGTACAACTGAAAGATGGGTCAAGTTTTGTGTTACACAATGTCAGGTATATTCCTGAATTGAAAAGAAACTTGATATCGCTGGGAACTCTTGAAAAAGAGGGATATACCGTAAAATTGCAGTCGGGCAAAGTCAAGGTGATTAATGGTTCTAGGATTATTATATATGGAACCCGAAGGGAGAACTGTGTGTACTCTTTGGATGGCTATGCATTGGCCGATGAGCTTAATGCTAGTGTTGAAGAAAAAGACAGTCTTGTGCAGGTTTGGCTTAAAAGATTGGGACATATTAGTGAGGCGGGACTACACGTGCTGGAAAAACAGGGTTTGTTTGGCAAGAAGAGTCTAGGTAAGCTTGATTTTTGTGAGAATTGTGTTCTGGAAAAGTCACATCGAGTCCATTTCGGTGTAGGAAGGCACACTACTCAGGGAGTGATAGACTATGTTCATTCAGACTTATGGGGTCCGTCTCAGGTGGAATCATTGGGAGGTACGAGGTATTTCTTATCTATATTTGATGATTATTCAAGAAGGGTATGGGTTTATGTTCTCAGGTTCAAACACGAAGCATTTGGGAAGTTCAAAGAGTGGAAGCGGTTAATAGAAAATCAGACTGGGAGGACGGTTAAGAAGCTTAGGACGGATAATGGTCTTGAGTTCTTTAACCGGGAGTTTAATCAGCTACGCACTGAGAGTGGGATTGCTAGACATTTGACAGTTGTCGGGACGCCGCAACAGAATGGTTTAGCAGAACGGATGAATAGAACTCTCATGGACAAGGTACGCTGTTTATTAATACGGTCTAGATTGCCCAAGACCTTCTGGGCGGAAGTGACATGTACGGCCGCATATCTTATAAATAGGTCACAATTGACGGCGATTGAGAAGAAGACACCTATGGAGATGTGGTCGGGACATCCTAGTGATTATGGGATGTTGAGGGTTTTCGGCTTTGTCGCGTATTCACACGTTAAACAAGGTAAGCTCGAGTCGAGAGCGATAAAATGCGTTCTTTTGGGGTATCCTGAAGGTGTGAAGGGATACAGACTATATAGGCTTGATAATGAATCACCTAAAATAGTCAAAAGAAGGAACGTGGTCTTCAATGAAAGTGTCATGTACAAAGACACATTGAAGGATTCTGGTGCAGGAAAAGATAAGTCTGTTGAGGAATTACATGTTGAGGTGGAACTGCAGAGGTTAAATAATCATACGCCTGAGGAAGGTCAGACACGTCAGGAAGACCAGACAGACCAGGAAGACCAGACAGATCAGGAAGATCAGTCAGATCAAGAAGATGGCTATGATGAAGATGCCAGAGTTCAAGAAATTGATCAACCACCGGATCTCACAGATTATCAATTGGTTCGGGATAGAGAACCAAGGACAAGAACGAAGCCGGCGAGGTTTCGGGATGAGAGTAATATGGTTTCTTACGCGTTTGCTGTAGCAGAGGAAGAAGATACTCATGAACCATTGACATACCAGGAAGCAGTTGCTTGTGAAGACAGTTTTAAGTGGAAAGCTGCTATGAAAGAAGAGATGGATTTTATGAGGAAGAACAAGACCTGGGTGTTAGTAGATCATCCAGTTGGGCAAAAGCTGGTGAGTTGCAAATGGTTGTTCAAAATAAAGGAAGTGATTGAAGGTGTTCAAAAGTCTAGATACAAGGAAAGGTTGGTGGCTCGTGGATTCACACAAAGGGCAGGTAGTGATTACAATGAAGTATTTTTGCCGGTAGTTCGACACATATCTGTTCGGGTTATACTTGCATTGACTGGATGTAAAGATTATGAGCTGGAGCAGCTTGATGTAAAGACGGCGTTTTTACATGGAAATCTTGAAGAAGTGATCTACATGAGGCAGCCACCGGGATTTGAACAAAGTAACAAGGTATGTTTGTTAAAGAAATCTCTTTATGGTTTGAAGCAGTCACCTAGGCAATGGTACAAGAGGTTCGATGAGTATTTGCTGAGCAACGGGTTTAAGCATAGCAGTTACGACAACTGCGTATATTACATGAGTTATGCACCAGGGAGTATATCTATCTATTGTTATATGTAGATGATATGTTGATTGCTTGTAAAAGCAAGGCTGAGATCGCGGCTACCAAGTCTTTGCTTAAAAAGGAGTTCGACATGAAAGAGCTCGGGGAAGCAAAGAAGATTCTTGGTATGGAGATCTTCAGGGATCGGAGTCGCGAGATTCTGAGGGTGTCACAATCCGGGTACGTTTCTAAAGTTTTAAACAGGTTTAGAATGGACAATGAGGAGTCGGTTCAGACACCATTTGGTGGGCACTTCAAGCTGTCATTGAAGGATTGTCCGGTTAGGGATTGTGATGTTGAAAGAATGAGTAGGGTGTCCTATGCAAATGCGGTTGGGAGCTTAATGTACTTGATGGTGTGCACGAGGCCAGACATAGCGTATGCAGTAAGTGTAGTTAGCAGATATTTGGCGAATCCGGGTAAAATCCATGGGAAGCAGTGAAGTGGATTATGAAATATTTGCAGGGTACTGTAAACGTGGGTTTGGTGTATGGGAAAAATCATGGTAACCATGTGGACGTAACAGGTTTTGTTGATTCAGACTACACTTAGGATCCGGATAAAGGTAGGTCTCTCACTGGTTACGCATTTTTAGTACAGTGATGTGTTGTAAGCTGGAAAGCAACGCTACAACACGTGGTGGCTCTTTCAACTACAGAGGCGGAGTATATGGCCCTTACAGAGGTTGTGAAGGAAACTATTTGGCTAAGGGGACTCTTGGAATAGTTGGGCGTGAAGCTCAACACTGTTGCAGTTAATTGTGATAATCAGAGCGCGATTCACTTATCGCGGAATCATGTTTTTTCATGAAAGGACTAAGCACATCAATGTGCGCTATCACTTTATCAGAGAAGTCTTGGAAGCAAAGACGGTCGAAGTTCTGAAGGTGGGTACTGAACACAATGCTGCGGATCCCTTGACGAAGCTGGTACCTGGACGCAAGTTACAACACTGCTTGGAGTTGCTGAGTGTTGGGATAGGCTAATATAAAGTCTAAGGTGGAAATTGTTATATTTAGTCTTTATTTTGCCTAAATCGTATCTAGGGGTCAAGAGTCTAGTTGCCTAATTCGTAGCTAAGAATAAAGGTCGGTTGGCAATGTGTAAGCCCAACCCGACCCGGAGTCATTGTAAGAGTCGGTCCCCCTCATCTCTATAAAAGGAGGTGAGGGGGAATGTAACATTCGCGTCATTCTTTCAATACTAATCGTAATCGCTTAGGGATAATACCTTGTGGGCATCGCTTTTCTTTATTTTCGATTATGCGGTGTGTGTTCTTCGATTGGTGATTCCGCATCTAGTAATCAGAGTTGTAGGGAATAAACCCTACATGTAGTAATATGTTTCTTGTGTTACTTATAGAGAGTCCTACTCCTATCCACTGAGGTAAAACATGAAACAACTTGATAATGAATTAGAGGGTGTTTGGGATTTGCTTATTTAAGTGTCATGTGCTTATTTTTTGAGCCATAACTAGTTTTGAGTGTTTGGGTACTGGGTAGAACTGTAGAACTGCCAATTTTATAAATCCCAAACGCCCCCTATAGACCAAAAGAAAGGCTGTGACAACAAAATTCTATACTTACGATCAACCGTTGTGGGGCAAATTCAACTTAAATTAGGCTTCGTATCCAACAAGAATGAGTTAAAACTGGAATTTTTGGTTGTTGGTGAAGTCACATGAGAATGTCATTAGCTGATAAATTTGTTTCTCTGGTCAAATGGTACCAAGTTTAGTCTCTTTTTTTTAACATAAAAGTGGTCTATGTGGTGAGTTAAACCAATCATACGTCTCTAATTTCATGAAATGGTCTCTTTGTATACGATATACCTGAAATGTGTCTTAGCAGAACTAGAGTTAGCAGGAGTTCATTAGAGATCTATCGTGGTTACCGTTATTTGTCAAATCTTCTTTGGATTATGAGTTGGACGAGAATATGTCTGACTACAAATTTTTTTCTGGCCATACCAGTTCAAGTTTCTGGTTTCTACTGCAAGTATGTAAAGAATTAACATATGTTATCAGCATCATTTATACATAGGATCACTAATTAGTTTGTGTTGGAAGCTAACGCAGATCTGGAAAAAGTCCTCTTAAAACAAGTGGAACCATGAATGCTTAAGGTATTGAGAACATGGAAAATATGATCACGCAGGTGTATACATAGACGGAACTTGAACAATTTTAATGGGAGGGCCAACAATATTTTTTGGGAGGGCCAAATGCAATTTTTTCTAAAACTACCTCTAAGTTTTAGTATAATTACACTATGAACACCGATTCTTGGGAAGGCCACAGCCCCCCGGGTCTCTATGAAGGTCCGTCTATGACTGTTATAGCATGTGTACCCAGGCTGTACATATATAATTATGACCGTACTATGTGTAATAAACTTATTATGTAACATTTGGGGACACAACAACTGGTAGATTATAGTTTGTTTGCAAGTATATCTAGCAGTAAAACAAAGATGAAAACTGGAATTCGTTTTTTGTTCGTTCTAGTTTGATTATTAGCGAAAAGTGGATTTTTTTTTTGTTCTAGTTTGATTATTAGTGACCATATATTTGGTCACTAAAGACGCAGGACGAACTTTTCATCACTGATGGTGAACACCAGTGACGAAATATTCGTTTCTAGTGGTTTAAGTAGTTGGTATTCTACTCATGAGTGACAATTTATTTCGTCACTAACTGACATGCGTAGTGACGAATATTTTGGTCTCTAACTGAGGAAATAGTGACCAAATATTCGACACTCATGGTTTTGTATCAGTTGTCACTACAGCCCATAAGTGACCACTTTTTCGTCATTAATCTATGACGAATTACAGTTCGTCTCTAACTGATTAGTGACGGAGCTATAGTGACGACTAGTGACGACTCTAGATTTGGTCACTAACTGACTCAGTGACGAATTTTAATACTGGTAGTGACGAAATCTATTCTGTCACTATAGGTGGTTTTTCTTGTAGTGTGTGTTTGTCCTGTTGTCATTGTGTTTGTCCTGTTGTCGTTGTTAGGTTTCCTGATGGGGAGGTTGGTTCACCTTTGTGAGTTGGTCATGATGGGAATGGGGGAGGGTTGTTTCCGGTTCCGGAGGAGGAACCCTCGGATATACCGACTGGTTAGGACTTACTTGCCTTTAGTTGTTACAATACGTTTAATGACATTTTCTAGTATAAGTTTTGTTTTGTTCGTATATGTAGATGTTGCTTTTTTATGTTTTAAGTACTCGGATCGTCGACCGTTCCCGATATATTATAATTATTACTGTATTAGGATACATATTTTCAGCTGCAACACGATATTTGCTAGACTCCTGTAATGTTTCTTATATTATCGATAAACAAACTGGTTGGGACTTACTTGCCTTTAGCGTAGTTACAATACATATAAGAAAATGAAAGGAAATGGAAGTAAAGTGTTTCACCCAATATTATGGGTGAAACACTTTACTTCCATTTCCTTTCAAACTCAACCAAATGCTACTTCACTTTGCTTTCCTTTCTTTTTCTTTTCCCTAATTAAAAACTTATCTCGAGAACACAGCAATAATGACGTTTTGTAGTATGCGTTTAGTTCTGTTCGTGTATGCGTAACTATTTGGATACATATTTCCAGCTGCAACACGTTATTTGCTTGACTCTTGTAGTAATATGTTTCTTGTATTACTGTTAGAGAGAGTCCTATCCACTGAGGTAAAACATGAAACAACCTGATAATGAATTAGAGCGTGTTTGGGATTTGCTTATTTAAGTGTCATCTGCTTATTTTTTGAGCCATAACTAGTTTTGAGTGTTTGGGTACTGGGTAGAACTGTAGAACTGCCAATTTTATAAATCCCAAACGCCCTAGACCCAAAGAAAGGTTGTGACAGCGAAATTCTATTCTTACTATCAACCGTTGTGGGGCAAATTCAACTTAAATAACGCTTCGTATCCAACAAGAATGAGTTAAAACTGGAATTTTTTGGTTGTTGGTTAGTGAAGTCACGTGAAATGTGTCTTAGCTGATAAATTTGTTTCTCTGGTCAAATGGTACCAAGTTTAGTCTCCTTTTTTATAAAAGTGGTCTATGTGGTGAGTTAAACCAATCATACGTCTCTAATTTCATGAAATGGTGTCTTTGTATACGGTATACCTGAAATGTGTCTTAGCAGAAGAAATAGAGATCTATCGTGGTTACCATTATCTGTCAAATCCCTTTTGGATTATGAGTTTGACGAGAATATGTCTGACTACAAATTTTTGTCTGGCCATACCAGTTCAAGTTTCCGGTTTCTACTGCAAGTATGTAAGAAGACTTAAAACTTCACACTCCACATGCATGTAGTGGGGGCAGATTTACGAGCAGCCTTTGTAGCAAGCTGCTTCCTTGGGGCTTTTCCTCCTGTTGATTTACGAGCTGTTTGCTTTGTACGAGCCATTACTACTATTCAAACCAATAACACAATTAAAACCTAAATCGTGAAATTAAATTAACGATATAACAAATCAGAAATTGATTGATTTATAACTAATCGACTACAATTATTATACCTGAACTGAAGACGAATTAGCAGATCGAAGATGAAGTTTTGAATGGGGGAAATATGAGAGTGGGGTGTTTATATAGGGGAGGAAAGTGGGGGTTAAATGATCTAACGGCTCTCTGAAAAAGTTATCCGATCTGTTTGTTGTGATGTGATTCGTCGAGTGTGTGTATGGAGGTTTGTGATTGGGTCAAATGGAGTCACGCGGATCGGGAGGTTTTGTGTTTCTTTGGAGATGATTTGAATGTGTGTGTCCGTTGGATCATGGATATGTGTGTTTCTTTAGAGAAAGTCTGAATCGTTGGATCTGTCTTTCTTTAGTTTAGTCGGTTGATTTTTTATATAGTAGGAACAAATTTTTTAGGATTTTTATTATAACTTATGTACTGAATAGTAGTAAACTATTTTAGTTTTATTTGGATATAAATGACTAGGGTGCATTTGTTTAATCAATATTGGAATCAATCAATAACAATAATAGTAATTATAAGGGCCCGTTTGGTTCGCAGAATGTTTTTGATGGAATTGGAATCTATTTCAGGTATTAGTATGTGAAGGAATGGAATGTTGAAAAATGGAATCCTTATAATTTAGAATCCGATGAAATCGGAATTTGAAAATATTAGTTCGTGTTTGGTTGAAAGAAAATAAAATGAGAAACATTATATTTAAATATATTACTAAATTAAATTTTAAATAATATAATATTAACTAATATACTAAATAAACAATATTTTAAAAACATATATAATTATATTTTTTAAATAATACTATATAAACTAATATATACAGCTTTTTATATGGATTATTTTATTTAAAAACTCTATTTTTAAATAAAACATTATTTTATTATTTTATTAACATATAAAATAAAATTAATTTATAAGGATTAAAATTAATTAGTTTAAACAAATAATAATTATTAAAAAAATAAATAATAAAAATAAAATAATAAAAATTTTAAAAAAATTTAGAAAAAATAAAAAATAAAAAATAGTATTATTAAAAAACAAAAATAAAAATAAAAATAAAATAATAAAAATAATAAACATAAAAAATATAAAATTAACAAAAAAATAAATAAATAAATAATAACAACAAAGTTAAGAAATAATTATTAAAAATTATTTAATTAATTTTAATGTTTTTGATTTTTTTATTTTTGTTTTTTATCTATTTATTTTTATTTTTAATATTTTAATAATTTTATTACTTTTATTTTTAATATCATTGTTATTATTATTTACTATTATTTTTGTAATAATAATAATAAATTATAAATTTTTTAATTATTATTATTACTATTACTACTATTTGTTTTCTTTTTTTTAATTTTTTTAAAAATTTATTATTATTATTATTATTATTATTATTAAAAATAATATTAGTAAAAAAAATAATAATGTAAACATTCCTCCCCCTTTGCCATGGAGTGTTCAATTCCACATATATAGGATTTTGTAGGATTTTAATTCCATTCTGCTTGTTATATTTGCAATCAATTTTTAACCAAACGCTTGATATAACTATCATTGTCATTGTTTGATTCCCATAAAATGAAACAAACGGCTTAGACAAACTATGGTATCAAGAATGAGATTCATACCAATGGGTAAGGGTGACTTTTGCTAATCATTCCCGTGGAGCCGACATATTTATATTATTTCCACCTCACAAATAATTAAATTTGAGCATTTAAATGGATATATTAAATGTGATACCGATACCGAATATTTTATACCAAACAACGATAATACATTTGATATCCCCAATCCCATACATGACTCCAATCAAAATCATACCTTTAGTGATTCCGACTAACGTACCAAACGCAGATTAAAAATAAAATTTATTTTTATCATATTTTCTCAAAAATTAATATATATCTTAAATCGTTAATAATTATTCGAAAACAAAATATGTCATTGTGAAAATCATTTAATTATCTTTAAATATATATGCTATATAATACACTTTCAACAAAAAATTCAAAATTTCTTATACGTATAAAAATCAAAATTTCTTATGCGTTTTTTTGAAGAAAAAAAAATATTTAAAAAATGAAGGTTTTTAAAGAAGATTTTGAAGTTTTTATGCGTTTTCTATTAAAAATTCAAAATTAAAAAAAGACAATATAAAAAATTTAAAAAAGGCATATAAAATACAATAAATTTAAAAGTTCTAATGATATTACAAAACCTTTTTACTACTAACCTATCACAAGTACTCCATAACTTGCCCAAAATTGAATCATAAACTGGCACAAATACTTTTTAAGAATTACGATGACTACAATATGCTTAGAGATTTGTTGCAAATCTAGCACGAGTGAAACAACTATGGTCGACTATGCTAGCATGACTGTTCGCGTATATCTTCGGCACATGGCCGAAGGCATGCCACTATTGCCGAAGCATAGGACATTGGGATGACCTGAGGGATCAATTTCTAGAAAGATTCGCCTTGAGAAGGAAGAGTCACAGGGAGATCACAAGTATCGCGAGGAAAGCTCATGAATCACTCCTAGCGTTCAAAGAAAGGTGGACTGATGAAGCCAACTACATACAAGGGGTCCTGGAACACATGAAAATTTCCTCATTTACCGCTGGAGCTAAATGCCCAGAGTTGTCCAGACGTTTTTCCGACGATGAGCCAAAAACCGTGGCTGAAATTTTCAGGAGGGGCGATGACTTTGCTAAGTCCGAAGAGGCTTACAGGAACACTGAATTGCCACAGGGTGAAGGAAGCGAAAGAGGGGGAAAGGGCATAAAGGAAGACAAGTATTTTTCAGGAAAAAACTCCAACCGCAACAAAAACAAAGGTGACTACAGACCAAAGCCTGTATATTCACCATATCTCCCGCCAACGAATCCAAATAATGTAATAAGGAATCAATATCAACGCTCCGGTCTGGAGACGTTGACAAAATTTCCAAGGAAATTTTAGCCACAAAGTTACAGCTTCAATTGCCTCAACCTCCACCCACAAAGGGCATGGTACGCCCAGAAAATCTGGACAAGTATTGTGATTATCACAGGGAGAAAGGTCACCTCACAAGTGATTGTCATTAGTTGAGAAAACAACTAGAAGCAGCACTCGAATCAGGAAAGCTAAACCATTTGGTTAAGGATTTGAGGGGAAGAGTGAACAAAGGTAATCAGGGAAAAGGAAATGGAGGAGGTGAATACAAGGATAAGACAATAAACATGATGGGTAGCAAGTATTGTGTGATGAAGCGAAAAGAGGTGTGCAAGATCGAAGTTGATTGGATGAACGTTCCAATATACTTCCCTCCGGTCACCGAAGCTGAGGCTTCAGACGATTCCCTAATATTCGAAGCAGAAGTAGAGGGTTATTGGGTGAAGCGCGTATTTGTTGATGAAGGTGCAGCTATGGAAGTAATGTTTGAACATTGCTTCATGAATTTAGATCCGGATATAAGACGAAGGCTGACGCCTGACCCTGTCAAAGTCATGAGTTTCTCGGGTGAGGAAACTGCACCTTTGGAAAAAATAGAGCTAGATGTAACATTCGGGTCACATGATAATACTCGGTTTTTACCCCAAGTATAAAATCTTATCGTCCGAATCTTTTCGAATTGACTATTGGTCTAGAGTGCGACTCAATTGTCTTTTGGTGAACAAGAGAATGGTTTGGTTGATTATCTATTTTAAACTAATAGCAAGTAATTAAGTGTCGTTGAGTAAAGTAGAAGTTTGAAGATTAATACTAAAATGACGAGTTAAAAATAAATGCTTGAAAACTTAAAGGCAATATTAAAAAAAATACTAAATCACTAAATAAAACTAACACTTAGAAACTTTTGTAGAAACATGAACTCATCTAATCGGAATATGCTAAAAGTGAGTCTGATCGGAATGTTGGGAATTGACCAAATCAGTATATCCTTAATACCCTCGTCGGAATAATGACTGCAATCGGAATAACCAAAATTCCCCAATCGGAATAATATAAAAACCTATCAATCGGAATATTGGAGATGGGCCTCAATCGGAATGTGGGATAAAGTACTAATCGGAATGTTCAGAAAAACATACGATCGGAATACACAAGCTAAATGGTCAAATCGGAATAATAAGCAAAAACTCCCAATCGGAATGTTCAAGTGCAAATCGGAATAAGCCAAAATGGTCCAGATCGGAATGTTTAAAGGAAGATTGTTCCGAAAAATACTAAAGACAGGCCAATCAGAATACTCAATAATCACCACAATCGGAATACTAAAGCCCTAATCCGATCACTACGATCGGAATAAGGGGGTGTGCAATCGGAAAACTCAAAACCCTTTTCCGATTTGCCAATCGGAAAGAGGGGGTGTGTTGCTGGTCGGAATAAGCAGATCGGAAAGGGGTTTAGACCCTTTCCGATATAAGTGGGATTCGGTAAAAAGCTAGTAATAAGCTATATTGAATAAGCTCACACCAAACTATAACGAATCAAAACTGAACCGGATCAAATAAGCACTACCATCAACTTATCTAATCTTAAAAATAAACAAACTTTTAAAACAAACAATAAAAATATGAACTTTTTAAGGAAACTTTTTATAAGTAAATAAGCAACATAAAAATAAGCCAATAAGCACAAGAATCTTAAAGCTCAATCAAATGAAAGCTTATGTAGGAACAAAAAGATTAACTTTTTAAGCACAAAACCATTAAGATCAACATGGATTTAATGTGAATCGCACCAAAATCAATCTAAAAATCAAAGAAAGGTAGAATGAGATTAAGGATTAAAAGATTAACTAGAACTTGATTAATGAAATAAGCAATACACAAATGTTTAATCTTGAAAGATTAAAAGAAAAGATGAAACTTAGTGAGAGAAAGTAGAGAACTTTCTCTCTCTAAAAACTAGAAAAAAAAGTGAAAAATGAAAAACTTAAAACTAAAGACTAACTCCCTCCTAATGTGTATTAGGAGGGTATTTATAGGAAAAGTGGAAGGAGTGCATGTGTTGTATCTTCTTTCTTTCTTTATTCACGTCTTCTCGACTCGACTTTAATTCTTTGTCTTTTCTCGATGTCGTCTCGGGATTTGAACTTGTCTTTTAATTTTCTTCTTCTATTAGACTTAAGTTCTTCGACTTCATTAAACTTCCGTCTTTAGACTTTTTCTTCGATAAATCTTCAGAATAGGTCTTGGACTTCCGTTCTTTTTGCACTCTTGATCTTTTGACTTCGTCTTTTCCCGTTTTCTTCGATAAAAGCCCGTGAAAGCCCGTGTTTTCTTCCTTTTTCATATTTTGGTCCTAAAACACAATAAAAACACAAACCACGCATAATTCCGACTTTTACGACATAAAATACACGTTTTGGTCTTGTTATTATTGGAAATAAGTGGTAAAAGGATAAGTGTTTTCACACTTATTAAATCCCCTACACTTGACCATTGCAATGCCCTCATGCAATGCATTAATTTTAAAGCACAGTTTACATTTTCCATCATAAATAACCCACCTTGGCCTTTATTAAATACTAAACATCTAAGAAAAATAAAATGATAGAAACAAGTAAAGAAATTAAAAACTTACATTGGGTTTTGGCAGCCATGAACGTTTATCATCCTCAAGTTTCACGTTCCCCATACCAAGCTTAAAAACGAGATCATTGTTATTATAAGTTAGTAAACTAACACGGACTCATGTGGGCCAATTATTCACTTAGACTCCCTTATTCCTAGGTGTATCTCTTATATTTTATTTTTGTCTTGAATGATCACGAGGATGCATTGTTTGACTTATTTCGATAGTTATTTAGGCCGAAAATAAAATGAACGATTAATCAATAGTTAGCTAAAGGACAAAATCTTTTAAAACTGCTTCTCGAGACCTCAAAAAGTTCATATCTTGGCATAACTCGCTTCACGATTTGAGACCTTTCTCGGACCGATATTTGGCAGCGACTTCATACTTCAAATCTTTGAGAGACGTTCATGAAATAATGGTCTTCTCTTCATAATAGGAATTTCTTCACTTGGAGTTTTGAGAGATTCTTCATATTTGGACAACGACTTCTTCATTTTTTCTCCAATCTTTATTTTGGACTTTGATATACAACGATCCGCCTCCTTTTAGGACTTGGATCTATTTATCCTCATACCTTGTCAGGGTCTGTAGAAACTAGAAGGGGGGGTTGAATAGTTTTCTTCGATTGGTGACCAAATTAAAATTACTTTCAATTTGGTTTGTATCAAAACTATCTTTTACTTAAAGCTAAGTTGTATAATGATTAGGTTCAATTGAAATGCACTAGCAATAATAATAAGCAAATATAATGATAATGAAATAAGTAAAGAGCAAGGAAGGAGACAACCTAGTGGGAAGACACCAAGATTTATAGTGGTTCGACAACGAGGCTCTATCCTCGTTTCTACTCCACTCCTCGAGTACACCTACTCGAGATTTCCACTATATCCACAAGCTCCCTTCTCGGCGGAGAAAACCTTACATCGTTGCTTACATTATTTTCCGACACTAAGCTAAATGTCGAGTTATAATCTTTAGCTAGGACCAATCTACACGACGTTGCCTACTTCACAATTTAACGACACAAGGCTAGATGTCGAGTTCTAATCGAAAGGTAGAACCAATCTTCACGACGTTGCCTACTTCACCATTTAACGACACAAGGCTAGATGTCGAGTTCTAATCGAAAGGTAGAACCAATCTTCACGACTCTTCACTTTGAAGCTAAGTGAGAACTTCACACAACACAACTACTAATCACTTTAAAGTTTAGTGAGAACTCACAAGACACAACCACATCACTTTATAGTTTAGTGAGAACTCCTAATCAAATCTATTACAACTCAACTAGACTTATCCAAGTACACACATGTAGCTTGGATTTACACAACACAAATCCAAGCAAACACATATGCAATGGATGTACACAACAAATCCAAGTATCCACAAATAACTTGGATGAACACAACTAGTCCAAGTATTCATAAATACATTGGATTGACCTAAAACAAAAAAGGTATCATGATGAATATGACTAGCTCATAAATTCATCTTTATCACTACACTAGTGAGTGAGTGATCTTCTCATTGGACATGGTAAAGGAGGGGATCAAGAGGATAATCATATGTAAACATCCTTAACAAATTAAGTGATCATTTACTAATGATTATGCTATAGAAAATAGAAAGAGGGCTGAGAAAATCGTCCAAGAGGCTTGCTGGAAAATGAGATTTGACCCACTATTTATAGGAGACAAAGTTACAACGGATCTATAACGGCTACTATGCGCGGTACCTTATCTCACCCCGCGGTACCATATTGATAAGGTACCGCGTAGGTACTTAAGGTACCGCCACTAGACTCCGCTCCGTTTTTTGTCTTTTAGTGGGGTGGGAATATCTGAGGTATTTAAACCCTTCAAAGGATATTCTAACAGCATTTGGAATATGCCATTTTCAAATTTTCATTTTCCATTTTAATAAAACATTTTCTAAAAAAGAAAGTTTATTAAAAAGTCTTTTGTCTTATTAGAAAAAGTGAGTTTTAAGGATAATCATTTTGATGATCACTAAGTATGATTAAGAAAGGTTAGTGATATGATTATTACCTTGATGATAGTGTTAGTTAAATAATTCATTTTGTGTTTCTACACTAAATGTGTTGTATGGTTTGTTGTGATCAAAACTAAGAAAGATTAGGTAACACTAATAATGTTTTTAGGCATTACTTGCATTAACAATCTCCCCTTTTTTGATTACGACAAACGATAAACTCATTTACGTATAAACACAAACTATGGAATTATTAACTAGTTTATCACTATCATTTCTCCCCCTTTGTCGTAGCAAAAAGGTTAGCATAAGTCTTTGAAGTGCATTGAACTTTGCTAGTAGCTCCCCCTTGGTGGTTGCTCCCCCTTGCTTGGGGCACCAAGTTTGTGAGCTAAGGTGACATGCTACACAAAGGTTAGTAGAAAGGAAAGAAACACCAATGTATATATGATCACTACCTACTAAGTAACTTAAGAGGGAGAAAGAGAAGAAATCTCAAATTAGAAGCAAGTATTTTGCTAAGTATGTCCAAAGAGGTAATTGACAAAATCAAACTTCAATATAATGAAGATGATAAGCTTGTCAATGGGTTAAAGCTTTAGAATTGATGGAATCACCTATAAGCAATTGTAAAAATTTAACCAAGATCAACTAAAAAATAGAACAAATTAGATAGCACACAAATAACATAAAAGAAAAAAAATAATACAACAAAGAAGATAGTCATACACAAAGTATGAGTATCTAAAAGCAATAAATATGGAAAATAAACCACTAAGCATAAGCTACTCTAATAGTGATATTTTCCAAGATTGCAAAAAAAATAAAACTAAAAAGACGACGATGCATCATTCGAAGTTTTGTCCACCGGAACGAAAACTTGAATAGGAGGTCGAGTGAGGAGGAATTCAAGAAAATTTAACTTCTCATACACATGAGCAAGTTCAATTTGTTGAAAACGGCAACAATCACACGAGGATCCATGATGCAACCCAAAATCGTTTGATGTGGGTATGGCATCAAACTTAGGGTTTGGAGGTGGTGGGGTAAAGGGTTTGGGAGTGTTTTCACAATGCCTTGTGATGTTTGGGAAGGTGGAAAAGTCATTGAGTTGGGGGGTATTGAAGGATTGTGGTGGTGGTGGAACATGCTCTTTTGCTCCGGTGATGGGGTTTATGGTGTAAGTCTCATTCCAATACTTGATTGGAGAGAAGTTAGGGTTTTTGGGTGGTTTGGACGAAGATGGTTCATTCTTCTTAACCCAAACGGGTCGAACCGAGATTTTCGGTTTCTTTGAAAGCTTGGATGAGCAAGCTTTGGGTGAGTGGGGTTGTGACAAAGAAATGTCAAGGTTAGAAATGTAGGAGTTAGGCATTGTGAGAGTGTGAGAATGATATCTCAAGGTAATGTGAGAATGAATTCTCAAGGTTGGGAAGGTGTGAGAATGAAATCTCAAGGTTGGGGTATAAGTAAAATGTAATCAAGGTAAGAATTTGAATACAAAATGTGTATTGTCAAGGAATGTTTAGTCAATTTGAGTAAACAAGGAATCTTGACTGGGAATAGGGTTTAAAGGTTTTGACCAAAAATTCGTCAAAAGTCACATTCTGCCCGCGGTACCTTATGTGGACCGGCGGTTCCATATCACTAAGGAACCGCGGGTCCTTAAGGAACCGCGTCCAGAGGACTTTAAACCAAGTTTTTCCTGGGTTTTGGGAAAAACTAAGACTTTTTCAAAAAAGTTGCAAATCTTGGATTTTTACCTCTATTAGAACCAAAATATGCTAGGGTTGCATAAAGCAACACATTCACAAAGAATGTATTGACAAAGGGTGACAAAATAATTTAAATATCATTTTGAACCAATTTTAGTCAAGTTTTAGGGGTTGTGATAGATTTAGGTTCAATTTTAATTTCAAATTAAAGTTGATTAGTGTGCACAAAAGGATAGAATCACACAAAGCTAAATCCATAATACACCAACAAGAAACATTCATTAATAAGGAAACAAGAACAAAGATAAATAAAACTAACTAATACATAGCTAGCTTATCATAAAATCTAGATAAATAGTTTTCTTTGGCTTGTTGTTGAAAACTCTTATTATGAAATGACTCCATCATTCATCTCCTAGGAGGATGCATGGAGAACAAAGTAAGCAAGAAATCTTGCAAACCCCTATGTAGTCCATACATATCCATCCTTAGGTTTTGGATGAGGAAGTGGTTGTAGAGACAACATGGACATCTAGGACCATGAGTTTGTTGGAACCCAAAGTAAGGATCACCCAAGAGGAGGGAAAGTGGAACACCCAAAATTGGGATGTTTGAGTTGGGTGGAGGTGGAGGAGGCAAGTTCTCCAAGGGTGATGTGGGTGAAAGAGGAGGCATGTTCCCCAAAGGGGAAGTGGGTGAGTGTGGAGGTAAATCCTCCAAGGTTGGTGAAATGGGTGAGTTGTGAGGGGTAAATAGTGAAGTCACCAAAAGGTCATCAAAGTCATTCCCAAAAGGAATGCTTTGGATTGGTTGAGGTTGTGTGGTCACTTCCAAGGGTGCACTTGGAGTGAAGGGTGAGGAAAGCTCATTCATTCTAGAATTGAATGAAGAGGAGGTAGAACCAATGGAGTGGTTAGTACCATAGGTGGAGGAGGTCTTGCATGGTGCAAGAGGTGGGGAAGGTGATGAAGAAATGAGGATAGGAGCATTCTCATTCTTAGGTGTATGGAAAGGTGAAGAGTTAGGCTTAGCTACCTTAACCCTTATTTTGAGTGTTTTTCTTGGGGTGGAGGTCTTGGAAGTGTTTGAGGTTTTGGTACACACCATGGTTGATTAGGGTGGTTTAAGGTTTAGGGAAGTATGTTTGATGTGTGAAGAACATGCAAACAAGGTGGGTTTAAATGGTTGAGGGGATGATCCAAACTAGTAATGGGTTAAAATCATTTTAGGTGAATAATGAATTTAGATACCCTAGTTTAGGAAATGCGCAGTTTATTACTGAAAATCATGCAAGGTTTACACAAAATTAAGAAAACAGTGTAAAGCAAAGATGCTGTCGTGCACAGTGGCCGGCGGTTCCTTATCTAGGACCGGCGGTACCTTATCGATAAGGAACCGCGGGTCGATATGGAACCGCGACCAGAAGGTTTTCAAAAATTTCCCATTCCAGTTTTTGATAAACCCAGATTTTTCCCAAAGGTTTTACAAGCCAAAGTTAACTACAGATCATAATCCAATAAGCTAACTATCAAAAGGCATGCACAAAGCTATGTAAAACACAAGCATGAAGGCATAATTAACATTAGGGATCAAGAAAAATGATAATTCTAACATGCAATCACAAGTTAATACATATCCAAGATAAAATAAAATTGTTCAACAATACATGTCTACCAACATGTATTCTTTAAAAAGCTTCAATGCTTTCACCTTCTCTTCTTCCCCAATCCCTTGATCATATTCCCCAAGAACTTGAAACCTTTTCTTGATTCAACCCGGTGTTCGTGCAATTCCCCTCGAGTTCTAAGGTTTTCGCGGTAAAGATGCTCCATATTGAGATCTTCCGGTACTTCGCTAGAATGATGACGAGGAGGAGCTAAGTCTTCAAATTCATACTCGAATGGGTTTGAGGATGGATGGGAATTACTCGAAGAGTGGAAATTAGAACTAGTACCCATGCCGTCACCATCACTTGTTGGCATGTCCATGTCCTCATCATCCATCTCTTGATGAACAGATTTTCTCGATCCTCGATCACTTCTTGTCTTTCTAGCATATGCCTCTTGAATGGGAAACATAACCCGATGAACCGGGTAGAAGCAAGAAAGATCAAGGTGGGGAAAATCATGCGCAACCCTTTTGAAAAGGCGAGTTAGAAGCATAGCATAGGGAAGGTTTGTCTTGGGCTTCGAAAGGGCATAATTGATTCGTCGAGCGATATAGAATGCCAAGTTGTACTTGGTGGATGTGAAGATGCAACTCAACATATGCACCATACACGCCGGGATATGATCTCGGTTTCCACCAAGACAAAAGACATTCTCCCTAAGGATATTGGCCCATTGAACCATAAAATCCTTAAGGTCGCTAGAGAGCACTTCATATTGATTCACATTTCGTACATTTGAATGAAGGCTTCTCACAACGTTACCATCACGCTCTTTCGAGACGATTTCAAGAAGGAACTCTAGATCAATTTCGGTGTGGTCATTTGGAGGTTTATCGAAGGATTCCGTGAGAGCATCAAGTCTCCATTTATCCGTAAAACGACAAGTGCCTTCATATGGCACACCGAGAATTTGACCAAAGTCTTCAAGAGAGTATTGAATCAATTGATCATTCAATACGAAACGAATGAAGATTTGTCCATTGTATTCAATCATGGAGTAGGTGCTAAAGAATTCAAGAAGAAATAAGGGGTAAATATCTTCTTCTATGTTGAGCAAGCAATCAAACCCCGAAAGCTCAAACATAGATAGGATATATACATAACCCGTTATTTCCTTGTCAACGACTCTACCCTCATGAAAACAACGAGTGGAAAGGGATGGAAACGCGTTTTGAAGTTGGGGGGAAGCATAGGTTTGGGAGATGTCGGGCATATAATCTTTAGTGTATTGATGATCTTTTTGATATTGAGAAGGCATGATTAAGTACCTAAATACAAACACAAGACAATATTTCTCCAATCACTCATATGAAAATCAAAAAGGAAAACGAAAAATGAAAATGTGTTATATCAATTTCTTGACAAACATATGATTGAATCCATATCATTTTCATGTTCACAATGTGTCTATTCCATCATTAACCAAGAACACATGATCGATGTTAGATCAACAATGGATTAGATCATTGGTTTTTCAAAACAAGGTTTTTAGGTAAGCATTAACAATGTCATTACCTACTTGTTCATGGGTTCATCTCAAATCCATAATTCAACCAAAATCATTTAGCCTAAATTCGGATTTGTTCTATAAGTGGGTTTTAGTGAAATCTTAATGAATATCAACCTAAGGAATCATAGTAAGATTACCATGTCAACCCACATTCCCATTAAGGTTTTAATTCAATTTCAATTTTAAAAATCCCCAATTATGAAAGGATGAACACTAGAATAAAATAGATGAAATTGAAAGAAAATACTTACAATTAATTGATGTTAGATGAAGGATGAGTGAAACCCACAACTTGGAATCAATTAATTTGAGTGATTGAAGGTTTTGGAAGCTTCAACAATGGTGGAAAAGATAAAACCCGTCGGCTGTGTGGTTTTGGGAGAGAGAGTTTGGTTTGAAAAAGAATAAAAAACACAAACTGGCGCTCTGACAAAAGTTACAGCCCGCGGTACCTTATCGATAAGGTACCGCGGATTTTGAGCCGCGGAGATAAGGAACCGCCTACAGAGGCAGGTTTCTATCTCTGAAAAACGCGAAATTTTGAAAATCCAGTTTTTCTAAAATACTTAAAAATAAATCATGAGCCTTTTAGAATATCATTGGATCATCATAACACTAAGCAATATGCCTTAATGAAGGATTACGAGTTAAATCAAGATCGAAAAGAACCGAAACGGACAAACGACTACTCGTAGCAAAACGACTAAGTGGAGAGAAGTCAAGAGAAGTGAATCAAGACTAGGATCAATGCTCAAGGGATTAATGACAATCTTCAAGTAGTTGAAACGAAGAGCTTGTGTCATATATAGTGGTTTAAGACGTGCCTTTCCGGCGAAACGATAAACGGCTTTGGTAATGAATAAGCACAAAGCCATTATTCAAGTCTAAACCAAGATCACTTTCAATAATAGTCTTAGTCTAAACTAAAATATGAGCAAAGTATTAATTCACTTTCTCTCCCACGAAGGGCCTACTAACCGTATGGGTGCAAACCATGTACATCATGCTTGATACTTTAAGCTTCTACTAACTCACTCTACATCACCATAGTGAGTCAAGTATCCAAGCAATGAAGGTTTGAGAGGATAAAAGAAAAGAAGCACAAACCACAAATAAATGTCAAGGCAAGGATGCCGAGAACAAGCACATAGTCAAGTAATGATCAAAAGAATGATCAAAGGGCGCGTGGAAGAACGAAAGCGTACCTTGGCCACAAAGAGCAATCCATGAAGGAACAAGTGCTAAGCCCAATCAATGACTATGATGAGTACTAAGTATTCAAGGAATAGTATCATTCCCAATCATCTTGGTATCATCATTCAAAGATGTTAAAGATCAATGAAGATGATTCTTCTAAAAGTGCAAGTAACTCAATTCACAACCAATTAAGTGATTGATCTTCATGAGTACCTACACAAAGCAAGATGCAAACTAGTAGATACATTTCAAGGGTATATCTAAAATGCATAAAGGCTACTAATCTTAAGTGGGATGTAATATTATCAATTAAAAGACCTATTTTTCAAAGAAAACATATTTTTGACCAAAGAGAAACTTTAGTACAACTAGACCTTCTAATTTGAGGAGACAATGGATCGATCCAAGTTTTAAAGTACAATATACTTCAAAGATCTTGAGTGACCATCGCTCTGATACCAATTGTAGAAACTAGAAGGGGGGGTTGAATAGTTTCTCTTCGATTGGTGACCAAATTAAAATTACTTTCAATTTGGTTTGTATCAAAACTATCTTTTACTTAAAGCTAAGTTGCATAATGATTAGGTTCAATTGAAATGCACTAGCAATAATAATAAGCAAATATAATGATAATGAAATAAGTAAAGAGCAAGGAAGGAGACAACCTAGTGGGAAGACACCAAGATTTATAGTGGTTCGACAACGAGGCTCTATCCTCGTTTCTACTCCACTCCTCGAGTACACCTACTCGAGATTTCCACTATATCCACAAGCTCCCTTCTCGGCGGAGAAAACCTTACATCGTTGCTTACATTATTTTCCGACACTAAGCTAAATGTCGAGACCTAATCTTTAGCTAGGACCAATCTACACGACGTTGCCTACTTCACAATTTAACGACACAAGGCTAGATGTCGAGTTCTAATCGAAAGGTAGAACCAATCTTCACGACGTTGCCTACTTCACCATTTAACGACACAAGGCTAGATTTCGAGTTCTAATCGAAAGGTAGAACCAATCTTCACGACTCTTCACTTTGAAGCTAAGTGAGAACTTCACACAACACAACTACTAATCACTTTAAATTTTAGTGAGAACTCACAAGACACAACCACATCACTTTATAGTTTAGTGAGAACTCCTAATCAAATCTATTACAACTCAACTAGACTTATCCAAGTACACACATGTAGCTTGGATTTACACAACACAAATCCAAGCAAACACATATGCAATGGATGTACACAACAAATCCAAGTATCCACAAATAACTTGGATGAACACAACTAGTCCAAGTATTCATAAATACATTGGATTGACCTAAAACAAAAAAGGTATCATGATGAATATGACTAGCTCATAAATTCATCTTTATCACTACACTAGTGAGTGAGTGATCTTCTCATTGGACATGGTAAAGGAGGGGATCAAGAGGATAATCATATGTAAACATCCTTAACAAATTAAGTGATCATTTACTAATGATAATGCTATAGAAAATAGAAAGAGGGCTGAGAAAATCGTCCAAGAGGCTTGCTGGAAAATGAGATTTGACCCACTATTTAAAGGAGACAAAGTTACAACGGATCTATAACGGCTACTGTGCGCGGTACCTTATCTCACCCCGCGGTACCATATCGATAAGGTACCGCGTAGGTACTTAAGGTACCGCCACTAGACTCCGCTCCGTTTTTTGTCTTTTAGTGGGGTGGGAATATCTGAGGTATTTAAACCCTTCAAAGGATATTCTAACAGCATTTGGAATATGCCATTTTCAAATTTTCATTTTCCATTTTAATAAAACATTTTCTAAAAAAGAAAGTTTATTAAAAAGTCTTTTGTCTTATTAGCAAAAGTGAGTTTTAAGGATAATCATTTTGATGATCACTAAGTATGATTAAGAAAGGTTAGTGATATGATTATTACCTTGATGATATTGTTAGTTAAATAATTCATTTTGTGTTTCTACACTAAATGTGTTGTATGGTTTGTTGTGATCAAAACTAAGAAAGATTAGTTAACACTAATAATGTTTTTAGGCATTACTTGCATTAACAGGGTCTTTTTGGATAGACTTCTCCATGATCTTTAGGGGAGTATTTGCTTTTCGTCGTGTGTCTCGATCCTTCATATTGATTTTCGATAAATGATTCTTCACATCACTTTTGGATCTTTAGCAACAAAATGTAGTCCTCATGCCTTGTTAGGGCCTTTTCGGACTCGCCAATCTTCGCATCCCGCTTCAATAAGTTATGCCTTGACTATGAACTCTAATCCGTACCGAGCAACTTTTAAACGATCTTGGGCTAGAAGCTAAGTAACCTTTTAAATCGTACAACCTTATTTATTGCAGATAAATTTATTAACAAGCGAAGGGAGAATAGGCTTATAATTAACTCACATAAATTTATGAAAGAATACCAAACTTATAATTGACTCTATCATCTCTCGTCCTCCACAGTTTAAAATCTCAAGGAATGAGACTCGTGGATGCTTAGCCTATTAAATCAAAGTTTTGGGTTTTCGAGTCATCTATAGGATCTTGTAAATTCTTAGACTTTTTCAAGTTTAGAAATCACATTTTAAAGTTCCCTTGATAAACGACTCTCTAGGATCAATTATAGGAACTTGCGAAAAGTTCTTGTTCTTAACCCGTGAGAATTAAGACTTTTGCGTTTTATAGCTCCCTATATAAAATCCTAGCAAAACTTGACTTAAACACGTTAAGGATACTAGCTAGAGTAAACTTAGATAAGTAAACTCGGGTTGAGTCAAAATATTCACAACTAAGAAAAATTTAAAACCACTTTATTAAAATTTATTCTAGCAATGGAAAGGAAATAAACATAATAAAGGAAAATACAACTATACAACTGGGCCAAAATAGATTAAAATTTTTGAAAAATATCGAAAAATCAAATTTTCCGGTTAAAATAAGGGCAAATTCATGGAAAAGACCACTTACTTCGATAGAAGTCCCCCTACACTTGATATAAACATTGTCCTCAATGTTTAAGCATGTGGGAGTAAACTCCCCTACACTTAGGACATTGTGCACTTTGTTTAAATCTTGCTAAGGAAAGGACAACTAAAGTGAATTCAATGTGAACATATAAAATATAAAATATTGAATCACAAAAGTTTAGGATAGAACTGGGAAGATGTAAACACGGTATCACGGTTCGTCAAAAGTCATCAAGGTGGATCTTTGAAGCTTTAATCCCTGCATATCACAAGAAACAAGACAACAAACACATACGGGGCTCCCCCTACACTTATTATGAAAGCAGTAAAGGATAGATCACGGGTTGTCTCCCGAGAAGCGCTTGTTTTTGTTCACCGAGTCACGAGCCTGACTCGACCCAAATTTAGTTCATGGGGAACGTGGTGAGGGATGGAATCATCTCATGAGAGATGTCCTCACCAAAGTACAGCTTCAAACGCTGGCCGTTCACCTTGAAATTGGGCCCATTTGGCTGAGAAAGCTCAATGGTCCCATATGGAAAGACTTTGGCGACGGTGAATGGACCAGACCAACGGCTCTTCAACTTGCCAGAGAAGATCTTCAACCGAGAGTTAAAGAGTAGAACTTGATCACCAACGTGGAACTCTCGGTTCTTAATTCTTGCATCGTGAATGATCTTGGTCTTCTCCTTGTAGATCAGCGAGTTCTCATAAGCTTCATTTCTCAGTTCGTTGAGCTCGTTGAGTTGAATCTTGCGATGATCACCGGCTTTGTTGATGTCGAAGTTAGCCCACTTCAAGGCCCAGTGCGCCTTATGTTCCAGCTCGATGGGGAGGTGGCATGCTTTCCCGTACACAAGACGATACGGTGTACAACCGATCGGGGTCTTATAAGCAGTACGGAAAGCCCACAGAGCATCATCTAACTTATCGGCCCACGCGGCGCGATGCTCTCCCACAGTACGCTCCAGAATTCGCTTCAATCCACGGTTGGAAATCTCGGCTTGCCCATTGGTTTGGGGATGATAGGCGGTGGAAAGACGGTGATTGAAACCATACTTAGCCATGACTCTTGCAAATTGATCATTGCAAAAATGAGTCCCGCGGTCACTGATAATAGCACGAGGAACGCCGAATCGAGCAAACAGCTGCTTTAAAAAGTTCACAACCACCCTCGCATCATTCGTAGGGAGAGCCTTAGCTTCAACCCATTTAGAAACGTAGTCGACGGCTACGAGGATGTACTTGTTCCCTTTGGATGATGGAAATGGCCCCATAAAGTCGATGCCCCATACGTCAAAGATTTCACATTCTTGTATGAAATTTTGAGGCATCTAATCTTTATGTGTGATCTTGCCTTGGCGTTGGCAAGCATCAAAATGCTTAACCATTTCGTGAGCGTAACGATAAATGGTGGGCCAATAGAATCCATAATCAAACACTTTCTTAGCGGTGTAGTTGGGACCAAAGTGACCACCGGTGGGTCCTTTATGGCAAGCAGCAAGTATTTGCAAAGCTGCCGGTCCATCAACACATCGACGAATGATCGGATCAGCACATTGTTTGAATAGAAAAGGGTCATCCCAAAAGTAAGTCTTAACATCATTCAAGAACTTCTTCTTTTGTTGGGATGTTAACCCTTTGATGAGAATACCACCCGCTACGTAGTTTGCAATGTCGGCAAACCACGGGGTGTCATCAAGATTGATATTTATAGACATTAAGGTCTCAAGGGGGAAAGAGTCATTGATCTCTTTGTTCGGATGATTCCCTTGATATGGATCCTCAAGTCGACTCAGATGATCCGCGGCTAGGTTTTCAGCACCCTTCTTGTCACGAATTTCAATGTTGAATTCTTGAAGGAGTAAAACCCAGCGAAGAAGTCTTGGCTTAGAGTCATGCTTAGTCATCAAGTACTTCAACGCGGAATGGTCCGTGTATACGATGGTGGGGGATAAAACAAGATAGGGGCGAAATTTTTCAAAAGCATAGACAACAGCTAAAAGCTCTTTTTCGGTTGTCGTATAATGCAATTGAGCCCCCGTCATTGTTTTGCTAGCATAGTGGATTGGTTGGAAGTGTTTATTCACTCGTTGGCCCAAAACTGCACCAATAGCAAAGTCGCTAGCATCACACATCAATTCAAAAGGCAACTCCCAATTAGGGGTAACCAAGACCGGTGCCTTAGTTAGCTTATCCTTAAGAAGATTGAAGGCTTCGATACACTCTTTAGAAAAGATAAAAGGAGTATCTTTTTCCAAGAGGTGGGTCATCGGGCGAGCGATTTTAGAGAAATCTTGAATGAATCGTCGATAGAAGCCCGCATGACCCAGAAAACTTCTCACACCCTTCACGGTTGAAGGTGGAGGTAATTTGGCTATGACATCTAATTTAGCACGGTCGACTTCAAGACCGGCTTTAGAGATTTTGTGTCCTAGCACAATGCCTTCTTTTACCATAAAATGGCATTTTTCCCAATTCAGAACAAGGCGAGTGTATTCGCACCGCTTAAGCATACGTTCCAAATTGGCAAGGCAAGAAGAGAAGGAATCCGCGAAGACCGAGAAATCATCCATGAAGACTTCCATGGTTTGCTCAACCATGTCATGGAAGATAGCCAACATGCACCTTTGGAAAGTCCCGGGGGCATTGCATAAGCCAAAAGGCATTCTTTTGTAAGCAAATGTGCCATAGGGACATGTGAATGTTGTCTTCTCTTGATCTTGGGGATCGATGGGTATTTGGAAATAACCTGAGAATCCATCAAGAAAGTAGTAATATTCATTACCCGCTAAACGTTCAAGCATTTGGTCCATAAAAGGAAGAGGGAAATGATCCTTTCTCGTGGCATCATTGAGTTTGCGGTAGTCTATACAAACTCTCCACCCAGTAACGAGACGGGTAGGAATCAACTCGTTGTTTGCATTGGGCACAACGGTGATGCCACCTTTCTTAGGCACACAATGAACTGGACTAACCCATGGTGAATCCGAAATAAGGTATATCATACCCGCATCTAGAAGTTTGATAACCTCTTTTTTTATGACTTCATGGATTTTAGGATTCACCCTTCGTTGGCTTTGAATTGTGGGCTTAAAGTCGTCCTCCATGAGAATTTTATGTGTGTAGAAGTGAGGATCAATTCCGCGAATGTCAGAGATTTTCCAAGCGATAGCTTTTTTATGCTTCTTCAACACGGCGATAAGTCGGGCTTTTTCTTCTTCTTTCAGGTCCTTCGCGATGATGACTGGTAACTTCTCGTTATCTTCAAGGAAAATGTACTCTAGATGAGGAGGTAGGTCCTTAAGCTCAAGAGTGGGAGGATCCTCAATAGATGGTGTAACTAACGATGGATCATCATTAGTCACCTCTTTAGGAGAAGGAGGAGGAAACGGGTCTTCATTGAGAAGTTTCTCAATAGTACGAATGTCTTCATCCCAATCGATGGACAAATTATCATACTTAATATCGAGAGGACCCAAGCTAGCTTCGAAATCATCCAAGTCACTTTCTCCAAAAGGAGTCAATGCCGGAGCAATTGAGGCAACGGTCTCAACATTGGGTAGAGAAGAAAGAGTACTTTTGCAAGCATCATGAAAATGTTCTTTACAAGCCTCATCGAGAACATCAATAGCATTAACACTCTCATATGAATAAGGTTGCTTAGAAATCTTACCCATGTTGAAGACAATTTTATCGTCACCAACTCTCATGATTATTTCGCCCGCGGCTACATCAATGAGAGTGCGACCGGTCCTCAGGAATGGACGTCCAACGATTAATGGAACACGAGGATCCATCTCGTAGTCAACGACAACAAAATCCACCGGGAAGGTGAATTTGTCAACGCCAACAAAGACATCTTCGGCTATCCCCACTGGATAAGCAACCGTACGGTTGGCTAATTCCAAAGTCATTTTGGTGGGGACTAACTCGGGGAGAGATAATTGCTTCCAAACACTTAAAGGAATTAAGTTTATACTCGCACCTAGATCGGCTAGGGCCATGCAATTCTCTACTCCCGGGAAGTTACAAGGAATCAAGAAGCGACCCAGATCACCAAGTTTGGTGGGCAATTTCCTTAAGAGAACGGCAGAGCAATTCTCATTAAGTTGGGTCTGAGCAATGTCAAGAAGCTTCTCCTTGTCACTTAGAAGATCTTTAAACATTTTAGCGTATTTAGGCATGTGAGCGAGAGCCTCGGCAAAGGAGATGTTAAAATTCAATTGTTTAAACATTTTTAGAAAGTTTGAAACCTGAATATCATCCTTGCTCTTTTGCTTCTCTTTCCTCAACCTTGAAGGATAAGGTATATTGGATGAAGAAGAAGGCTTTAGGGTAGTAGGATCACTCACAACAATGGGTGGTGGGGAAATGGGGATAGAAGGTGAAGGAGGTGAGGAAAGTTGCTCTTTTTCCTTGTTCACAATCACGGGTGGAGGTGTAGGAAGCTCGGGTTCCGTATAACCTTTTCCACTACGAGTGGTGATTGCTTTCATCTCCCCTCTTGGGTTCGCAACGGTGTTACTCGGAAGAGTACCCGAAGAAGAGGGTTGATTACCTTGGATGAGCGAACCGATCATATCACGAATGTTAAGCGCTTGAGTGC
The DNA here is from genome assembly GCA_025667525.1 of Glebionis coronaria. Lineage (NCBI taxonomy): Eukaryota > Viridiplantae > Streptophyta > Magnoliopsida > Asterales > Asteraceae > Glebionis > Glebionis coronaria. The sequence goes on along the minus strand of CM046875.1, from coordinate 605,377,976 downwards.
TGAATGAGTCTCTGATGTCTGCACGAATTTCATTGCTTTGTTTTGCCATGTCATTCCTTAGCTCGGCTCGAATATCGCTCCCTTGTTTCACCATTTCCCCCTTCAAGTTGATGACTTGACTCTGAAGATTTGTCACCATCTCCCGATTAGTCTTCATGAACGTCTCGACGTCTTGATTCACTGCCATCGGTTGATTGAGAGGTGGAGCTTGATAAGCTTGAGAATTTCCTTGAGTTGGGTATGGGTTTCTTTGGGATTGATATTGATTGTTAGCACGAGGTTGGGATTGGTTGTTTCGGTTATAGCTTTGTTGTTGGTTTTGGTTCTGAGGAGGGAAACCGGGTGGAGCAAGATAGTTGTTTGAACGATAACTTAGCAAGCTACGGTCTCCTTGTGGACGAGCTTGATAGCCTCCTGTGGGATAAGTACCGTATGCTGCGTTAACGTTTTCAGAAAAATTGCCTTGGGTAGAAGGACAATCATTGTAGGAATGAGGACCACCACATGTGTCACAAGAAATAGCAACGGCTTTAGCTTGTTGAAAGTGGTTTGTGGCCATGGACATGAAATCCTTGTTCATATTCGCGATTTGTCGGGTAAGTTCGGTTATCTCGGGATTGGAAGTAGTAGAAGAAACATTGACTCTCTGATTAGATCTTGAGGATGCTGATGAATCCCAATTCTTGTGGTGAGTAGTCATGTTTTCAATCAACTCTCTACACTCCTCCGGTCTTCTTTTCATAAAAGTACCACTGACGGCGGCATTGATCGTGTCACGATCACGAAAAGTGAGACCATTGTAGAAGGTATCAATGAGAGTGACAGGGAGCATGTTGTGATTTGGACATCGGTCAATCAAATCATTGTATCGTTCCCAAGCATCAAAGAGCGATTCATCATTGTCTTGCATGAATCCACTGATTTGGTTACGAAGGCTTGTGACCATGGATGGAGGGAAGTAGCGCGACAAAAAACGTTGAGTCATGTCATTCCACGTATGAATAGAATTCTTCGGGAGACGGTCAAACCATTTTTCGGCATGGTGAGAAAGCGAGTGGGGAAAAAGTTGAAGGCGAAGGTCATCCATAGAAACACCGGGGCACTTCATGCTTTGGGTGATGGTAATGAATTTGTCGAGGTGTTTGTTGGCATCATCATCCGGAATTCCGCGAAATGGGTTAGTTTGCACTTGTTGGATTATGTGATGCTTTAACGAAAACTCTTGAGCCGTGACGTGCATCGGCGCAATCGGGACTCCGTGTCCGTTCATGGTGGGTTGACACAATTCCTCCATTGTTCGTAAATCAGGTAGGGGACATTGTTGTTGTTGTTGTTGTTATTCAAATTGGGTAGAGGTGGGTTATTATTGTTGTTATTAACACCAGCCATATCTAAATCTTCACGAGTCTCGGGCTCAGAATAGTTCGAAGATCTAGTACGCATACACCTGCAGAAGAAAAATATACACAGAGAAAATATCTATATAATCTTTTTGGTGCAAACCTTTGGAAAAGAATTGCTTTTATGATTTTTTAATGTTTTTGTATTTTTGAAGAGTTTTATATTTTTTATGGATTTTGAAAATTTTTGAAGCAAGGAAAATAACGTTCAAAGAACGGATCCCAAAATTCAATGCGTCTCTCACTAGAAACCGTTAATCTTAACGAAAAGAGCCGACAGCGGCGCCATTTAATACTCGGCTTTTACCCCAAGTATAAAATCTTATCGTCCGAATCTTTTCGAATTGACTATTGGTCTAGAGTGCGACTCAATCGTCTTTTGGTGAACAAGAGAATGGTTTGGTTGATTATCTATTTTAAACTAATAGCAAGTAATTAAGTGTCGTTGAGTAAAGTAGAAGTTTGAAGATTAATACTAAAATGACGAGTTAAAAATAAATGCTTGAAAACTTAAAGGCAATATTAAAAAAAATACTAAATCACTAAATAAAACTAACACTTAGAAACTTTTGTAGAAACATGAACTCATCTAATCGGAATATGCTAAAAGTGAGTCTGATCGGAATGTTGGGAATTGACCAAATCGGAATATCCTTAATACCCTCGTCGGAATAATGACTGCAATCGGAATAACCAAAATTCCCCAATCGAAATAATATAAAAACCTATCAATCGGAATATTGAAGATGGGCCTCAATCGGAATGTGGGATAAAGTACTAATCGGAATGTTCAGAAAAACATCCGATCGGAATACACAAGCTAAATGGTCAAATCGGAATAATAAGCAAAAACTCCCAATCGGAATGTTCAAGTGCAAATCGGAATAAGCCAAAATGGTCCAGATCGGAATGTTTAAAGGAACAAATCGGAATAATACTAAAGACAGGCCAATCGGAATACTCAATAATCACCACAATCGGAATACTAAAGCCCTAATCCGATCACTACGATCGGAATAAGGGGGTGTGCAATCGGAAAACTCAAAACCCTTTTCCGATTTGCCAATCGAAAAGAGGGGGTGTGTTGCTGGTCGGAATAAGCAAATCGGAAAGGGGTTTAGACCCTTTCTGATATAAGTGGGATTCGGTAAAAAGCTAGTAATAAGCTATGTTGAATAAGCTCACACCAAACTAGAACGAATCAAAACTGAACCGGATCAAATAAGCACTACCATCAACTTATCTAATCTTAAAAATAAACAAACTTTTAAAACAAACAATAAAAATATGAACTTTTTAAGGAAACTTTTTTTAAGTAAATAAGCTAATCATAAAAATAAGCCAATAAGCACAAGAATCTTAAAGCTCAATCAAATGAAAGCTTATGTAGGAACAAAAAGATTAACTTTTTAAGCACAAAACCATTAAGATCAACACGGATTTAATGTGAATCGCACCAAAATCAATCTAAAAATCAAAGAAAGGTAGAATGAGATTAAGGATTAAAATTTTAACTAGAACTTGATTAATGAAATAAGCAATACACAAATGTTTAATCTTGAAAGATTAAAAGAAAAGATGAAACTTAGTGAGAGAAAGTAGAGAACTTTCTCTCTCTAAAAACTAGAAAAAAAAGTGAAAAATGAAAAACTTAAAACTAAAGACTAACTCCCTCCTAATGTGTATTAGGAGGGTATTTATAGGAAAAGTGGAAGGAGTGCATGTGTTGCATCTTCTTTCTTTCTTTCTTCACGTCTTCTCGACTCGACTTTAATTCTTTGTCTTTTCTCGATGTCGTCTTGGGATTTGAACTTGTCTTTTAATTTTCTTCTTCTATTAGACTTAAGTTCTTCGACTTCATTAAACTTCCGTCTTTAGACTTTTTCTTCGATAAATCTTCAGAATAGGTCTTGGACTTCCGTTCTTTTTGCACTCTTGATCTTTTGACTTCGTCTTTTCCCGTTTTCTTCGATAAAAGTCTGTGAAAGCCCGTGTTTTCTTCCTTTTTCATATTTTGGTCCTAAAACACAATAAAAACACAAACCACGCATAATTCCGACTTTTACGACATAAAATACACGTTTTGGTCTTGTTATTATTGGAAATAAGTGGTAAAAGGATAAGTGTTTCACACTTATTACATGACATGGAGAGAAAAACAACAATGACTTTCTGTGTGATCAAAGCTCCATCACCTTACAATATCATCCTTGGCCGAACCGGAATCGGAGACTTGAGAGCCGTACCTTCGACAATACACTCTGCAATGAAGTTCCCCACTCCCGGTGGTATCGCCAACAAAGGCAAGAGCAATCTTTGAATGTAGGGTGATTGAAGATGGTCAGAAGATAGCAAAGAGAAGGCTACGGCCGTGGGGAAAGAATTAGATAAATGGGTTGCTTTCGAAAAGTTCAATCAACAAGAAAGGATAGAATAGGAGATGATAGAACAAGTCATCGTTCATCCCGGTTATCCGGAACAATTGGTGACCATTGGAAGGTTGTTCACGAAAAAGTGCAGATTGCAGCTAATAGATCTATTGAAGAATAGCACAGACGTCTTCGCTTGGGAGCCATCACATATGATGGGAGTCCCTAAGAGAATCATCAAGCACTCGTTAAATGTGGATCCGGCTAGAACCCCTGTGGCCCAAAAAAGAAGAACATTGGGTAAGGAAAAAAGCCGAGCAGTCCAAAGAGACGTGGCGGATCTATTAAAAGCTGGTATAGTGAGACTGGTCCGATATCCTACATGGATCTCTAACCCAGTTCTCGTAAAGAAGCCGGATGGTGATTGGCGAATGTGTATCGATTTCAAAAACCTTAACTCGGCATGCCCTAAGGACTATTATCCTCTACCCAACATTGATGTCAAGATTGGTTCGGTCATGGGCTTCAAGTTCAAATGTTTTATCGATGCATACAAGGGATACCACCAAGTACTCATGGATAATGAAGACGAGGAGAAGACGGCTTTCTATACAGATGAGGGGACATTCTGTTACACCAAAATGCCTTTTGGACTCAAGAATGCCGGAGCCACATACCAACGGCTGGTAGACTCGGTATTCCGGTCACAAATAGGAACAAACCTGGAAGCCTACGTTGATGATCTGATGATCAAGAGCAAAACTGAAGAGAAGATGATTGAGGACATCAGGGAAACATTTGATAACTTAAGGAAAATCAACATGAAGCTCAAACCAAAGAAGTGTTCCTTCAGGGTGGAAGAAGGAAAGTTCTTGGGATACATGGTGACTTCGGAAGGAATACGAGCGAATCCCAAAAAGACGAAGCCCATCTTAGAAATGCGATCACCCAGGACATGGAAAGAAATTCAATCCCTTAGTGGAAAGCTAGAGGCTTTAAATCGTTTTTTGTCTAGGTCAGCAGAACGCTCGCTTCCATTCTTCGAACTCTGAAAAATATAACAAAGGAAAATAAAGAAGAGTACCAATGGACGGAACAAGCAGAAAAAGCTTTCCAAGAGCTGAAAAGGTAATCATGGAGCTTCCTTCGTTAGCATCAACATTGAGAAATGAAACATTGTATGTGTACTTAGCCGCGTCAAAAGAGACAGTAAGTGGGGTTCTGCTAGTGGAAAGGGAAGGCATCCAAAAGCCGGTTCGGTATGTAAGCATAACGTTACATGATGCCGAGACGAGATACTCAAAACTAGAGAAGCTAGCCTTCGCCTTGCTACACCTTTCAAGAAGGCTCCGCAGATACTTCGAGGCACATGACATCCATGTCATAACCGACCAGCCGCTGAAACAAATATTGGGAAAATCTGAATCATCCGGAAGATTAGCGAAGTACTCTATAGAGTTGGCAATGTATGAAATATCCTATGTGTCACGAAACTCAATCAAAGGTCAAGTTTTGGCAGGTTTCCTCAACGAAGCACCTCTAGGCCAGGAAGGAAAGATGGAAATATACGAAATCAATGAGCAAATAGAGCCGGAAGTAGCTTGGACGTTGTTCACAGACGGAGCATCAAGTTCAAAAGGGGCAGGAGCTGGTTTGGTGCTAACAAACCCAGAAGAGATGGAGTTTACATATTCTTTGAGATTTAATTTCAATTGCTCTAACAATGAGGCATAATGTGAGGCGCTATTGGCTGGATTGCGGTTGGCAAAGAAAATGGGGTAAAGACCCTCGAAGCCAAGGTAGACTCTAAGCTCGTGGCTTGTCAGCTGAATGGAGAATTTGTTGCTAGCGATGATAGGATGATGAAATATTTGACCAAAGCAAAAGAAATCATTACTTGCTTTACAAAGTTCAGCATCATGCATGTATCAAGAACCAAAAACCAAAAGGCAGATGTCCTCAGCAAGCTCGCGTCAGTTGCATTTAATCACCTTACTAAGGAGATCCTAGTGGAAATCCTAGAATCTCGATCAATAGACGCTCAAGAAATCAATGATATAGTGCAAGAAGAAGGGGAAAGTTGGATGACACCCATTCGGATATGTCTAGAGAATGGCATATGGCCACAAGACCATAATGAATCTAGGGCAATGAGAATGAAGATAAGCCAATACACCATAGAGAATGGTGTGTTATTCAAAAAGTCCTACTTATCCCCAATGCTAAGATGTGTGGTCCAGTACAAGCCAACTATATCATTCGAGAAGTCCATGAAGGGTCGTGTGGAATGCACTCCGGTACAAGGTCGGTGGTAGCAAAGATCATGAGACAAGGATATTGTTGGCCCACCATGCACCAATATACATGGGAAGAGATCTCCAAGTGTGATGCATGTCAGAGACATGGACCGGTGCCAAGGCTTCCTAAAACCAAGCTGACTTCCATCATGTCGTTGTGGCCTTTCTATCAATGGGGAATGGACATCCTGGGTCCAATTGATGGATCTCCGGGAAATGTGAAATTTGTAATCGTGGCCATCAACTATTTTACAAAATGGATAGAAGCAAAGCCTTTGGCAAGAGTAACCGGGAAGGAGGTAAAAAAGTTTGCTTAGAAAAACATCGTGTGCAGGTTCGGACTACCCAGGGTCATTGTAACAGATAATGGAAAACAGTTGGTAGAAGGAACATTGAGGAAATGGTGTGAAAATGGAAAATCAAGCAAATGAACACCGTCGTCTCTCATCCGCAAGCTAATGGGTTGGTTGAAAGGGCCAATAAATCTCTAATGCATGGACTCAAAGCCCGTTTAGGGAGAAACTTGACGGGGTGGGTTGATGAACTCCCTCATGTGTTGTGGGCCCATAGAACCATGTTAAAAACAAGTAATGGGGAAACACCATTCAGCTTGACATATGGGAGTGAAGTAGTAATCCCAGCTGAGATGGGAGTCTCATCCGCAAGAACACTCCTTTTCAACGAAGACAACAATGAGGAAGAGCTTCCGCTAAATCTGAATTTGTTGTAGGAGCGTCGGGAGACCGCAACCATTGAAGAAGCAAAGTACAAGAAAAAAGTTGAGCAATATTAAAACTTTGCAATTTCAAAGTGGGTGACTTTGTCTATCGCCGAAATGAAGCCAGTAGGGTCGAGAAGATTGGAAAGCTGGGTCCCAACTTGGAAGGCCCTTACAGAGTAAAGGAAGCATACCAGAATGGTTCGTACAAGCTTGAGACTATGGATGAACGGGAGATACCAAGAACATGGCACACAAACAATCTCCAAAAATGTTTTATGTAAGGAAAACAATGTAATGGAACGAACAACTGAATGAATGAAATTTTCACTTTAATTAGGTAACACAATTTGTTATTACGTTTGTGGTCCTCGGAGTAGCTAACCGAAGGACTGCAAAATTGTAAAAAACTCTTAAGTGTTTGGATGCGCCCGAGAGGCGATCCGGAGGACAAATTAAAAGCGGCCATGTGCCGATGTCCTCCCATATATAAATTACAAGAAACCCTCTAAGTGTATGGATGCGCCCGGGAGGCAATCCGGAGGACAAACTAAAAGCGGCCATGTGCCGATGTCCTCCCATATATAAATGGCAAGAAACACTCTAAGTATATGGATGCGCCCGAGAGGCAATCCGGAGGACAAATTAAAAACGGCCATATGCCGATGTCCTCCCATATATAAATTACGAGAAACACTCTTAAGTGTTTGGATGCGCCCGAGAGGCAATCCAGAGGGCAAATTAAAAGCGGTCACGTACCGATGTCCTCCATAGTTGATAAATTTCCGCAGGCACTTGTACAAGCAAGGATATTGTTTGATTACAAGCCTGTCCCGGCATACCAGAGGCAAAGGAACATTCAAAGGGCAGAAGCATCAACTTCGGAGTCTATCCTCTTTTCCTCTTGGACTCGAGAGGAGGGGCCAGATGAGTCAGCATCTTTCTGAGTAACATTGGAGGCGGCGGCCGAAGGTAACTCGCTGATCTCAGGCTGGGATGGTCCGCACTCAGGCTCCAGTTGTAGCAAGTCCCCTACTAACAAAGAAAAAGAAGAAGATACATTTTCAATGAAGGGACAGGAAGCAACGAACAAGGCATCGCAAGATCCAATCCAAGTCTTCAGTGCATCTCTTTTAATGTTCTTGATCCTTGATAAGGCATTCTTCACCTGCTCCGGAGTCCTACCAAGACCAACAGATTTCATAAAGCCAACAGAGAAGGCCACACTGCATGCCGCACCGAGAGATCTACGATACTCATAACTGCCAAGCAGTTTCCTCACCAAACATGGGATCCCGTCCCGGATCAGCATTTGTTTGTCCACTTCGGCTTGGCTAAGAAGGACCGTGAGATGTTTGTTGTTCGGTAGTAGAGAGCTTGCCATAAATTTCTAAAAACTCATGATTTTTAAGGGTAAGCTGCTCAGTAGCCTCAGTTGCAGTCTTCTTCAGGGTCTCATTCTCCTCTTACAGCGCTCGAACACGAAGGTTCAACTCCTCTTCATTCTTGGCACACGTAGAGTGAGACTCCTTAAGTTTTTTATGAGAAACTTTTAAGCGATTCAGCAAATCTTGTCCTTGGGAGAAAGACTATTTCTCAGCAAAGTGAGAGTTAGCCATGCCCACGTACTCACTATTAAGCTTCTCATAACGCTTCATCAGTTCAGCGACAACAATGGTACTCTGAGCAACGCTTCGGCAACTATGACGAAGGACGTCATAATTAGACATAGCTTTAAGATGCTGGTCATCGACAGGAGTGGCAAGATGGTATAAAAACTCCTTGGCAGCATAATTGGAATTAACCCTAACGTCCTCATTTAACCTCCAGTCCGGAACAAACTTGGGGGGCTTAAAATCTTCTCCTACAACATACAAAAGGATCAGTATATACATATATATATATATATATATATATATATATATATATATATATATATATATATATATATATATATATATATATATATATATATATATATATATATATATATATAAGGAACGAGAGGGAAGAAAGTAAAAACTTACCAGCAGCTTGTGAGTCATGCTCAGCATGGGGTGATGAATGATCGCTCACTTGCACAATCGAAGGAGATTTTTCTCTATGACCAGAACCGCCAACCGAAGCTTGAGATGGGGGTTTCACAACACTAATAGGTTGGGTGGAATGGGTTTTCTGAGAGTCCGCCTCGGAGTCGGAATGAACGGTCTGGCGACTTTTCCTCTTCACCGGACGATTAGATGTGCTCCCCTCTGCAGCAAAAGAGGCCTTCCTCACCCTCGGATTTTTATCTTGTTTCTGCTTGGCCTCTACAATCCGGGCCGAGGGTTTCTCCACCGCTAACTGAACAGGTGTCAGCTTGGGGATATCTTGACCAACAGGTAAGGGGCCAGTTACGCGAGGAGTAGGCTTCTCGTTCTCTCCAAAAGGTTCACCAATGTCAACAAGACCTTTGTCGAAGGAGGGCAAGCTTAAAAAGTCCGCAAAACTCATCTCTGCAGAAGAAAAAGACGAAGGCGAGGCAAGCATAAGCAAGCCTGTGTAAGTAATAATGAAGCAAAAACAAGCGAAAACAATGACTATAAGGGAAAGAAAGACCAGCGAGAAAAAGCAAGACCTCGTGAGGAGGACGACACAAAATGGGCTTCTTCCCAAGAGCCTTAGCATGAGAGATGTTATACGAAGAAGGAATCTCATCAGTGATCACAGACTCGCGGTGCCTCCAAGGCATAGCAAAGGGTATGGCTCGATGATCTATCAAAAAGAATTCTGTCTTCCACTTCTTAAGGCTAGAGGTGGTCTCAGTCAAGCATTTACCATACTCTCCCTCACCTCTACTCTCAAAAGAAAACCAATGACCCTGTTTGCTTAGTCTATAAAACACTCTGAACAATGTAACAGATACTGGTATCCTCGAACCAAAACAATGTAGTTCAAACATCACAACCCTATTCACACCTATAGGAACCAACTTGGAGATATGTACCTTGAAGTATTGAATCACGTTCAAGAAAAAAGTAGAGAAGGGAATCCGAAGGCCAGCATGGTCAAGGAATTGACGATATATGCCAATAGCGGAGTCAGGGAGACGGTCCATGGTCAAGTCCGGGTCCGAAAGGCGAGGTCTCAAAAGTGAAGGGATATTATACTTACATACCACCACCTTTAAATCGTCACTAGTCATACCAGACAAACGTATGTGCATATCACACTTCGGATCACGCTTTACAGGAGGATCCACTATCGACTTCATGATCTCTTTCCCCGTCATCCGGAACAGGCAAATACACAGTTAAAAAAGGTAACGAATGAAGAAGAAATTTACCTATGAAAAGTGAGAAGGAAGCAAGAATGAAGAAAATAACAATGGCGAAAACGGAAGGAAATCAAAATTGATGGCATGTATATATAGGGGGTATAGGCGAAGAAAACGATGCGGCACTATTCATCTGCGAATTACGAGGATAAGGATCCACCGTAGAATTCGAAAGTGCAGGACACGTGGCATCATCCCCGATCCCACTAAGGAAAGGAAGGTCCAAAAAAAGGGAAACATACTTGAACCGGTTCAGAAAGCGGAACAGTCCAGTGATTAGCATCAGACCAAAAATAAAGACGAACCTACTTAAAGTATCAGCCCATCATAAGCATGATGAACTAATACTTGGGGGGACATGTTCGCGTATGTCTCCGGCACATGGCCGAAGGCATGCCACTATTGCCGAAGCAGTTGCCACGTAGGAAAGAGACAGCAGACAAGATCCCCATATCCCGGGAGACCTTGTTTTACCCAACAAGCAAGGCTTTATCCAATGGATCCAGCCATGAACCGCCGTATGCTTTATATTGTTTCTGACCACAAGGTACTGTTCATGGTGCATGTCTCGATGACATGACTACACAGCCAGGTATGCTTTAGCTTTGGGTATAAATACCCCAAGGCATTTACTACACACAACAACACATAGTACATCACATTAAATTCTACTTAATAGTATTCCTCCGGTATTCCACACCCGATACCACTCCTGTGATAGTTACTTACTCTCACGCCGGAGCTTGGTCTCGGGTTCACACCTGGGGCGAGCTAACGTGCGCTCTATTATTGCAGGATAGGCCCAACCTACAAGCATACTATACACGAGACCGAAGCTTAATATCCTTGGGCCAAGTGCCTGCGAAAATTTGTTTCAACAATGACCATCCAACACCATAGCAGCACCAGGTGCTGGACCAAATAAGACTTATCCGTCCTCATAGTGAGATAAACGACAAAGCTACAGTTAGAAGACGGAAGGATATTTTATGTTCGATGGAGGGACCCCTTTTCCTACACACTATTAAAGATTGGGCAAAAAGCGTTACGATATCAAGTAATTACAAAGTAGCAAATTTATAAGTGAATTCCAAGTACCTTAAAGGTGCTAATGTTGCTCGGAATGATGTTGAATGAATCAGTTCCACCTCTCTGGTCTTTGTCAGATTGCCCATCAATAGTCTTCTGTGTAGCTGAACCAGTAAATTGTTGACAAAACTTTGACTGCCATAAATAACCGAAAAATTCAATACCACGATTCAAACTTACTGATCGAGTGCACAATTCTCATGAGACCCTCGACAATATTGAACACATCATTGGTGATATTTTAAGATATTTGCATAGGGGGAAAACAAATATCACCTCAAAACATTATTAGGATTGTATCATGTTTTATGATATGTCATCCTAATATAAGCCTAAAACCAAATAAGCCATAAACTCACTATAACTAAGCTACTGCACTTTTGAAAAATGTAATTTGGCTAATAATAAAAACAAATACCCGTCATCAGATTTATTCTAATGAGGAGTATTTTTTATTATTATTAGCCAAATTGAGGTATACATATTTAGATGACCGACATTTGTTTTTATCATTAGCCAAATCATGTTGTGTTTGTCCTGTTGTCATTGTGTTTATCCTGTTGTCATTGTGTTTGTCCTGTAGTCGTTGTTAGGTTTCCTGATGGGGAGGTTGGTTCGCCTTTGTGAGTTGGTCATGATGGGAATGGGGGAGGGTTGTTTCGAGGAGGAACCCTCGGATATACCGACTGGTTAGGACTTACTTGCCTTTAGTTGTTACAATACGTTTAATGACATTTTCTAGTATAAGTTTTGTTTTGTTCGTATATGTAGATGCTGTTTTTTTATGTTTTAAGTACTCGGATCGTCGACCATTCCCGATATATTATAATTATTACTGTATTAGGATACATATTTTCAGCTGCAACACGATATTTGCTAGACTCCTATAATGTTTCTTATATTATCGATAAACAAACTGGTTGGGACTTACTTGCCTTTAGCGTATTTACAATACATATAAGAAAATGAAAAGAAATGGAAGTAAAGTATTTCACCCAATATTATGGGTGAAACACTTTACTTCCATTTCCTTTCAAACTCAACCAAATGCTACTTCACTTTACTTTCCTTTCTTTTTCTTTTCCCTAATTAAAAACTTATCTCGAGAACACAGCGATAATGACGTTTTGTAGTATGCGTTTAGTTCTGTTCGTGTATGCATAACTATTAGGATACATATTTCCAGCTGCAACACGTTATTTGCTTGACTCTTGTAGTAATATGTTTCTTGTATTACTGATAGAGAGAGTCCTATCCACTGAGGTAAAACATGAAACAACCTGATAATGAATTAGAGGGTGTTTGGGATTTGCTTATTTAAGTGTCATCTGCTTATTTTTTTGACCCATAACTAGTTTTGAGTGTTTGGGTACTGGGTAGAACTGTAGAACTGCCAATTTTATAAATCCCAAACGCCCGCTATAGACCCAAAGAAAGGCTGTGACAGCGAAATTTTATTCTTACTATCAACCATTGTGGGGCAAATTCAACTTAAATTAGGCTTCGTATCCAAATAGAATGAGTTAAAATTGGAATTTTTTGGTTGTTGGTTAGTGAAGTCACGTGAATATGTCATTAATTAGCTGATAAATTTGTTTCTCTGGTCAAATGGTACCAAGTTTAGTCTCCTTGTTTATAAAAGTGGTCTATGTGGTGAGTTAAACCAATCATTAGAGATCTATCGTGGTTACCATGATCTGTCAAATCCCTTTTGGATTATGAGTTTGACGAGAATATGTCTGACTACAAATTTTTGTCTGGCCATACCAGTTCAAGTTTCTGGTTTCTACTGCAAGTATGTAAGAAGACTTAAAACTTCACGCTCCACATGACACACTAAGACTAAAAATAATTGTGTTTGTACGTGCACAAGTGCTATGAGAAAACAAAGCCATTAACCATGGAATGAACATTTCGATTGTAGGAAACCCCATGTTAGTAAATTACTTCATATATACATAAAACCAAAAGTTAGAAAACTAGAAAAGCCTTGTGGTGCTGTAAAGCTTAGGCGTCACGGCTTCATTTTTGTGGAACAAATCAGGCTCCTAAGGCCTGTTGCACGCACAGTTTGATACAGAGTTAACATATGTTATCAGCATCATTTATACATAGGATCACTAATTAGTTTGTTTTGGAACCTAACACAGATCTGGAAAAATTGAAGTCCTCTTGAAACAAGTGGAACCATGAATGCTTAAGGTATTGAGAACTGGTAAAGATGATCACGCAGGGTGTATATATGAACCGAAGGAAGTGTTTTTACTGCTGGGTGACTTAGGTCTATTCTTCGTGTTTTGTTGTGTGTTTAAAAGTCAGGGGATGATGATGAGGTTGATTTCGAAACTGGTTGCTGCTGCTTTTCTGTTGGAGTTTTAATTTTTAAAACTGCATGCTTTCCTGTTCGTAAGGTTCAGTTTATAAACTGTATGATTACCTTGTTGTTTATGTCATTGAGTATAATGAAATGAAATACTTGTTGAGGTGGTCTTTATTTTTCTCCATCTTTTTCTATGGTGGCTTTGTGGCATTTTAGATGAAACGAAATTATTATATGGTTGGAGAGAATTGAAAATACAGTTGCTGGTCTACTTATATATGCAAATGGTCAAATAGAGAAAACGAGTCGAATCAAATGGCTAAACCACAAATGGCGTATGTTGTGTTAAAAATGACCCTTGTCAACTCTTAACAAAGCGTGCCTTCTAGAGACAGGTAGAGGGTTTTTCGTAAGGCAAATGTGATAGCAAATCTCTTTGTTCAACCCAAAATGGCGAATGAAATGACAACTTCATGTTCGATTTGCAAAATGGTGAATGTGCAAAAGTGCGACGTTGCCAAAGTTTCTTTTTTCTTCAATGAGGAGATGTTAGCAAAATTCTGAAGACACTGCCACTTATTTGCTCCGAATGTAAGGATTATTTGCTCCGAATGTAAGGCTTGAGATCAATAGTTAAGCAATAGCAGGATCAAAAGATGGGCAATCTTGACCAACAGACCAGAGAAGCTTGTTTCTATGCATCATTTTTAGCTTTCTAAAGTAGCCAACATGTTATCTAACAGCCATGTCCAAAACACATCCTCAGATACTATTTCTTGAAATATGGACAAATGGTTTAACTCCTAAAGAAGCACTTCACAAAGCCTCCTGGAATTTGATTGATTTATTGATTCCCTTAAGTAAAAATCTGGAATATAATCTGTTTATGATCAGTAACAAACTATCAGCAGCTGCTAACAGAAACATCATCCTCATGTTTAGCCCTAAAACTATGGTTTTCTCAAGACAGAATTCACCATTAAATCTTAAACAAGCATATACAAACACCCTTTCATCTGATTCCAGGTTCCCAACCATGATCGGTGTAAACTCTATATTCAAATATGAACAAGAATGTTTAGGATTAAAAAAATAGGCGAATACAATCAGAAACACAAGTTTAACCACAAATTATCTTTCACTTGTAGTGCAGCACAAACTTGGTAAATTACTTGGTTGTGTGAAGACAAGCAAACATGACAATTGGTATGTGCAGACAAGCAAACATGACAAATATAACAATCACAATCCAATAGAAAATAGCAAACAAAAATTACTGGAAAGAGGAGCATATATAACAAACTAATCAAGTTTGGTACCATACCAATAACCAATCCATAGCGAATTTACTTACATCCCAAACTAACACATTTTCTCAAAACCAAACACCCTATTAGAACAAGTTCAGTATTGACTACATACCTTTCCAACAAAACACAAAAACTAAAACACACGCCTAAGCACGCTCGCCACGAATACGTCTAGCCAACTGAATGGCGCATAAGTTGGTGTCCTCAAACAAACCAACAAGGTACGCTTCAGCAGCCTCCTGTAGAGCCAACACAGCGTGACTCTGGAATCTCAAATCAGTCTTGAAATCCTGAGCTATTTCACGAACAAGCCTTTGGAATGGCAATTTACGGATGAGAAGCTCTGTGCTCTTCTGGTACTTACGGATCTCACGAAGAGCGACGGTTCCAGGACGGTAACGATGAGGCTTCTTGACACCGCCAGTAGTGGGAGCAGATTTACGAGCAGCCTTTGTAGCAAGCTGCTTCCTTGGGGCTTTTCCACCGGTTGATTTACGAGCTGTTTGCTTTGTACGAGCCATTACTACTATTCAAACCAATAACACAATTAAAACCTAAATCGTGAAATTAAATTAACGATATAACAAATCAGAAATTGATTGATTTATAACTAATCGACTACAATTATTATACCTGAACTGAAGACGAATTAGGAGATCGAAGATGAAGTTTTGAATTGGGGAAATATGAGAGTAGGTGGGGGTGTTTAGATAGGGGAGGAAAGTGGGGGTTTAAATGATCTAACGGCTCTCTGAAAAAGTTATCCGATCTGTTTGTTGTGATGTGATTCGTCGAGTGTGTGTATGGAGGTTTGTGATTGGGTCAAATGGAGTCACGCGGATCGGGAGGTTTTGTGTTTCTTTGGAGATGATTTGAATGTGTGTGTCCGATGGATCATGGATATGTGTGTTTGAATCGTTGGATCTGTGTTTCTTTAGTTTAGTCGGTTGATTTTTTATATAATAGGAACATTTTTTTTACTAGGATTTTTATGAAGTATAACTTTATGTACTGTAATAGTTTAGATTTTAGTTTTATTTGGATATAAATGACTAATTTTCATCTTTCATGTTTATTTTAGTGGAAAAGATTAAAAATAAAATTTATTTTTATCATTTTTTTAAAAAAGTTAATATATATCTTAAATCATTAATTATTATTCGAAAAAAATATGACATTATGAAAATCATTTGATTATCTTTAAACAAAAAAATTCAAAATTTCTTATACGTATAAGAATCAAAATTTCTTATGCGTATAAAAATCAAAATTTCGTATGCGTTTTTTTAAGAAAAAAAATATTTAAAAAAATGAAGGTTTTTTAAAAAGATTTTCTAAGTTTTTGTGCGTTTTCTATTAAAAACATAAAAAAACAAATAAAATAAAATAAAAAATTAAAAAAACGCATATAAAATAAAAAAAATTCAAATGTTCTAATGATATTACAAAACCTTTTTACTACTAATCTATCACAAGTAATAACTTCCCCAAAATTGAATTATAAACTGGCAAAAATACTTTTTAAGAATTACGATGACTACAATATGCTTAGAGATTTGTTGCAAATTTAGCATGAGTGAAACAACTATGGGCGACTATGGTAGCATGACCATCCAACACAAGTCCAGCCATAGCAGCACTGAAGGTTTATAAGTTCATAACAATTATACAAAACCCTAAATAAGATCAAAGCACACATAGCGGAAGCGATTTAACAATATCATAATAATAACACAATTATAATTAATCGTATTAGGGTTGCATACCTTTATCCTAGCGAAGATCCACAAGATCACCAACGACTCACCAATTAGGGTTTATGATGAACACTACCAAGATATAGTCTAAAGTAAGACTACATTACATTCTTGTACACACGTAATACAACGAGCTAACCGTGATTCTAGCATGTGTAAATCGAGCTTCTACGCTTGTGAAAAATCTACCCAACAACCCTAGAGAGGGGCTAGGACTAGATAATTGCTAAATCAAAACCAAATGATAAAAGGAATCCTCAAAAAAAGGTGTTTTTCCTTTGGAGTTGATTGCAAGAAAGAAACCAAACAACCCTAAGGTTGTGTTTGGTTTGTTGATCGCAGAAGGGAGAGAAAGAAAGATAATGGGTGAAGAATAATGAAGGAGAGGGGTTGTTTGTATAAGCTAACAAATCTTGGAGCCCAAATAATAAACCAAATAAGGCAATAAATCTTTTCTTCATTTTTCTTGCTTCTCCATCGCCCGCCCACCCACAAGGGTATTCCGGATATTTCTTTAACTCCCGTTAATTATTCCACATTATCCTTTTAGTCCTTAACTCTTAAATTTAACGACGGTTAAAGTTATTGCACGATTTAATTTAATAAACATATAAATATATTTATTAAATAAATTAACTCTTTAGGTATTGTGTGCAATCCTGTAATCCCGAGTTCGATCCTAACACACGACTATTAAATTTATGTCCATAAACTTTCAGCTCCCACTTGGACAAATTTCAAATATCGTGATTACATTGACTAGCGTCTAGTTACACTAGCAATGTCACTAGTACAACTTGAGTAAGGTTTCTTGGATAAAACCTTTTAATGATCCATCATTATTATTAACCTTTCATTTCTAATACAACGTTAATAAGGATATAGATCTCAATCATTCCTTTCATTAACCATTATGTTTCTCGTTCATTGGATTCAAGCAAGATTACCAAAACTTCTAAACATAGTTTAGAAAGACTTTGGGTACGGCCATACAAACATCTTACTAATCCCACGAAGGGCCCAGATGTATTAAACTTCAAAAGGTAACAAATTCCATATTGACTACAATCAAAACTTTTGAATTTTGCAACACTTCTGAAAATAACCCTTATAGCTACCAGTTATGTTTAGCGTTAGATTATTCTACACAAATGCACTAGATTCACATCAGTTTCCTGGTATCTCAATTTTGAGGATAACTATTTATGATTTAATTAATGACAAAGATCCATAAAGCATAATCATATAGTTGAGATAAGTCCAATATTCGATTCCTTGAATATCATCCAAAATCGATCAATAGACTTTCAAGTATACTCTATCGCAATTTTGAATTGTCTTAGTTTAATAATATTCTCATATTATTAATCGACAACGGACATTTAGCATAACAATTTTATTCATGGATTAAAACATGTCAGATAGGATATAAAATTAAATAACAAGAATAAACGAAAACAATCTTTATTTTGTTAAATAACAATGTCTTAACATTCTTTATCCAAATACTAAATAGATTAATGCATGAAAATATGGTCGATGCATCATGCCTCTAGTAGTGACCTTCACGCTTGTTTGGCAAAGCATAAAACAACCAGTCTTGACCTATTTGGAATTTTTAGAATACTTTCTTTAATAATTCATTTATTGAAATTCTTGGACATGTGCATTCAAATAGATTGATATTGTCACATGGTATCAAAATTGTGAAACATCCTTGATCACTAATTTCTTACACTAAACTTCCAAAACACATTTGAAGTTCTAAGTATTCTAATTCTTTAATGTATAATGCAGCTTTAATCAACATGTCATCTCCAAAGATGCCATGACTAATATTGAGTGTTACCTCAACTATATCTTCTAAGTTTTTTATGACTTGTCATAAAAGACATAGATACATTACCTGTGATATCTATAATGTAATGTTTGATTCCAACCAAACATCCAAGTTTGTTGGCTATGATAATTTGCACAACTATTGACAAATTACTCATCCATAGAATATGGAAGTTGATCCAAGATTTAGGATATTATTCTATATCCAAACATATTCTTTCAGAATATTCATGACACAAGTTATTTAATAACTTTCAAATAGATTAATATATACAAATTATCTTGCATTTTAAGTGTGATATAAATACAACGTAATACACATGAAAATTCTCAAACCAGATTTAGATTTCTTCATGTTCTAAATATTCATATAAAATTAATACATGGCATATTATGTTGTGTTTTCACCGCATAAATAAATAAATTTATTTTTTTCAAGGTTATGTATATCTTTTTTTCTTCAGTCTTTTTGCTAGATTTCTTCAGTCTTTTTGCTATCTTTTTTTCTTTGCTGCTTCATCAGCCTTTTGATTGAATTTCACCAACTCAGCTTTTAGTGCATTATATTTGACCTTGTAATCCTTCTTTCCCTCAAAGTCAGAGTGAGAAGTTTGCTTGAAAAGAGATGGAGCAAACTTCTTCTTGTTGTTGTGATCATTGCTGGATGGGGTAAAGCTTGGGGAGGAAGTCTTATTTGACCAACAGTCCTTTTGGAAATGACCAGCTTTACCACATGTGTAGCAGATCACTTTAGACTTGTCAGCTTTGGCTGCTCCGACTATGCCTGATCTCTTGTTGTATCTCTTTTGATCAGCAAGAAGAGCTCTATCATGGAATTCTGCATGCAACTCATCAAGAAATTCTTAACTACTTCTTGTATCTTCTTCTACGTCAGAGACGCTGTCCTAAAAAGAATGGTTAGCAACAAGAGCTTTCGAACCAGAGATATGGGTGGTAAACCTATCAGACTCTGATTTATAAATAGAATCAATCAGCCCTTCTTCATAGTTGTATCTACCAAACAGTTGGGCCAGAGTACCGTTCTTAATTGCATTATTTGCTCTTAAGGTCTGGTTTAAGCTAAGCCATTTCCTAGGTAATCTATTTACAAATGTGGCATTAACCTCAGCCTTAGGTAGAACAACATCATTGTTTCCTAAATCATTCAACAAGATCTTAAGCCTAGTATAAGTTTGAGCAACAGTTTCAGTTTCCAAGGCTTTGAAAGCATTAAAGTTGAGTCTTAGGGTTTGGATTTTGGTTTCTTTGTTTCCTCTGGACCTTCATACCCTAGAACCAATTCAGTCCACATCTCTTTTACATATTTGCATTTGATAATTGACTTCATAATGTTCTTGGGTAGGCAAGAGACGATGATACTTTTAAGTCTCTTATCCTGGTTAGCCAGACGTCTATCCACTGGAGACCATTGCTTAACAGGCTTCTTAATGGGTCTCTCAGGGGTAGAGGAAACGACCAATGGCACATAAGGCCCATTTTCTAATATTTCTATCAAGAAGGGTTCTAAGCCGTCTAAATAAATTAGAAATTCACTTTTCCAACTTGAGAAATCTTCTTCATCAAACGCTGGAACATTGGACACATGTGACCCCCCATAAACATCAAGAAGTTGGGGAAGGTCATCTTCATTATTACTAATGCTTACAACAAGTGTAGGCATGGTAGTATATATGGTGGCCGGTGCGTTGGTCGAAGTATTAACTTGACTAGATTGACCAAAAGGTGGTGGTATAAGAGGCATAGTTTCAGTCATATCTGGATCTTGATTTTAAAAAGAAGAACGGTTTATGAAAGTTTTATAAATCAAACCGCTATGATACCAACTGAAAGTCCCAAAATACAACAATTGTTGAAACTATAACTTGTATAAACACGAACACACAAATAGATACTTTTTAAACGGGTAACGCTTTATTAACTGTTATAAACAAAGTATTACAAAGTACTATGAATACACCCGTTGAACGACAATAAGAAATGAACCCTAGAACAAGTAAACTTGATTTGAGCCTCAAGTTTACAAGAGAACCTATGAGTCGCTGGTAGACAGCTGAGGGCTCAAAGGTTCCAAAGAGAGAAAGAAACTTAGATTATTTATCCAAGCACAAAGGTTGAATGACTCTTCTTTCTCCCTCTTGTTTATAGTATTACGAGGTTGCTTCCTTAGTGGGAGTAGTTGATACATGTCATCTTCAAAGTGGAAGAGTACAACGTATTAAATGCATGTCCATATTGAGACATACCTTTAAACTACTTTAAGTGAAGAGTTCTGCCAATTGTTCACTTTTGTCCCAATAGGTCGTAGGCTTTAACTTGAATCTCCTATTTCTCCCGCCCAAAATACCTTGGAGATTCTCCCGCCTAAAGTATAAATGGTAAAGCAAGTCTCTGTTTTCTTAAGTCTTCATAAGGTTGTAAGTGACCTCTGAGTATTGTCATCTTAGAGATCCTTGAACACCAGCACATTCCTTCTACATCCCAACTTGTTCATAACTGCTGGTGAGTATGACTTCATATAATCTTCGACTTCTCTGACGTTGTCTTTAACTTGAATGTTTATGGTGTGCCAGCTGAGGCTTTACCATCCGCTGGTCTGGTCTCTGTTGCTGGTCCTCTCAGCGACCCGTAACACTTAGTCTAATTAAACAAATCTAGACTGGGCCATAGTTAAAACTTTCATTGCCCAACAAAATATTACAATTTTTGTGCTTGACTGAAATGAATTTTTATACATCTCAACTAACTCACTCCACCATTGTTTCCTAATAATCACATGGGTTACATGTGATTGAAATAGAGTTACATGTGATTATTTAGAATTGCATGTAATTCTGTTTGAATGATATTTAATTTTGTTTGAATCACTAAACCCCATAATCTCCATATCATCTTTCCAAAATTTTATTTCATATCGTAAATGAGATTTAAAGTTATATACCCAAAACTTTTAGCCTCAACATACGACTTACTTTTATAATGATTTAAACTATAATAGTGCTCAAATTAGCTTAACGGACTTATGAGACTATAATAACTAGAAAAACTAATAAGCTCTCTTTGTCGAGCTTTTGAGCATATAACTTCGAGCTTATCAACTTTATAAGATACAAACATAAGCTCAAAAGATAATCTTTTCAAGGTTTCTAAATACAACAAACCAATAATCCAACAAAGATAATATAATCAAACAACCCCTATAGAAATCATGAAAAATATGACCATTTCTCCATCTATTTTTGCAAAAGTTGATTCCGTATCACAATTGAGATTAAAAAAACTAAAAACATATGAAAAAAAAGTAACCACAAACCCCAAAAATAGTTGGTGATTATACTTAAATCACATGAAATTCAACGGAATTAAAATAAACAGATTGTAGAAAAAAGAAATCATAAATAAGCAACAATAAGAAAAAATAAGTGGTGATCTATACCATAATCCATATTCCGTTAAGACGATTTCGAAAACCGGCAAAGAAGATGATTCCGACGACAGATAAACAGTTTATTGCCTTATTTCATATTGTAGATCCATAATATATGATCATTTTTTTGTCAATTTTAAAGGATAATGAGTTAGTGTTTTATTAGATTCAATTTGGAGGAAAGGGGAGAGTGTGTGTATGACGGCCTATGGTGGTGGATGACGCTGGTGGGATGCGATGGTGGTGTTGCGACGGGAGTGGTGCAACAGTGGGTTTGGTCGGGATTTGAGTTGAGTGTGTGTGTGTGTGTGTGTGTGTGTGTGTGTGTGTGTTTGTAGCAGGTAAGTTGATAAAGATGAGATGGAAGGAAAAGATTTGAGCCTGTTTGAGTGTGTGTGTATGTGTGTGTTTGTAGCACGTAAGTTGATAAAGATGAGATTGAAGGAAAAGATTTGAGCCGTACGATTCATTTGGAAAACAATGGCTCAAATTCATTCTCTTTTACTTTTTTGGATACATATTTCTCAAAGAAATTTTCTCATATATAAGTATGATTAAATTTTGAAAAATGCAATTATAAAAAAAAGCATAGCCTGTGACACCCCTAAATTGGTCAAATGCAGCGGAAATAATATTTGGGTGTCACGTGACGTGGATTAACAACAGATAGAATGTAGAGCAATAGATAAAACATTATCATTACATTTATTACATGAATAAAAGTGAAAATGTTATTAAAATTGTCTTAAACATTATTCAGTAGTTGAAATCATTCCCTAGTTTATAAAATCCCAGATGAGCTCTATAAATGCAGCCTACCATGATGCTTGATTCCATGCACGTCAATACCTGCTTTAGTTTCCAGAGAAAACATACTTAGAGAGTAAACATAAATTTGGTGAATTCACAGGTTTAATAAAATGAGTTTGGACAATAAACATTCACTGAAGTAGTAATGCACATAGCATCAACACTTAAAGGTAATTACATTCCCTATTGCCCGAAACTGATACTTGACATGTTAAGTCCACAACAAATGAGGACCCTTCGCATTAATAAAAATGCACCTAATATAATGTTCCGACATGTTAAACATCTGTTGTCCTGGCCTAGGCACAGTGAGCGCTACTCACCCAGATGGGGATGGTCAATCCCAAATAGATCTATTTATACATTCAGGCAATTCAACAATTTTAATAATTTCAGATGCAGGGGTCATGCGGGTTCATCTACAATAGGCAAATGTAATCAAAGGTTTCATAGTTCAGTTTATGTCCATCAAATAAAATATGTTGCATGTTTTCTTCCCCATAAAAGGCTTTAAAAGTTTGTCAATATATAAAGTGGGGCCATGAACTCACCTCAATAGTACAATATTAAGTCAGAAGAAATCTGACGTGATGCTCACGATACAGTCAACAACCTAAATAATTATAAGGTCTCAGTAAATGCATAACATAATGCATAAAAGTTTCAGAACAAGTATGTGCATGCTTATATTGGTTTTAAACATTTTATTACGATATTTGTAATTTAGTTTATCGTTGTACAAGTTATAGAAGTATTTATTTTTAAGTGTAAAATAAATCGTATCGTTTAATTAATTAATTTGTTTTTTTAATATTCTCGTACTTATATAGTTTATACAGTAATTTAAATATTTATAAAAGGAAGTTTTATATATTTAAAGTGAAAAGAAATAAATATAATTAATATTATTTATTTTTATAAGTTAACCATATTTAATCTATAGAACATATATAAATAATGTTTATAAAAATGTATAACATTTTAATATAATTCAACGTTCCCGAAGGTTTATATAATTATTAATTTATAAGTTTGGAAAAATAACGAGTGTTGTATTTATTTAAGTTTTACGTTTTTATATATTGGGTGTATATATATATAGTAAATTAGGGTTTGTTATAGTTTATGAGAATAACATTTTAGTCCCTCGATTTATATAATTACCCGCGGTTAATTACTATAATACCCCTAGGGTTTGTAAAACTTTTAAATAATTGCAAAATTAGTCCCTCCCTAGTTACATGTGTAACTAGGGCTTATAAAAGTTTCAAAGGTTGTTAGTTTTAGTCCTTGTAGTATTCGGTTACATTTAGGGTTAGAAAATGTTTCATAAACGCCCCCTAGGGCACCAAACAAGATTCGGCTAATGTCATAATGCCCCCTAGGGATTTATTAGGGCTTGTTTAACTTACTTAACTTGGCAAGAAAGGCCCCTAGGGCTCCTAATAGTTTTAGTAAGTGTCAAAAGGGTCCATAAGGTTATAATCAAGTTACACAATTACACATAACTAACGATAATTACAAAATGAGTCCTCCTACTTTGGTTTAAGTCTCGAATGGTATAAATAACCACCCTTAACTCTCGACAAATTACAAAGTAGGTCCTTAGGTTTTAACTTTTGTTTAAATGAGTTTCTAAACATGACCATTTAAGTCCCTTAGCTCATTTAATTTACAAAATCAATCCGAAAGTTTATATTTTACAATTTTAGTCTGCAACTTTAATAGATCTTACTTTTAAATCCGAAAGTTTGTAAAATCATATTTTTCACACCAAAGTTTGTAAATATTTAACAAATATAAAGTTTATTTTAAGTATGATTATCCTAATGGGCTTAATGCGCTCCTAATTTCTATAAGGCTTACATAGTAGGCTTAATGGGTCTAACTACATTCTTACTATTCATTGGGTCTTATAATCCATTAAGGTAACTAGTTAGCATGTTTAGTTAGTAACATAGATCTAATGCTTTCTAGGCTTATATCAATATTTCAAAGTTATACATCACACTAAAATTGAGGATAACCCACGTCTAGATTTAGACATGCATAGGTTTTCATGATTTTTCTGGTTAAGCATGTTCATGAGATTGTGGTCACCATAGTTAACAAGATATTACATCACATAGAGTGATACATCATTTTAAGTCGTGACCTATCATGGTCTAGGTTTACTTAGATTTGTTTTTAGGTTAAGTTTTACTAGTGAGATGTATATATATATTCAAGTGTATGAAAATGAAGTATATAGAAAAGATAGGTTTCATGATACTTACTTGTTAGATAGTTATAGGAGTGGATAAGTGAACTAGTAGTAACTTGATCTTGTTTTCAACAATGGTGGTAGCTTGTAACCAAAACCTAGTCGTGACTCTTAAGGCTAGTGAGTACCCTTGGAGTTGTCTTGGAGATCAAGCTTGTTGTAGAAGTAACAATGATTGGTATTCAAGATGAAAGAGACATAGATTGCCTTAGTAAATGAAGTAGTAAATGGACTTTGAAGGATTTTGGTGATGATAGTAAATGAGCCGTGAGTTTCGAGAGAGTAATGTGAGATTCGAAATGTTTTATGTTTGTGTATCTTGAAGATTCGGATATATGGAGGAAAAAAGGAAGATTTGGTAGATCGAAGTTTTGTACTATGTATCCTTGGAAGATATACTTAGATATGGAAAGATATGATGTAGGATTTGCAAACACATGCCTAAATTAGCAAATGCATTTCCTTCCCATGTTGTTGGTTCTTGCCGTGTGTATGTGAAGTCAAAGGGGACAAGATATGACACTTAATAGTGTATAGAGTATGGTGAAGTATAGAAAGAGTATGGTGTGTGTGAGGCATAGTAAAGGTATTGTGTACTTTGATAATGGTAACTTGTAAACTTTTATGATTAAAGGTTGTGTATGCATATATATACACGGCATACACATGTATTTTGGGAGAAATGTGTTGATTTGTATCAAGTATTAGGAGTTAATAATAATCTATGTATTATAGTGTATGTATTTGTTAAGTTTCTAGGTATTTTGGTTAAATCTTTAGATCACTTGGTGAAAGTATATAATGAGTATATCATTATAATTATTTTAGTTGAATAAATTAAATAAATGAAAATGTGAAATAATGTACATTATTTTAAAGTGATAGGTGTTTGTTCATAGTATGAGGTATATGTAAATATATATATATAAATATAAATCCAAGTACTTAATAAATTAAGTAAATAATGTTACAGTTTATCAAGAGTGTGTACTGAGGTGGTGAGTCCTTGTTCAATCATGTGGCCAGTCAATTGCCAACATAGTCAATAAAGACTAAAGGTTCATATAAATATACAAATAAATATGAAATAATAGTATGACAAAAATGATATGATTATAAATAAGTCATATAAAAGTGGAATTTTTTAGATTCCAAAAACAGTGAGTACAACAGTTGACAAAGTCAATAAGATAAAATAAGAGGTTTTACAGCACCATCCCGTTATTTTAGCTTTGTCCTCAAAGCTTAAGATGAAGTCACCGATCAGGTGAACAAGTGTGGGTACATGGTTTTGAACGAGTCTTCTCGTTCCCAAGTGAACTCAGGACCTCTCCTCGAGTTCCAACGTACTTTGATCAACGGGATGCGACTGCGTTTCAATTTCTTTACCGTCCTTTCCATGATTTATATTGGTTCTTCTACGAACTAAGTTTGTCGTCAAACTGAACTCCTTCCAATGGCATAGCCAATGGTTCTTTAGCATAGCACTTCTTCAGGTTAGACACGTGAAAAGTAGAGTGTACCCGACTCAACTACTGGGGCAACTCTAAACGATAAGCTACCTCCCCGATCCGGGCTATTACTTTGAAAGGGCTGACATAACATGGATTCAGTTTTCCACGTTTACCAAAGCGTACAACACCCTTCCAAGGTGATACCTTGAGCATGACACGGTCACCTACTTCAAATTGCATAGGTTTGCGTTTCTGGCCCGCGTAGCTCTTTTGTCGATCGCGTGCAACTTGAATTCTTTGCTTTAAGAGAACGATTTTGTATGTAGTCTCCTCGATTAACTCTGGTCCAGTGAGCTGAAATTCACCTACTTTCGCCCAGCACACAGGCGAACGACACTTTCGACCATATAGTGCTTCAAAAGGGGCAGCCTTAATACTGACATGATAACTGTTGTTGTAGGAGAATTACACTAAAGGAATGTGGCCAACCCATCCATTTCCAAAGTCAATCACACATGCTCGTAGCATGTCTTATAGAGTCTGGATGGTTCGTTCACTTTGACCGTCAGTCTGCGGATGATAAGCGGTGCTCATGTCTAAATTGGTACCTATGGCTCGTTGGAAAGCCTTCCAAAAGTTTGATGTGTACCCACCATCTCGATCACAGATTATTGAGACTGGTATTCCATGTTTGGTCACTATCTCTTTCAGGTGTGTCTTTGCGAGTTTTGTCAGGGAATCATTTTCCCTAATTGGTAGGAAATGAGCGGACTTGGTGAGTCGGTCGACGATTACCCAGATAGTATCGTAACCGTGATCTGACTTTGGGAGTTTGGTGACAAAGTCCATGGTGATGTTGTCCCACTTCCATTTCGGTATCTCGGGTTGTATAAGTAAACCCGATGGTCTCTGGTGTTCAATTTTGACTCGTGAACATGTCAAACACTTCTACACATAGGTGGCAATGTCAGCTTTCATATTTGGCCACCAATATAATTTCTTCATATCCTGATACATATTTTCAGATCCAATATGTATAGAATATTTTGACTTATGAGATTCGTGCATGATCACGTTTCTCAATCTCCATAACAAGGTAACCAACTCCTTCCGTGAAGGCATATGGTTCCATCTGCTCTTAGCTCTAACTTCTCCTTAGTAAGGTCGATTCTAAGCATTCCCCCGACGTCTTCCTTCACGAGGTTTTCAGGTAATTGAGCTTGAGTTTGAGGTTCCAAAATCTGTTTGGGTAGATCCAAACTGATTGTCATAACTAATGCCCGAACTCTCATAAGAAGGTCTGTTTCCTTACGGCTTAGAGCATCAGTAACCACGGTTGCTTTACCGGGGTGGTATTTGATCTCGCAGTCGTAGTCACTCAACAGCTCAATCCAACGGCGTTTTCTCATGTTCAGCTCCTTCTGATCCAATGTGTGTTGCAAACTTTGTGGTCATTATGCATTGTGCACTTTGTTCCGTATAGGTAATGTCTCTAGATTTTGAGAGCAAATACTACGGATCCAAGTTCTAGATCGTAAGTAGTGTAGTTCTTCTCATGTTTCTTCAGTTTTCTTGAAGCATAGGCGATCACTTTCATTCTCTGCATCAGTACTGCACCTAAACCTTTGTGTGAAGCATCACAGTATACAACGAAATCGCCGTTGCCTTCAGGCAAGGCTAATATAGGTGCACTACACAACCTTTGCTTGATCAGCTGAAAAGATGATTCTTCCTTCTCTCTCCACTCGAAATTTATTCCTTTATGTGTGAGTTTGGTCATTGGTTTGGCTATTTTGGAGAAATCTTCGATAAACCTACGGTAATACCCGGCAAGGCCTAGAAATTGGCGGATTTCTGTCGGCGACTTAGGTGATACCCAATCTTTGACAGATTCTAACTTTGCTGGATCTACGTGAATACCGTCACAATTGATGACATGACCGAGGAATTGCACTCTGGGAATCCAGAATTCACATTTGGAGAATTTAACATAGAGTTGTTCCTTCTTGAGTACATTTAGTACTTGTGCAAGGTGTTCCCCGTGTTCTTGTTCGTTCTTGGAATAAATGAGTATATCGTCAATGAAGACTATCATGAATTTATCCAGGTAGGGTCTGCACACATGATTCATAAGATCCATGAAAATGGCTGGTGCATTGGTCAAGCCAAATGGCATAACCTGGAACTCGTAATGACCGTAACGGGTTCTGAAAGCTGTTTTTGGAATGTCTTCCTCCCTGACCCTTAGTTGATGGTATCCAGTTCTCAAGTCAATCTTGGAATACACACTTGACCCTTGCAGTTGGTCAAATAGGTCGTCAATGCGAGGAAGTGGATAACGATTCTTTAAAGTTAACTTATTCAGTTCTCTGTAGTCGATGCACATTCGGAAATAACCATCTTTCTTTTTGACAAATAACACAGGAGATCCCCATGGCGAGGAACTGGGTCGGATAAATCATTTGTTAGATAGTTCCTGAAGTTGTTCAGCTAGCTCTTTCGTTTCTGATGGTGCCAACCGGTATGGAGCTTTAGCTAGAGGTGCAACTCCGGGAATCAAATCGATTTGAAATTCCACTTGTCGGGTTGATGGTAAGCTTGGCAACTTATCAGGAAAGACCTCGAGAAAATCTCGGACGATAGGTACGTCCTTGATTTGTTTCTTCTCGGTTTGTCCTCCTCATCTGTCTGAGAAATATGGGCCAAAAAGATAGGACATCCTCTCAACAAATATTTATGGGCTTTAGTACAGGAGATAACACTAAGTCTAGTGTCAGTAAGGTCGGTGTTACCGTCTCCTCGAATGATTAAAGTTTCGTTTCCCCATGGAATACGGACTAGTTTTTCATCACAAACAATGACTGTGCAGTATCTTGCTAACTAGTCCATACCAATAATAACATCAAAACTACCAAGGTTTACGGGAATAAGGTCAACGTTGAATGGATGTTTAGAAAGATTTAAGGTACAACCTCTAATGATAGTGTCAACATCTACAGTTTTACCGTCATCTAATTCTATGGAGTAACGGTAATCTAAAATTGAAGGGACGACTTCTAGTACTTTGCTAAATTTAGTGGATAAAAAACTTTGGTCTGCTCCAATATCAAACAAAACAGATGCATAACGATTCCAGTATCAAACAAACAAAACTTTGGTCTGCTCCAGTAACGACATTTGAATCGGGGTTGGCTTTTGCATTGCCGACCACGTACACTCTTGACGAACTTCCTCCATTGTTCTTGTTCTGGTTGGCTAACTTGGGACAACGTGGTCTCACATGTCCCGGTGCTCCACACTCATAGCACACAACTCCCTTCTTAGGTCCATTGCCATTCCCTCCGGCGGTATTGCGGTTTCCGTGCTGTCTGTTCTCGTTCCCATGGGCATTGTATCCGCCCCTGTTGTTGTAGTTCCCGGTGTTCTGGTTGGGTCGGACCTGGGTGACAGTATTGACTCGACAGGCTTTGGCAAAATGACCAAATTGTCCACACTTGTGGCCGGACTGACATGGGCTATCAACAGTGTGATGATAGTTGCATCTTGAGCACAAGGGTTTTGCACCCACATATGGCCTAGTTCCTGCAGTGGTAACACTGTAAACCTGCCCAGCATTTGGCCTTTTTGGAGGCTGATGGTGCTGACTACAGAAATTTTCATCTGCTTTCCGCTTGTTTTTAGTGTTCCTCTCATACATGGTACGGACTCTCTTGTTGATCAATTCAGTAGCGAACTCAATGGCATTCTCGTCAGTAGCGGGTCGAGATGCAAGTACGCTGTCGTGAATGGCGTCTAGGAGTCCACCAACATACTTTTCAATCTTTTCATCCACCTCAACAAACATTATGGTACACATTAGAGTCAATTCTTGGAATCTTTGGTTGTATGTGATGATGTCATTGTTCTTGCATCTGAGATCCCATAATTCAATCTCAAGCTTCTTCATCTCACCCCTTGGACAATACTTCTATGTCATCCTCTCTTTCAGATCAGTCCAGTTGGAGAGCATAGGCAGCATCGTGTCCAAGAGTGGCAACTATAGAGTTCCACCAAGTAAGAGCACTCTCAAGCAACGTACAGGTGGCAAACTTGACTTTGTTCTCGTCTGCACAATCGCTGATGCGGAACACAGTCTCCAACCTCTCAAACCACTGCATCAGCTCCACAACACCCTCTTTGCCTTTGTAGTATGAAGGATTACAATTCAGAAAGTCAGGATAAGAGCAACCCCTAGTGGTCTGATTATTCCTACGGTTATTGGTGTTTTGGCTATCATCCATGTTTCTGCTGGCAGCGATCGCAGTTCGATGCCTTGATCAATCATTTCCCTTAGTTGGGCAGTAGTGACGTTTTGGGTAGCGTCGGCATTGTTGGGGTTTGTTCTAGTGATTATCATTTGTCTATAATCATATACAAAAATGAAATCATTAGTTTAAGGTGTTAGCATAGTTATATATATATATATATATATATATATATATATATATATATATATATATATATATATATATATATATATATATATATATATATATATATATATATATATATATATATATATATATATATATATATATATATATATATATATATATATATATATATATATATATATATATATATATATATATATACGAAAAGAAATTCATGCATAGACTTCACAACAAATTGGATATCCTGTTAAAAGTTCATAATATAATACAGTACAGAATATAACAAAAGATGATGAGTACATGCCATTTCTAGAATAGAAATACAATACAAAATGTACAACCAATCCAAGACAGAGCATAGCCCGCCTGTCTGGGATGGTGGTACACATAATCTAGAGTACATCGTCTACGAATACCTATTCTAAATAGTACAGTACAATAATTCAAATGATAAAAGAAAGTACAAGTACATGAGGTCCTATATCATGATAGTTGGGCTGCAACCCAAAAGCTTATCATGATGTACAAAAGATCTAGCACATCTAGTCTACTCATGTCTGACAGAATCCTCCGAGATGGCCGGTGCTGCTGGTGGTTATGAGACAGCTGGTGCCTGCATAGCATCCTACATCGAGGTCATGGCAACTCGGGTCTCCTTAAGGAGTCGAAGTGCCTCTATAAACTAATCTGAAAGTCTGGTGAGCTCCTCGAAGATGAGAAGTCTCTGCCATCAATCCCTGATGACGAACGTCTTGGAGATCGAAGAAGATAGAAAGCGTCTGCTCCATAGACATAAGAGCGATGTGAGTCTCATACTGCTAACTCTGTAGGGTGTAGATCTGCTCACAGCGAGACTCATTCTCCTCCAACAACCACTGTAGAGAATGATAAGTCGTAGACCATGCTCCTCGAGCAGCGTGCGCCTCGGCACTAACACTCTAACATAAAAGGTCCTAACACTCCTGTAGAGCAGTGTGTCCAAGCTGTCCAGCTGATAGCAGAGTATGAATCTCTGCTACGTCCCTTGCCTAGCGTGCGGCCAGTGTAGTAACCTGGGCCTGAACACGGTCCACGCGTTTCGCACCGGAACCCTCGCCGACCTCAAAAGTAGAGTCGACAGGTGCCTCGTACCTCCTCTTACGAGGTGGCAAAGACTCGGGTGTGTAGCCCAATAGTGAGGAAGCTGGTGGTAAAGGTGGTAGGCAGCAGTCGGGTGAACCTCATCCCCAGCAGGGGATACATGTGTAGCAGGTGGAGTAGTAATGAGAGCAGCAACGAGTGCGGTGTCACCAAAAGTGTGACTATCGTCAGACTTGCTAGCAGATATCCATCCATGTAAGACGGATGTCGGTGATAAAGCAACAGGAGTATCAGCAGGTGATGTCATAGTGAATCTGAAAATAATACCGTTTTAATTGACGTAAGTATAATCTTACTCAAGTTAAAAGTTTTTAGGAATTATGATTAAATTATATAATAGTGCTGTTTAACATCGCCAGTTAAAGGTTACGTTAATACTTATAAGATTAATCAACCAGATGTTAATAATCAATGCACAGTTAGCCACATAAAAATGTATGCTCTACACTCTATATGCTTAACTATTCTAGTCCCGAAAATCCCAAAAGATTTTTAAAGCAATTATAGTCCAGTTTATATAAATTTTTTATTTTTATATTTATTTTAAATTTTTCGTTCTGGTTCTCTATAACTATCGTTGTGATACCATTTATGTGACACCCCCAAATTGGTCAAATGCAGCGGAAATAATATTTGGGTGTCACGTGACGTGGATCAACAACAAATAGTATGTAGAGCAACAGATAAAATATTATCATTACATTTATTACATGAATAAAAGTGCAAATGTTATTAAAATTGTCTTAAACATTATTCAGTAGTTGAAATCATTCCCCAGTTTATAAAACCCCAGATGAGCTCTATAAATGCAACTTATCATAATGCTTGATTCCATGCACGTCAATACCTGCTTTAGTTTCCAGAGAAAAGAATACTTAGAGAGTCAACATAAAGTTGGTGAATTCACAGGTTTAATAAAATGAGTTTGGACAATAAATATTCACTAAAGTAGTATTGCACATAGCATCAACACTTAAAGGTAATTACATTCCCTATTACCCGAAACTGATACTTGACACGTTAAGTCCACAACAAATGAGGACCCTTCGCATTAATAAAAATGCACCCAATATAATGTTCTGACATGTTAAACATCTGTTGTCCTGGCCTAGACACAGTGAGCGCTACTCACCCAGATGGGGATGGTCAATCCCAAATAGATCTATTTATACATTCAGGCAATTCAACAATTTTAACAGTTTCAGATGCATGGGTCACGCGGGTTCATCTACAAGGCAAATGTAATCAAAGGTTTCGTAGTTCAGTTTATGTCCATCAAATAAAATATGTTGCATGTTTTCTTCCCCATAAAAGGCTTTAAAGTTAGTCAATATACAAAGTGAGGCCATGAACTCACCTCAGTAGTACAACAATAAGTCACAAGAAATCTGACGTGATGCTCACGATACAATCAACAACCTAAATAATTAAAAAGGTCTCAGTAAATGCATAACATAATGCATAAAAGTTTCAGAACAAGTCTGTGCATGCTTATACTGGTTTTAAGCATTTTATTACGACATCTGTAATTTAGTTTATCGTTGTACAAGTTATAGAAGTATTTATTTTTAAGTGTAAAATAAATAGTATCGTTTAATTAATTAATTTGTTTGATTAATATTCTCGTACTTGTATCGTTTATAAAGTAATTTAAATATTTATAAAAGGAATTTTTATATATATTTAAAGTGAAAATAAATAAATATAGTTAATATATTTAATTTTATAAGTTAACCATATTTAATTTATATAACATATATAAATAACGTTTATAAAAATGTATAACATTTTAATATAATTCAACGTTCCCGAAGGTTTGTATAATTATTAAATTATAAGTTTAGAAAAATAACGAGTGTTGTATTTGTTTAAGTTTTACGTTTTTAAATATTGGGTATATATATAGTAAATTAGGGTTTGTTATAGTTTATGAGAATTACATTTTACTCCCTCGATTTATATAATACCCGCGATTAATTATTAGAATACCCCTAGGGTTTGTAAAACTTTCAAATAATTGCAAAACTAGTCCCTCCCTAATTACACATGTAACTAGGGCTTATAAAAGTTTCAATGGTTATCAATTTTAGTCCTTGTAGTATTCGGTTACATTTAGGGTTAGAAAATATTTCATAAACGCCCCCTAGGGCACCAAACAAGATTCGACTAATGCCATAATGGCCCCTATGGTTTTATTAGGGCTTGTTTAACTTACTTAACTTGGCAAGAAAGGCCCATAGGGCAACTACTGGTTTCGGTAAGTGTCAAAAGGGGTCGCTAAGGTTCTAATCAAGTTACACAATTACAAATAACTAGCGATAATTACAAAATGAGTCCTCCTACTTTGGTTTAAGTCTCGAATGATATAAATAACCACCCTTAACTCTCGGTAAATTACAAAGTAGGTCCTTAGGTTTTAACTTTTGTTCAAATGAGTTTCTAAACATGACCGTTTAAGTCCCTTGGCTCATTTAATTTACAAAATCAGTCCGAAAGTTTATATTTTACACTTTTAGTCCGAAACTTTAATAGATCTCACTTTTAAATCGAAAGTTTGTAA
This sequence comes from Glebionis coronaria, assembly GCA_025667525.1. Lineage (NCBI taxonomy): Eukaryota > Viridiplantae > Streptophyta > Magnoliopsida > Asterales > Asteraceae > Glebionis > Glebionis coronaria. The sequence goes on along the minus strand of CM046875.1, from coordinate 605,343,456 downwards.
AATCATATTTTTCACGCCAAAATTTTTATAATATAATTATTTAACAAATATAAAGTTTATGTTAAGTATGATTATCCTAGTGGGCTTAATGGTCTCCTAGTTTCTATAAGGCTTACATAGTGGGCTTAATGGGCCTAACTATATTCTTACTATTCATTGGGCCTTATAATTCATTAAGGTAACTAGTTAACATGTTTAGTTAGTAATTTAGATCTAATGCTTTCTAGGCTTATATCAATATTTCAAAGTTATACATCATACTAAAATTGAGGATAACCCCACGTCTAGATTTCGACATGCATAGGTTTTCATGATTTTTCTAGTTAAGCATGTTCATGAGATTGTGGTCACCATAGTTAACAAGATTTTACATCATATAGAGTGATACATCATTTTAAGCCGTGACCTATCATGGTCTAGGTTTGCTTAGATTTGTTTTTAGGTTAAGTTTTACTAGTGAGATGTATATATACAATGTTTTGAAACCCGGTTCGACCCGGCCGGTTCAACCGGTCGAACCGGTTCCGGCCTAAAAAACGGGCTAAAACTACCCGGTTTCTTAAATAGTTGAAACCCGGCTCAAACCGGCGGTTTTTACAAAACCCGGATCAACCCGGGTGGTTAATACCCGCCGGGTTATGTTTATGTTTCAGATAAAGATACCCACTGCCCCCTTCTTTCTCTACACGTTTCTTTATCTTCTTCCTCTTTCTTTACCCTCTTCCCACTTTCCAGATTACCCACTGCCCGTCTGCCCCCTTATTTCTTTACCTTATTTCCATTTTCCAAATTACCCACCATCAAAATCAATGGAATCAAACCCATGATTACCGAAATTAATTGAAAGATTTTAAATCAATCTGGTATAAAGGAAGACCAACACAAGTGATGGGAGGTAATTTTGTTTTTATATTTGTTATTTTAGGAGTATGGATCTTGATATTTACTTTATTTTTATGTTTTATTTTTTCAGAGTATGGATCTTAAACAAAAACACCTGCTTGTTCTCAATCTTACATCACACATGGTTGTTTGGATAGTAGAAAATCAGAGTTTGGGCATGTGTATGAAACCGGGTTGACCCGGCGGTCGAACCGGTTGACCCGGTGACCCGGCAACCCGGTGACTCTACCGGGTCAATCACAAACCCGGGTTTCAAAACATTGTATATATATATATATATATATATTCAAGTGTATGAAAATGAAGTATATAGAAAAGATAGGTTTCATGATACTTACATGTTAGATAGTTCCAGGAGTGGATAAGTGAACTAGTAGTAATTTGATCTTGTTTTCAACAATGGTGGTAGCTTGTAACCAAAACCTAGCTGTGACTCTTAAGGCTTGTGAGTACCCTTGGAGTTGTCTTGGAGATCAAGCTTGTTGTAGGAGTAACAATGATTGGTATTCAAGATGAAAGAGACATAGATTGCCTTAGTAAATGAAGTAGTAAATGGACTTTGAAGGATTTTGGTGATGATAGTAAATGAGCCGTGAGTTTGGAGAGAGTGATGTGAGATTCAAAATGTTTTATGTTTGTGTATCTTGAAGATTCAGATATATGGAGGAAAAATGGAAGATTTGGTGGATCCAAGTTTTGTACTAGGTATCCTTGGAAGATATACTTAGATATGGCAAGATATGATGTAGGATTTGCAAACACATGCCTAAATTAGCAAATGCATTTCCTTCCCATGTTGTTGGTTCTTGCCGTGAGTATATGAAGTCAAAGGGGACAAGATATGACACTTAATAGTGTATAGAGTATGGTGAAGATTAGAAAGAGTATGGCGTGTGTAAGGCATAGTAAAGGTATAGTGTACTTTGATAATGGTAACTTGTAAACTTGTATGATTAAAGGTTGTGTATGCATATATATACACGACATACACATGCATTTTTAGGAGAAATGTGTTGATTTGTATCAAGTATTGGGAGTTAATAATAATCTATGTATTATAGTGTATGTATTTGTTAAGTTTCTAGGTATTCTAGTTAAACCTTTAGATCACTTGGTGAAAGTATATAATGAGTATATCATTATAATTATTTTACTTGAATAAAGTAAATAAATGACAATGTGAAATAATGTACATTGTTTTAAAGTGATAGGTGTTTGTTCATAGTATGAGGTATATCTAAATATATACATATAAATATAAATTCAAGTACTTAATAAATTAAGTAAATAATGTTACAGTTTATCAAAAGTGTGTAATGAGGTGGTGAGTCCTTGTTCAATCATGTGGCCAGTCAATTGCCAACGTAGTCAATAAATACTAAAGGTTCATATAAATGTACAAATAAATATGAAATAATAGTATGACAAAAAGGATATGATTATAAATAAGTCATATAAAAGTGGAATTTTATAGATTTCAAAAATAGTGAGTACAACAGTTGACAAAGTCAATAAGATAAAATTAGAGGTTTTACATAGCCAAATAAAAAGAAAATGCTTACAATATTTTTTTTTGAAAAACACCGTGTATAATACGTAGTAGAGGTGGCAAATTGCCCAATTGGTTACATATGGGCATTTTTTGATAGTTTTTCAAAATGAATGAGGCATTTTTTGCTCGTTCATTATTATTAATAGGTTAACGGGGCACATGTAAAAAAATAAATGGGCTTAACGGGCGCATATGTAAAATACTAATTAGACCACCCGACGAATATTTTATAATCAATTTTTTATCCCCGACTTTCAAACAAGTATTTATATTTTTTATTTCTACGTTTCTATATTTTTTTTCGTTTTAGCTTACGCCCGTTTAACCCGCTCGTTTCGCCCATGCACGTTTTGCCCGCGCCCGTTTAGCCTGCCGAGCATTGCACGTTTTGCCCGCCGCCCATGCCGCCCCGCCCATTTTGCCACCTCTAGTGGTGTATATATAACTCCAAACCAAAAATTAAGGTAAACATATTAACAACTTAACCATTAAATCATTTTTAATCCAAACCTAATTTCAAATCTTAACTATTCATTTCTTTGGTAACAACTTTTTCTAACAACTTATTAAAAAACCATTTTTATTTTTAAATTGAAATATCTTTTAACTCATTTATTTTTTACGTAATCTAATTTCACCATATTTTTAAAATTTTTTTTCTCTTTAATTCAACATCTATTATATTAAAAATAACCGACTAAACCATACAAACACCATGAGACGACTCACACCATGTCTAAAAGAACACACATATGACTGATCCAACGGACACACATTTGACCCATCTTCAAAGAAACACAAAATCTTCCCGATCCGCGTGACTCCATTTAACTCAATCACAGACCACCACGTACACACATCGACCAATCACATCACAAATTCACAATACACGGATCATTGATAACTTTTTCAGAGAACCGTCAGATCATTTGACCCCCTATTTCCTCCCCTATATAAACACCCCACCTACTCTCATATTTTCCTCATTCAAAACTTCATCTCTGATCTCCTAATTCATCTTCAATTTAGGTATAATATTTATAGTCGATTATTATTAAAAGCATCTAATTCCTGCTTTATTTTATATCCAGTTTCACGATTTTGGTTTTAATTGTGTGTAATTGTATTGGGTATTGAATAGTAGTAATGGCTCGTACAAACCAAACAACTCGTAAATCAACAGGAGGAAAAGCCCCAAGGAAGCAGCTTGCTACAAAGGTTGCTCGTAAATCTGCCTCCACTACCGGCGGTGTCAAGAAGCCTCACCGTTATCATCCTGGAACCGTCGCTCTTCGTGAGATCCGTAAGTACTAGAAGAGCACATAGCTTCTCATCCGCAAATTGCCATTCCAAAGGCTTGTTCGTGAAACCGCTCAGGATTTTAAGACTTATTTGAGGTTCCAGAGTCACGCTGTGTTGGCCCTACAGGAGGCTGCTGAAGCGTACCTTGTTGGTTTGTTTGCGGGCACCAACCTGTGCGCCATTCATGCTAAGAGGGTGACTATCATGCCTAAGGATATTCAGTTGGCTAGACGTATCCGTGGCGAGCCGATGGGGTACCGATGTTTGATTCCGGTATTTCCTTTATGGTCATGTGATGTTTGATACATTATCCTTGTATGCTTTGATGACACGCCATAATCACGCGTGACATTCCATTTACCAAAATGGGGTGTTACAGATGTCGTAGCCATGCCGAAAACAAAGAGGTCGTTTGTGCATCGACAACAAGCAAAAATAATGGCCAAATATACCGCAAAATGAGTAGTTTATTTTTATTGTTGCGTGTTTTAAATTTTTGTAATTTTTTTCGTATCATATTTTAAATTCCACATTTTCATTTTTATTTAAGTATTTGTAATTTTTATTTGGATGAAACGAATTAAAATTTGTGTGAAAATGAAAAAAAAGATAGTGGTGAGGGCAAAGTGAAGGGGGTTGGCTCTCCACGACAAGGAGAATTTGTGTGAAAATAAAAAAATAAAATTAAATGATAGTGGTGGGACCGAAGTGAAGAGGGGTTAGCTCTTCTAGGGATAACACCCGTGGGTAATAGGTACGGGTATATCAAACCCGTCACCCACCCACATAGATTTTTTAAAACCTATCACCCACCCGTCACCAATAGTGGGTATAAATTTTTACCCATACTAATACTGATACCCGTGGGTATTTGTTACCCGTAGGTAAACCCATGGGTTAATGCATTAAAACAAAATCACAAAGCCTTGATATGTATCTAAACTACCTATTAAGATGAGTAATAAGACACCAATCATTTTTCAAGTATCAAGTTCACAAAGACTTAAACATTTGTCTCAAGTTCACGAAAGACTTAACAAGTATATGTGAATCATGTATGAGTATAGAAGAATTGTTATTTCTTAACATCAAAGAGGAAAAGGAAAGTGTGGATTAGACATAAATATATATTTGATTGTTGGATCATTCTTATTATCTTTTTAGTCTCGAGACACCAACAAACTTTTAGTTTCTTTGCGTTTTTAATTGAAATTTGATAATTATTAAATATACATTTATAACTTCATAAATATTGTTTAATTTCAGATGGGTTAATGGGTGCACATAGCGTATTTTAATGGGTATACCTACGGGTATTTTAAATGGGTATCATGAGTTTACCTGTGATGGATATATTTTACCCGTCACCCACCCGCCACCCACCAATGAGTATAAGTTTTCACCCATACCTATACCCATGGATACAAATCGACAAAATTACCCACCTATCTTTGTGCGGGTACCCGTGGGTTGTAGGTTTTTTACACCCACTGCCATCCATAAGCTCTCCACTATAAGAGAGTGTATTGGTTAGTTACTTCGTGATAACGTGACGCTGATATGATAGTTGTGAAGATAAATTGAAGAGGCTTTGCCTCTCCATAACACCCTTCCCTCTAAGTACTATATTATACTCTATCTGTCCTATTTTAATTGACTTCATTTGATTTTTTAAAGTATTACTTTCTTAACTTTGATTTTAAACAATTTTGTTTATGTTATGTAATATTTGATGAAATATATATGCATAAATGAGTTTTTAAATATATTTCATTAATATCATTTTTTTATCAATGATTATATAACACATACAAAATTATTAAATATTAAATTTGAAAAATGAAATTTTAAAAAATTAAATGAGAACAATTAAAATAAGACAAGTGTAGTAATAAATTCTAAAAAATTTGTTCCTAATACTCCATCCGTCTCAAAATAATAGTCCATCTTTCTTTTTTAGTTTGTCCCAATTTAATTGTCCATTACTAAAAATAGATATGAATATTTGATAAAATTTATAATATTACCCTTACTTGAAAAGTATTACAAACTTTAAAAAATATTTAATTAATTAGCTAAAGGTAAAATTGTTATTTTGTTAAAAAAGTATTAGAGAGAAAACTGTAATTAATGTACTTTTCTTAAACTGTGTGTTTTTTGCGGGGACAATAATTTATAAAAAATCACCTGTGATTTTTTGTTTTAAAATTATGTGTGATTTCATAAATCGCATGTAATTTAATAAATTCACATGCGATATTGAAAGTAACAAATCACATGTTATTTCATAAATACCATAAATAACATGTAACTTTACAATTCAAATGTGGTTTTTAAAGTAATAAATCATAATATGATTTTTCGAGAGTCATATGTGATTTTTTTGTGCGGAAATTTTTAAAAAAATCCGTAGAAAATGTCTATAAATATCTATTTATAAAAAAAGATAATTTAATATTCGTCACGATGGTATAATTACTTTTATGTAACGATTAACTGGTTGAAAAATATTTTATTTTCTTAGAATAAGATAAAAGTGAGAAATTGAAAAATAGTAATACAAAATATTAGATTTTTTTTTGAACAGACGAAAAATAGATTGAGATTAAAAGATTTATATTTTTTTAAAATAATGTTTCTCATAAACCTTTTCTTTTTAAAATATACACGAGTTATGTAACAATAATATATAGGGGTGTACACGATTCGGTTTGGGTCGGTTTTTGGCTAAAACCGAAACTGAACCGACATATTCGGTTTTTAAAAAACCAAAAACCGAAACCGTTCGGTTTTGGGCGGTTCGATTTTTTCGGTTTGTAATCGGTTTCGGTTCGGTTTTTCGTTTTTTTCGGTTTTAAAACCTTTTATATTTGGGTACGTCTGATTTAGCTTAAAAAACTTGTTTTACGTGAAAAAAGTACTTTTTTTTCTTTTTTTTCAAAGTAAGCCTAATAATGTTTATCTCAAATTTATAATCTATAATTACACACATATTAATAAGATAAACAAATGTGCAAATAAACATGCATACAAACGATTATTGTCACATATGTAATGAAATATTGTCACGTAAGCACAAATATATAGGAAACACGCGTATAAACAATAAGATAAATATATTACTCCTATTTTCCTTAAAAATAAATATTTATTTATAATTTTGATATATTACTTATTTATTTATATTATATTATAATAATAATATGGTTCGGTTCAGTTCGGTTTTTACGGTTCGGTTTTAGGATGAAAACCGAAACCGAACCAAAAATTTTCGGTTTTTAAAAACGTAAAAACCAAACCATCGGTTTTTATATTCGGTCGGTTTTTTCGGTTCGATTTTTTCGATTTTTCGGCTCGGTTTCGATTTTTCGGTTTTTTTTCTCACCCCTAATAATATATATGGAAAAAAAATACGATTCGCCCTTTTAAACCACTCTATAAAGAAACAGAGATCCAACGACTCAAACTTTCTTAAAAGAAACACATATATTCATGATCCAACGGACACAGTGAGACACACATTCAAACCGTCTCCAAAGAAACACAAAATCTTCCCGATCCGCGTGACTCCATTTAACCCAATCACAGACCATCACGTACACACATCGACCAATCACATCACAAATTCACAATACACGGATCATTGATAACTTTTTCAGAGAACCGTCAGATCATTTGACCCCCTATTTCCTTCCCTATATAAACACCCCACCTACTCTCATATTTTCCTCATTCAAAACTTCATCTCCGATCTCCTAATTCATCTTCAATTTAGGTATAATATTTATAGTCGATTATTATTAAAAGCATCCAATTCCTGCTTTATTTTATATCCAGTTTCACGATTTAGGTTTTAATTGTGTGTAATTGTTTTGGTATTGAATAGTAATGGCTCGTACAAAGCAAACAGCTCGTAAATCAACAGGAGGAAAAGCCCCAAGGAAGCAGCTTGCTACAAAGGCTGCTCGTAAATCTGCTCCCACTACTGGCGGTGTCAAGAAGCCTCATCGTTACCGTCCTGGAACCGTCGCTCTTCGTGAGATCCGTAAGTACCAGAAGAGCACAGAGCTTCTCATCCGCAAATTGCCATTCCAAAGGCTTGTTCGTGAAATCGCTCAGGATTTCAAGACTGATTTGAGGTTTCAGAGTCACGCTGTGTTGGCTCTACAGGAGGCTGCTGAAGCGTACCTTGTTGGTTTGTTTGAGGACACCAACCTGTGCGCCATTCATGCTAAGAGGGTGACTATCATGCCTAAGGATATTCAGTTGGCTAGACGTATCCGTGGCGAGCGTGCTTAAGTTTGTTTTAGTTTTTGTGTTTTGTTGGAAGGCTTTACATACTGAACTTGTTCTAATAGGGTGTTTGGTTTCTGATATGTGTTAGTTTAGGATGTAAGTGAATTCGTCGGTTATTGATATGGTACCAAACTTGATTAGTTTGTTATATAAGCTACTCCTGTCATTATTTTGTTTGCTATTTTCTTTTGAATTGTGATTGTGTTGGTTTTCTGTTAGAATTTCATCATGGCGAAGTTGCAATTATGCTTGTCATGTGATCCCTTCCTTGCTTCTTTTACTTAAACATGATGGTTGCTGTCTGCACATACTTGACGGTTACTTGGTGGTGTCTGCACATGCTTGACGGTTACTGTTTGATAACCAAACAGTATGTAATTTACCAAATTTGTGCAGTGTTACACGTTAAAGATAATTTGTGTTAAACTTGTGATTCTGCTTGTATTCGCCTATTTATTCCAATCCAAAGAATTCTTGTTCATATTTGAATATAGAGTTTACACCCATAATGGTTGCATTGGATGCTTGAAATCAGATGAAAGGGTGTTTGTATAAGCTTGTTTAATATGTAATGGTTAATTCACTTTTGTAAAGCCTTGGTTTTAGGCAAAACATGATATTTCTGTTAGCAACTGCTGATAGCTTGTTACTGATCTTTTATTACCATAGCGGTTCATCTCCTGTGAACTGTTCTTAGTGAGCTACATATATTAATTCCAATTGAGAAATATTCAGGATTTTTTCATCCATCTCAGCTGGTTGGCTACTTTAGAAAGCCAGAAATGATACATAGAAACAAGCTTCACTTTGTCTGTTTGTCAAGATTGCCCATATCTCCAAATTAGTGGCAGTGTCTTCAGAATTTTGCTAGATGTATCTGTTTTTTGTGTTTAACATCTCCCCATTAAAGAAAAAAGAAACCGAGCCACTGACGCACATTCACAGATCAAACATGAAGCTGTCGTTTCTTACGCCATTTGGGTTGAACAAAGAGATTTGTCATCACGTTTGCCTTCTGGCAACCCTCTACCTGTCTCTACAGGGCACATTTTGTAAGGGTAATTTTTAACACTACATACGCCATTTGTAGTTTAGCTATTTGATTTTACTCGTTTTCTCCGTTTACCCATTTGCATATATTAGCAGACCATAGAAACAGATGGAAAAAATGGACCACCTCAACAAGTATTTCGTTTCATTATACTTATAAACATAAACAACAAAGGTAATCATCCAGTTTTAAAAACTAAACCTTACAAACAGGAAAGCATGTAGTTGTAAAACTTATAACTCCCAACAGAAAAGCAGCAGCAACCACTTTGGAATTAAACCTCTTCATCATCCCTGAAACAAAACATGAAGAAGAGACCCAACACTAAAAACACTTCCTTTGGTTCATATATACACCCTCCGTGATCATCTTTTCCAAGTTCTCAATATCTTAAGCATTCACGGTTCCACTTGTTTCAGGAGGACTTTTTCCAGATCTGCATTAGCTTCCAGCAATCCTATATATAAACGATGTTGATAGGATATGTTCATTCTGTATCAAACCATTCGTGCAACATGCCTTAGGAGACGGATTTGTTCCACGAAAACGAAGTCGTGAAGCCCGAGCTTTACAGCACCACAAGGTTCTTCTAGTTTTTTAACTTTTGGTTCAATGTATATATGCAGTAATTTACTAACATGGGGTTTCCTACGATCGAAATGTTTTTTTGTGGAATGGCTTTATCTTTTTATACCACTTGTGTACATACAAACAATTATATTTAGTCTTAAAGTGTCATATGGAGTGTGAAGTTTTTAAGTCTTTATATACGTGCAGTAGAAACCAGAAACTTGAGACGGTATGGCCAGACAAGACTTATTCTCGTCCAACTCATAATCCAAAGAAGATTTGACAGACCATCATAACCACAATAGATCTCTAATGAACTAACACCAACTCTAGTTCTGTTAAGACACAGTTCAGGTATACAAAGAGACAATTTCATAAAATTAGAGACATAGGATTGGTTTAATTTACCACAGACCATTTTTTATGGAAATAAAAAGAGTAACATTCTCATGTGACTTCACTAACCAACAACCAAAAACGGAACAGTTTTAACTCATCCTTGTCGGATATGAAGCCTAACTTAAGTTGAATTTGTCCTACAACGTTTGATATTGGTAGTAAGTATAGAGTTTTGCTGTCACAACCTTTCTTTCAGGTCTAAAAGGGGTGTTTGGGATTGATAATTTCATACTGTTTATCCGCTTAAGACGTAAGCATGTATCAAGTTGCTTATTTTTAAGTGCTTACTTCAACTAGAATATAAAATAGGCAGTTCTACAGTTCTACCCAGTACCCAAACACTCAAAACTATTTTATGGCTCAAAAAATAAGCAGATGACACTTAAATAAGCAAATCCCAAACACCCTCTAATTCATTATTAGGCTGTTTCATGTTTTACCTCAGTTGAGAGGACTCTCTATCAGCAAATAACAAGTTGCAGCTGGAAATATGTATTCTAATAGTTATACATACACGAACAGAACTAAACGCATACTACAAAATGTTATTATATGTATTGTAACGATGCTAAAGGCAAGTAAGTCCCAACCAGTCTGTTTATCGATATATAAGAAACATATTACAGGAGTCTAGCAATATCGTGTTGCAGCTGAAAATATGTATCCTAATACAGTAATTATAATATAGTGCAACCGTCAACGATGCGACTACTTAAAATATAAAAAAACAGCATATCATATATCCAAACAAAACGCCTAAAAGAAAATGTCATTAGACGTAATGTAACAACGCTAAAGGGGAGTAAGTCCTAACCAGTTGGTTTATCCAAGGCATCCGGTTCCTCCTCTGGAACCGGAAACAACCCTCCGGCATTCCTGTCCCCAACTCGCAAAGGCGAACCAACCTCCCCATCAGGAAACCTAACAACGACAACAGGACAAACACAATGATGAACACAATAGTCACTAACACTCCCTAACTTGCTCCCCAACAAGCCCGACCCCTTACCCGCAACTCGTTTGGCACTACCAAAGCCTCTACTCCCCATAATAACAACACTTAAACCTAACCTCTCAACTTCTAAACACAATCGCTCTTTCATATCATGGTCTTTCACTATATGTATCGTAAACTCTGTATTCCCATCCACTAACGGTTTCGCTATCTCGTTCACTTTCGCAGCAGTGAAACTGTCGAGATCAAAAGGCTGCTTTTGTTCTTGTGGGCCCCAGTCTGCTCCGTATAAAGCAGAAGTTGGTTGTACGGCTCATTGCACGGCCTATGCGCTCTCGTCGCTAAGGTCTACTGCTATGGCGACTTTGCGTTGAGGTGATGACATGGTGTGGAAAGTTGAGGGGGTGATTTGGAATTATGTGATAGTTGAAGGGGTGGAATGTAAATAAAGAGAGTGTGTGTAAGATCTTGATGTTGAAGAAGTACAAGTAGGAGGGGAGATGAATACGTGGGCGTGCGTATAATTATTCTAATATCTAGTATTTATTGATACTAAGTTATTTTATATTATTTTAATATAAAAATTTAATAAAATTAAATTACCCTTTATATTATAGAGGTTCTTTATAAACAGTGATTCCTCTCACACCTCTAATAAACAACGTTTTCTTTCCTCTCTCACAACATACTCATCTCTCTCACAAAATCTACACACATCTCACACACCGTTCGTTTGCTGTTTCGTTTTTCCTCTCCCGTTACAATTAATGCTTGGTTGCCCCCTTGATCACTGTCCCTTCATTAAATGGCCTTTCGTCCCTTCATTAATGTATCCCTGTAGACGATTGCCCCTTCACAGCCTCTTCATTTTTCATTTTGCTTTGCCCCTTCATTATTGCCTCGCACCTACTCCCTTTCACCTAAAAATTTATTGGTGGATCTGATGTTGTTACGGTATTTGATGGATCCATTGATTAATTTTTGGTTTAGCTGGGTTTTGAGAAGTTGATCCAGTATTATATAAAACGTGACTTTGATCTCTCTGATTGAATCATGATCGTTGAGGTAGCTTTGTATTTTTGTTCCCACTGTTAACCTTACGAATAATTAGTTATGTGATTTCCCCTTTGATTTCATCAGCTCTATTATTTCGGTATGTTGTGACAGGTTTCACTATACCTAAATAATCGAGATTCTCCTCCATTATTAGATCTATAATTGTAATGATTTCCCTTTGATTTCATCATCTCTGTCATTTCTATTTAAGTTACCACTTATGTTAGAACTTTAGCCTTATGCTCCTTCGATGCCACCACGCTCTTCGTTGCCGCTATCCATGGCGTGCGACGATGCGCTGGTTGGGTGACGATGGTGCTAGGCTTATTGGCAATAAAATACGACGGCTGATGGCATAATAGAAAAAGAAGGCTTTGCTATGGCAGAAACACGTTTGTGGAATCTGTGTTCCATATCATTGTTAGGTTGTATTCGAACCGTATCTTTGGTGTGGCAGCACATGTATGTGCTTGCAGCCATGGCGGGTTTCAATTTTGAGAAAGTATACGGTATATTAAATTTTTTGCTTTCGGCTTGCTTATGTTTCGGTTGTTGAGAAACGTATATGGTTACAGCCATGGCATGGCAGCACATGTATGTACTTGCAGCCATATCTGATTTGAGACCCTTTTTGGTTGTTGAGAAACATATATGGTTACCTTATGTTTGGAAAGGTAATAATTAAGCTCAAGTGTTTCACCATTGACGGTTCGCGTTTGGTAATACTTTCGGTTTATGGTCCTGCCCTTTTTGTTGCCCCTGGCCACGACATGTGACGGGATTGTGACGGGTGTGTGACGTTGGTCATAGGCTCATACAAAAAGTGAATTGCCACTAATTTGAGATTCTCTTTGTTTTTTACAAATACGTATGGTTGGCTTATATTTGGTAAGCCAGTAGGCTCAAATATCCCTGTGTTGCCCCTGTTCTTTTTGTTGCCGCTGCATGTGGTGTGTGACGATCATGACAGGTGTGTGGAGTTGGTGACATGCTCATTAAAACTATTGCTTCTGATTTGAGTTGTTCTCTGTTGTTGAAAAACCCATGTGGTTTGCTAATGCACCTAACCTGATAACCTCGAGTGTTTTTCGATATCTGGTTATGAGCAGGTTTCTTTTGTATCAGCCTTTCAGAACATGTCAGGGATTATATGTGTCGTAGGTCTTGCAAATGGCTGGGGTCGGTTTTGGATCGGGTATCCTGCTTTTTGTATGTCTTTTATAAGCACATTTATGTGGGACTGTGATGAGGTTAAACGGGTGCGGTTAAAGAAAAGATAATCCAGAATCTTGGCGAGGCAAACTATTAAGGTTGCAGCCATGCGGGTTTCTACTCTTTTTTCCTAAATGACATCTTATCTGAGCCTATGCTAGAACCCGAAAAAAGGGATTCCTATAAAAAACCCGTCCTTTTTCAATAGCATCAGTCGACAAAGATCATTTGGAATCCAAATAGTTTACGCGAATCGAATGTATGAAGGTTTATTCATTTTTTCATAATTATTCCATCCTACTATTTTAAATAAGCAGGGTTTACATGAATTATCTTTTTTTTTTCTGGAACTATAGCAGGTCGTGTGGAAGTTCCAAGCTGCAGCTATGATGATATATTGATAACTTTGAATGTTTTCTTCAAGAGGTATAAGCATGTAATATTGAATATGGGAAGTGCGGTTGTGGTTGGTTTTCAAACATAGAAGTAGAAAAAAATTCAGTTTGTATATTCTTTGATATTGGGTGTGGCTGAGCCATTACAGAAGTTAGATATATTGAGATATTAGTGTTAGGGAAAAAATGAATCCAAAAAATACAAACAGCGAATGACAAATAAATTATAGAATAATTTAAAATGGTTCACACCATCAAGTAATCATGCTGCCAGTTGTCGGGTTGTGATGAGCTTAAACAGGCGCGGATCAAGGTAAGAGGACCCGTTTCTTGGCAGCTTTATAAAAATGTATACCAACAAATAGGAAGATGCCGACTCATAAATGCCTTGGCGTCTTCCTTGGCTGCACCAATGCATTTTCAGTTTAACTTTGGACGATTCATTGACGGATAATGTTTATGTCAGGCTGTGATGAGTTTAACAGGCGTGGATAAATGTAAGAGAACCCGGATCTTGGCAGGGCGACCTCTGAAGGCTCCAACCATGTCGGGTTATGACCATTTGTCCCAAATAACGCCTTATCTGAGCCTATTTCAATCACTTTCTTAACATGTACCAATATATAGGAAGATGTCAGCTCATAAATGCCTTGGCGTCTTCCGTTTTCTGAAAGAATGTAGTTGAAGGTTACTTTGTGTGGTTTTTGATGGGACTAAGTCAGCCCATATCTTGGCAGGGCAGCTCACTATAGATGCAGCCATGGTGGGCATACCTTTTCCCGTTGAACCATGCCTTATTTGAACGTAATCAGGAAAAAAAGGCGGGACAACCTTTGAAAGTTGCAGTCATTGCCGAGTTATGACTCTTTCACCCAAATGACGCTTTATCTAAGCCTATTTCATTGCTTTGTTGTTATATAGTTTAAATGTGCCTATGAGTTTAGCATATGAAAGAAACAAATATATCGGTTGGGGTTGGTGCAAGCTGAATCCTGTTTGATTTAATGTTACAACTGCCTTAAATGAGGTTTGCTACGACCTGTCATGAGTATTGGTACTTTCGATAAACTTGAGATCCATCGTATCTTGGCCAATCAAGGTTACGCGTGTTTGAACGGTGTAGGCGTATGTAAATACCAAATGAAGGTTACGGGTACCAATGAAGTCACTGCTTTTGGCGGTTACGACACAACAACCTGACTTGCGTGTGTGGTGGCAGGCTTGCGTGGTGTTGACGGTATGCTGGTGCTTTGGCAAGACAACCTGACTTTTGAATGTTGTGGGCTGCGTCAAGGGGCGGTTTTATGGATTGCGAAGATATAACATTTTTTACTTTACTTTAAATTTTCTGACTTCTAATTAACAATAAGTATATCAGCATATCCATTGTTCTTTTTGTAATGATATACAAGATTTTTAACTGATGTAATTTTCAGGAGGAGGTTTTGGGACTTGATCCAAAATATGTTAATGTCCTGATCGTCATAATACATGTAGGATTTAACTTTATAGTCACTTTTATCAACTTGATGGTCGAATTACCTGAAGGTACAAATGTAATACAGAAACTCAAGGTATTGCTCCTTTTTGTTATACTGATTGTTTTTCAGGTCCTCGGGTTCTGTTTTTTCCTGCAACTCCGTTTAGTATTACCAAGTTACTACACGTAAGCTTTACAAAAATTCTTTATGCAGATATATGGACGGGGCTTTGTTTGGGCGAAAAGATCATACACGGCGCAGATGCAGATGGTATGACATAGATATGCTAAGGAGAAGAGAAATTTCTAGGTATTTCCCACTTTAGTTGTTTATCTAAAAAACAAACAGATCCCTCTGAGTTACTACTAGAATTTTTGGTCATTTCGATGATGAATAGCCTTAAATATCATATACTATTAAACCATGACAAATTTTATAGGAGTTGCAATTTGACATAAAGGCTCTGTGCGTGTTACAATGCCAAGATATAACATGTCTATTTGAGTGAAGTAGAGAATCATTCAAGCCGTTATGTTATGGTAATGTAGCTTTAAGAGGTCCGTCTAGATAAGATAACATCTCTTTTTTTGTACGAAAGATATGAATTTATCAACTGGTGGTATGACGTTGGAAATGAATAAGTATGAGTTTTAGTGTGTGTTACCTATATTGTCCATTAGAAAATCATCATAATAGTAAGAATATATTTTGTAATAATATTAACGTATTAGTTATTCAAGAACAAACAAGACATGAAAAAATTTGTTTAGGTGTCAACCTGACCCGTTTGGCCAATTCTGATATGTGCTCTTTTGACCCGTAACCAAACTGGCAT
This sequence comes from Glebionis coronaria, assembly GCA_025667525.1. Lineage (NCBI taxonomy): Eukaryota > Viridiplantae > Streptophyta > Magnoliopsida > Asterales > Asteraceae > Glebionis > Glebionis coronaria. Next base: position 605,327,449 of record CM046875.1, on the reverse strand, counting down.
CTCACCCATTTTGCCACATGTATTAACATATTATTTTGTCAAGGCAGGTTTTTAAAACCATTAAAAGCGGCACAAAGGCAATGAATGGTAAGATGATCACCATCGAAGTAGTGCGGGTCAGTGTGTGTAAAAACTTTTGTATAGTGGGTATTCGGAATCAACTATGTTTGATGCTACAAGTCTGGACCCTCCCGCTATGTTTGTCCAGGTCAGTGATTGCGTCTAATTTTACGCTTTCAACTTGCTATATAAAATCAGTTCAAGCACAACATGATGCATGCTAATTTGTAATCACATCTTCTTTTGTAATTGGTAGGTTTTGTACTCAAATAAATTATTTAGTCCACAAGCTAAAGAAAATTGGTAACACACCGTACCTGATATGTGAAGGATTTCGTCAAACGATCCGAGTGTCAAAAGTTATAAGTGAACATGTTAGGTCTAATGAACGATGATGATGCTGAGGAAACACCAGACCAAGACTTATGTTGTTCCAAAGTTCAACATATAACAATTTTATTTAGGCTGCAAAGGATCAAACCGGTTGCCTCGCCAAAAGGTAACATTACCTGTATGGCTAAATTGTTTGTTTTCATTACCTTGCTAAAAATACTTATGATATTCCAGCTTCGGTTTCTGATGATGAAAATAATGTTTTATTCAATGTATTTTTTTCGAAATTATTCATTAGAAAATAACTCTAGCTAATTTGCAATTCTTTAGCTTGAAAATTGTAGCGTTAAAATACATACACTTTCATATTCTAACCAACTCAGTTTCTTTGGCGTGTCTACAGTGAACAACGAAAATACGGCTGCTGTTATGCTTGACCACGCCGAATACGAAAAGTGCACAAACCATACACTAGACCAACCGTCGCAGCGGAGCGCGGGTACAAAACCTAGTATATATATAGATGAGTGGACAATGCATATTTTTAAACATAAAAATAAATATACATAAAAGTAAATATGTATCATTATTGTATCACATATGGTGACCCATTCACCATAAGTGAGTGATAAAAACGGTGGGCTTCTATTTTTGTTTAAATGTTTTTACCGTGATTGTGAGTAGGGGTGTCGAAATTTGATCTGACCTGAACCCGATTCGAACCCGAACCCGAATAAGCCTATTCGGGTTGGGTCACTCGGGTTCAAAAACGTATTCGAGTCAATTTGGGTTGACCCGATTTCTAATTAGGCTCGGGTTCGGGTTTATAGTTTTTAGCCTTGACCCAAATTGACCCGAAGCCGACCAACCCGACTTGACCCGAGTTTTTTTAAGACATTTTACATTGAAATATACTTAAAAAAGCCAAATTTTAATTTTTTTTACTTATACTCGGGTTGACCCGAACCCGAGTTGACCCGACCCGAGTTGTGTGACAACCGTGGTTTTGGGTTTGTCACTTGGTCTTACTTTTAGGTTATTTTATGTGTGCTTACTTGAATTGTGTGTTTACGTGTTTATTTTGTGTGAACGAGGTTGGTGTGGTTATCGTTTATGGGTATAGAGTACTCATAAGTAAATCGAGGAACGGTTATTTCATGTTCATGAGCTCACAAGTGGTGATTATGAAATGAAAATGGTGATATTGTGGTGTTTACGTATACGTATAAGTATTATAGTAGTAGTATTTTTTTAGGATTTACGGTTTAGCATTTAGAGGTCTCGGGTGAGGTAATTACCCATATGAATATTTTTTGGGATGGTTTTAAGTCATTTAGGACTTAAATATAAAGTTTATTTCAAAATTTGAGATTTTTTATAAAAGTGTATATTTTACGTCTTTTACGGTAAAACGCGTAAATTTGACTAGTTTTACGGTTTTGAGGTTTTAGAAGCTTTAGGAGCTGAAATAAATTAAGACAAATTAAGGTAATATTATTAACATAATATTAAATAATAAAAAAACGAATTTATTGGGTGTTTGGGTCGGTTTAGACGCACCAAAGAAAGAGAAAAAGGGAAAAAGGGAAAAAAAAGGAAAGTGGGCTTTGGGTTGGACTAGGATTCACCCATACCCTATATAATGTATATACTAAACCAAATTCATTATTTTTCTCCTGGAGATGAAGGAAATTCGTGAGTCTTATAAAAAAATTAGGGTTCTTCATAAAATTTGGGGGTTTTCATAAATCCAAGGTAAATCTTCAAATCCCTTTTTAATTAAATTGTTTTCATGTCTTCTTTAATAATCTTATGATAGATTTAGGTTAGGGTTTAATATAAAAACAGTAAATTAATGTTGTATTAATCATAATATGATGATTACATAAATTAGGGCTTGTAATTAGAGGGATTAGGGTTAATTAATGAGGTTGATTTTGTTAAACCCGTTTTTAAAAACTGGGCAGAATTTTGAGTCAATTGTTTTGATCATACTGGGAGTTCTACAAACTCTTATTTAACGATCCAAGTACCCCTGGAAAGGTATTTGAAGTGGCTTTCCAATGCAAGAAACGAGAACTAAATTGGAGGTCGGGAAGAGGGTCAAAAACAGGTTACAACAGTCGGAGGTCAAAACAGTTTTGAATTCAGCCTGTTTTCTTTTTTAAGTTTTGGGTTGTTTGGGGTACTTAGGGTTGCATTGGGATCTTCTCACGAACGTGAGAGATGGTTTATATATTGTAGTAAGTATCTACACTTGGGCTAAGGTTGTGGTTTAGGGTAAGACCCCTTAATGGTAACAAACATTTAGTACGTTTAAAATCAGGAAATTTAGAATGACAAAAGTAGATATATGTATATCTGGGCCTTAACATTAGCTTTAAGGTTAGGGCAAGTGGTAGGTGTTAGCCAACATATGTAAGGGTTTGAATATTCCTTTTACAGAAACCATGGGTATGTTTAAGTGGATGTTTGACTTAAAGTTTTGAGACCTAAAAACTAGGACTGTTTTGGGTAAAATATGAACGGGATAGTTATTAAACTTAACCAAGTTAAGGACTTGTTAAGGAAGGGTAATGGGGTGATTAGAGCTTGTCAATGAGGTAAATATGTGGGAATAGGCTAGATGTCCATCATAGGTTAATGAGCCATCTTAGTGATTGGTTCATGTATTAATTGCGTGTTTTTGGTTTGTTAGTTTGTTGCTAGTGCAAGGACTTGTGAAGAAGCTATCAGGTGAGTTTCATAGTCCCATGTTTACTATTGTTTTTGACTTCCAGATGGGATGGAAGAGACACTGTGTTGATTTATTTTCTAAATTAATGCTGTGAATGTTTTAAGGTTTGAGATGGACTTGTGTGTACATTTATGTGATTAACTGCTATGTGATTCTTGTTTGTGTGTGATCTGGATTGGAAAGGTACATATGTGTATGAGCGCCTATGGGACCTATGGTTAATGATAAGGCGTGATGCCTTGGAAATTGTGATTGTTGGTAAGGCGTGATGCCTTGGAAATTGTGATTGTTGGTAAGGCGTGATGCCTTAGAAATTGTGATTGTTGGTAAGGCGTGATGCCTTTGAAATTGTGATTGTTGGTAAGGCGTGATGCCTTGGAAATTGTGATTGTTGGTAAGGCGTGATGCCTTGGAAATTGTGATTGTTGGTAAGGCGTGATGCCTTGGAATTGTAATGATTGATTGAACTTGAATGCTAGTTGTTAGTACATGATTGTAGCGCATTGTCCATATGTTTATTGGTTTATGGTATTCACAGCTTATGACTTGTCTTGTGTTGGAGTCTAAACCTATGACTCTCACCAACTTTATGTTGACGTGTTTTAGTGTCTCTTTCAGGTGATACAATGGTTAAGCATGAGAACATAAGTGGCTAGGATTGGAGAAGCTTAGGAATGCATATAGAAGGAGAATCCCCGTTTCCTTCTTCGTTTTATTTGATTGTTCATTTTAATAAGTGATACTGTGGCACACATATGATTGTTTTGGTATGTTATTTGTTGTCTTGGGTAAGAAGTAGGACTGTTACTTAATTACCTAGACCCCTTGCATTTGTTGAGATATTGTCATGACCTTCGTGTCACCATTTTTACGACATTTCTTATTTCATATAGTTATCTCTATAGACACGCCATGTTGTGATGATATCCATACGTCGCGGCCCATGTTCCGCCATGGTGGGGTGTGACAAGTTGACCCGACCGAATTGTCCTGAACCCGAGTGATCCGAGTTCTAATTAGGCTCGGGTTCGGGTATGATTTTTTTGAGTCTTGACCCGACTTGACCCGAATTGACCCGAACCCGGTTGACCCGACCTGATTCCTACCCCTAATTGTGAGTATGACGGGTGTATATTTTGTATAAATATTTTAATGAATGTGAGATATTACGAGTGAGTCGTGAACTTGTGAATGTGATTTTGAGTGGAAATGATGTGAATAGTGAGTTTGGGTATACCACTTTAGCCATAGTGGGTTGCCGTGCGTTATAATGTATTTTAAACGGGTCAAATGTTCAAATTTGACAATATAGTTAAAAGGGGATCTCGTTGAATGGGTGAACCAAGTTGGAACTCGAAAGCCACCCGGCCTAAATCATACTTTTTAGAACATACAACGCCTTTGGTCTTTTTATTCAATATTAAGAATTATATAGAAACAATTAGGAAGTCAACCCAGTCCGACTTAGCCATTTGGCCTGTATTAAAAAGGACAATCTTTTTTTGTTGATAAAGGGGATAATTACTATGTTTGGAGCTTTGTGAAATGGTTTGTGTATCTTTCAGATTTTGCATTACCGTGTGAGGAAAAAGTTCAACATATATCATTTTTTTAGCATAGACTAATTGAACCCATCTCAGACATTTATTTAAAACTCATTCCCCCCTCAGGATAAATAGTTTTTATTTAATTAAAAAAAGAAAAAAATTGTTAGGGGTAAACCTGAGCATATCATTCCTCACATCTTTTTTCAACGGATCATTTACACACACAATCCTCTCCATCACACTATATCGATCTGTTGATTTTAACCTCCCATATGATTGGGGAATGATGTACATTAGACTCAACCTATAAATTTTATTCCTATCCTAACCTTTTGATCGATTGTTCATAAACACAAGCCCTTATCATTAGATTTAGTCCATTAAATAGATTTGGATTTTGTGATTCTGATCGATAGATTTAGTTTTGTGATGTACTAAAGTTGTTGATTTTTTAATTAATCATGAAGTTGATTTTGTGATTCGGTTAATCGTTGCTCTCGGGTATAATTTTGAACTGAATTCGTTGTTTTTTATTTATTTTATTAGGTTTAGTTATGGAGATTAGTGTGATACATATAAATTAGGCGTCACGCATTGTGATTTAGGTCATGTAGGAAAAGTGTTTGATGAAATGTACATTAGAGGCTATGCTTAATATCTGTCGTTCAATGTAGGCTTCTTATTTTCTAGCACTGAATGTTAACGTAGTACCATACTAAGAATATGATTGTGTTTAGGCTATGTTGGTGTTGTCACTACAAGAAATTTTTTTTAGGACACCGAATAGTGTCTTATAAAATATATTTATAGGACCTTTAACCTAATAGAATCATTATAAATGTGTCCTATAGGTGGGGGTGTAATAGATACTTAGGACACTTATAAGATTCTCAATAAATACAAACATTATGAAACTAGTTATTTAGTCTTGTAACATGTTTTATATGACCAACATAACGTCTTAATAGATCATATAATAGGATGCTTTACAAAGTTTCAATATTTAGTTACACTTCTATTAGAATTTGGGACACAATCATGGGTCATAACAGATTGTTTAACATGAAAAAGCCATGAGGCATAATCTCTAATTTTAGTACAAGGAAACATCAGTCCCAAGAGCTGCTACGTTGGGTCAAAAAACACCAGAGAAGTTGACAATAGGGGTTGTAGTCAACCCAACACTTGTGTTGATACCCGCATAGACATGCAAGTATTGTAGTTCCACATGTCACAAAAATAGATAATCAGACATTTTCTCATTTGATATCCTAAATGAGATACTACACGTGCATATTATCATGCCATATCATCCACCAAAGAAAAAAAAGGAAGAGTCTCGAAACAAAACATACCTTTCCAGATCTTTGATCAGGAACTCTCAAGTCTAAGATTGCTTTCAGACCAAGAACAGGTTCATCAATGGTAATGGTTGTGGAGAGCTACAGTGATGTTGCAAAAAATTCATTATTAATATAATATAAGTAAACTAAGAAGTGAAACAAGGTAAAGAACCAAATTATAACTGCACAGGTATTCAACTCCATAAGTTGATAGGTAGCAGAGAATTTAAAAAGTAAAAGCATGTTGCAAACTCTTAGACTTGAGATACTATAGAATAATAGATAAACAAGCATGATGAAAGTTGAAAAACCATATCTGGATGACAGAATGTAGATAAATCAACTTACATTATGTAAGAACCCGTACTTTCCTAGCATTAATTTATTCTTTTATTCGTGCTTCTTAAATTTTCCAACGTATTACCTTTTTCTTGTATTCTTATATATAAATCCTGAGATCATGATAACTTTAATAAATTATACTTTTCAAGTATTTTCTGATCGTTGATAAATACTTTATTAGGAATTATAAAATTCTTATTTTATTTTTCCGTATTTATTTAAATCAAAGTTTTTGATTTAAAATCACCCGCGTGCATTTTACAACGAGTTTAATCAAAATCAATATACAACGAGAATTTCTAGTGATCGCGATACCGACGGATGCCCAAAATTTTACATTTCATTATCGATTGTTTCGATAACTAATGTTTTCGACGATTTCGTTTTAATTACGTATTAAGTCGTGTCGGGAAATCATATAACCATTTTTACGATGCATCTTAACCTTTGAAAAGTATTTTTACGAAACCCGAGCCCCGTAAATATTTTTAATATTTACCAATAACCATTTTCTACCCTTTAAACTAGTAAATTGTTTTTAAGTCCACAAGTTTTAAGCTTGGCAAGTTTTACCCCGAACCTTCCATCATATAAAAGGAAATTATAAACTAACAAACACATACAAACATCACCAACAAAAATTTTCTCCATCTTTCTTACTCCTCCATTTTATGCTGCCACCCCTATACACACAAAACACCATTGATCATCAATTTTTACCATGATTTAGCCAAAACTAAAATTAGACCACATCTTAAAATGTTCTTGTCATTCTTTTGATACCAAACTTTTACACATGCATCAAGTTTTCATAATTTTATGATTTTGTGGTTTGAAAGTGTTTAAATCATCATGCATGTGATGGTCTTGGTGAGATCATCACTTTCTGATCCTAAAAAGTTTGGTTTTTGATCTTTGATTTTTGTTAAATTTATCATACAAGTGTTTTTAAGAGTGTTTGGTTGATGGGTATGATGGTAGAGTGATTCTATAGGTATGGGAATGAGTAGTTTTGGTTGGAAAAGTTTATTTGTTATGATTTCTAAAAGTGTATTTTGGGACAACAGGTCTAGAACAGAATTTTCGTGGGTTTAAGTTTTGAGATAAGCTGATATTATTTAATTTTGTTATAGAGTTTTCCAAGACGCTCGTTTTGATATAAGATAGAGCTTCTATCAAAAGTTATGCTAGTTTTAGTATTCCTGTACCGGGAGACGCAAATCGGCACAATCCGAAATTGTGGCTGATTTTGGGTCGACTCTCGGGGATTTAGGCTTGGTTAGACTATGGATACTCCTGATTTTCAAAGTTTATAAACTTAATTTGATGAGTCTAGTAGTGGTTTTAAAAGGCGGATTGTCAAGTTAGTACTTCTAAAGCGGTATGAACGGTTTTATAAAACAGCTGCACACTTTGTCCCATTTTTGGAGTCGAGTAAAGTGTCGAGCTGATAGGTTTTAAAGTATGAACATTGGCTCAAATTTTGGCAGGGTCTTATATAGATTATAAGTGACCTTGACACCAAGTTTCATCTAAAACGGACAAGTCTAGATAGGGTAGATCGGTGTGTACATTCGGAGTGTACTTGCTGATTTGTATTTGGACACATAGTTCAATGCTTGTGTTGTGTGAGTTTGAGTATTCACCATCGGACATAGTGACTCAATCAGGTGCTTAGTCATTATATAAATGACTTAGCTACTGGTCCGAGTAAGGTAAAGGGATAGTTTGACATGCGTTGACTTGGCATCGTATGACGGGTCAATATCAAGTGCACAAGTGTTTAATCGTGTAGTGTTGGAATAAATGGCTTAGTATGGATTCATTTGTTTCGTGTCAATGGTTTTGAAATATGAACACTTTGAAAACATTTGAGTCATATTATATTTGGTATATACCGATATTTGAGTTCGAGTCTTAACGCGCGCCTTATTTTGATAGGTTGCGGTTTTCGTGTTTCCCGGGCATCCATATCGTCGGTGATTGTCTCACTACATATGTTTCTACTCAGTTGCTGAGTACCGTGATTGTTTTACTTATACATGGTTTCTAAACACGGGGTGAGATTATACATGGTGGAACACAACCATTTAAAAACTGTATGCTATCCAGAACTTGTATGCTATCCTGAACGTGTATGCTTTCCAGATTTTCGATATTATTATTGCTTTTTAGTCTAGCCTCGAGTTTCATCTCTCCGATCATGAACCGTTAATTTTCCCGTGTGCCGCGAAGCGCGAATGTGGTGGGTGGATCCATCGGGATTGACTATCCCCGTCCCATGTTGTGGTTGTTTAACCATGACGCACTAATATTTGTTTATACCTGAGTATTTAGGCTGAATACTTACGTACGTTAAGCTTCGGTTCATGAACTGAACTGCAATAACAATAATAGTTTCGGACTATGGTTTACGTATATAACCATTCTCCCAACTACCGTGTTTACAAATGAATGCTTGTGTTCCACACCTTTACTGCTAAACCTATGAATATCACTCAACTTTATGTTGACGATTTTACATGTTTAATCTCAGGTATTATTACTTAGCGTTGCTTGGATGGGAACCCGCAGGATATTATCGCAGCTTGGAGATTTCTGTGTATATTTCCAACATTTGTTTATTTAAAAACTGCCAGAAGATTTTTCTATATTATTGGTAATTAAGTGTAATAAGTGTGAAAACACTTATCCTCTGCCACTTAATTATGATAAAAACAAGACCAAAACGTGTATTTAATGTCGTAAAAGTCAGAATTATGCGTGGTTTGTGTTTTTGTTGTGTTTTAGGACCAAAATATGAAAAGGGAAGAAAACACGGGCTTTCACGGGCTTTTATCGAAGAAAAAGACAAAAGACGAAGTGAAAAGATCAAGTGTGCAAAAAGAACGGAAGTCAAAGGCCTATTCTGAAGATTTATCGAAGAAAAAGTCTAAAGACGGAAGTTTAACGACGTCGAAGAACCAAGTCTAATAAAAGAAGATAATTATAAGACAAGTTCATTTTATCATTCGACCAATCCCGAGACAACGTCGAGAAATACGAAGATATTAAAGGACGAGAAGACAAGAAGAAAGAGAGAAGAAACAACACTCCTCCCCTCCTCCTATAAATACCTTCCTATTATGTCATTAGGAGGTGGTTAGGGCATCCACTATAATAAACTTTTGTAGAGGTTTAAAAATTAATTTTTTCATGCCACCTCCACATTTTGTAAACCTTTTAATTTTTTGGACCTAATTCTACTATGGTAAAAACTTTTTAAAGCTTTAAAATTTTTTCACATAACACATGCATTTAATTTTGAAGAGGTCTAAGATTTAGGACCTCTTCATGCCACCTATATATAAACTAAGATCCCACTATGGTTGAAATAAAAATAAACTTCTTCAAAAATTTTAAACCTATTCTTGAACCTCCCATAGTGGATGCTCTTAGTTAGTTCATTTTAAGTTTTTCTTAAGGTAATTAGGAGTAGGTGTAACTTTCTCTCTCTAGTTTTACTTTCTCTCTCTAAATTTTCTTTCAAGTTCTCCTAAATCTTTCATCTTTAAATCTTGTAATCTTGTAATCTTGTAATCTTAAATCTTTAATCTTTATTTTAATTTCAAGATTTTCATAATCAACCTTATTCTTCCTTTATTGTTTTAATCTCGTGTTTAATTCGGTAAAGGTATGTAGTTTGTTTCATCTTTATGCTTATTTGCTTATTAAAGTGCTTATCTTTTTGTTCTTATCATTTTTTTAATGTGATTTATGGTTTTAGCTTGTTGTGCTTTTTGATTGATTTGTTATTTTCTTATTTTTAATAAAGTGTTTTAAAAGTTTAATCTTTTAAAAGTTGATTTTATAAATTTTGCTTATTTGGTGTTTTGAAAGTTTTTAAATTCGTGGCTTATTTAGTTCTTCTTATTATTGGTTTGGGTAAGTTTTTGGTAAGTGCTGATTAGTAAAGTGCTTATTTGGTTATTGCTTACTTCCCTTTACATTCCATCGTAAAGTCTAAGGGTTTTTAAGGTTCCGATCGAGTATTGTGATCGCATAAGCCTTAGGGTTTCTACTTGCGATCAAATACTGCGATCACTAACTGCGATCTATCCTGCGATCACAGACTGCGATCAAAGGTTGCGATCGTTGGTTGCGATCCAAGTTACGATCGTTGGTTGCGATCCAAGCTGCGATCGGTTGTTGCGATCGTGAGTTGCGATCGTGAGTTGCGATCGCTTGTTGCGATCGCTTGTTGCGATCATACCGCAGTCCTTGGTTTATTTTACTTAGTTATTTTTCAAAGTTTATTTCTTTCCCGCCATTTTTGTCAAGTTTAATTTAAAATTGTTTTATTTAGTTTTATTTTTACATTTACTTTTTATTAAGTTTTAAATTTACTTTATTACTTTTTATTTGTCATTCGTGTTATACTTTCTCAAGTTTTCGTTTGTAGTGTATAATAGATAATCAATGACATTTTTATCTTTTATCCACCAAGAACAACTGAGACGCAAGTTTAACCATTATCAATTCGAATCGAGTCGAGACGATTTCAACTATAAAAAAATAGTTATTAAAATGGCGCCGCTGCCGGCTCTTTTCGTGAAGATTAACGGTTTTTTGTGAGAGACGTGTTGGATTTTGGGATCCGTTCACTTTTGAACATTATTTATCTTGTCAAATTTTCAAAATTTTTCAAAAGTCCATAAAAATAAAAAATATCAAAAATCCAAAAACATTAAATAAAAATTCATTAAAAGCATTTCTTTTTCAAAGATTTTGCACCAAAAATATTTTCTTTTCATGTTAACTTTATTTCTTCTATTTCTTTGCTATTCTTTCTTTTGTAGGTGTATGCGTACTCGTTCACGCAAAAGGAAGTCCATTCAAGCTGCTGTCATCGAGCCTCCTCCTGTTGTTAACACAATGGATAACCGTCCTATGATCGAGCTCTTGCAATCACATGTTGAAGGCAATGAATATGCGATTGTGGTTCCGGCTATTGATGCAAATAATTTCGAGCTCAAGACCGGTTTTATACAAATGGTTTCCACAACACCTTTCTTAGGCCGCACTCATGATGATCCGTACGATCACATAAAAAGGTTTGTTCACTTAACCAATACCGTGAAATAAAATGGGGTTTCGCAAGAGGCAATTCGTTTGCTCCTTTTTCCTTTCTCCCTCGAGGGACAAGCCCAGACTTGGCTTGATAAGGAACCACCCCAAAGTATTACAACTTGGCGGACCTAGAGACCAAGTTTATCAAACACTTTTTCCCACCCTCACGTAATACCGCTTTGCGGAATGACATCATTAATTTTGAAAAAAAGTACAGTGAGACGTTTAGTGAATTTTGGGATCGTTTTAAGGAACTTTTACGAAAGTGTCCACAACACGGTTTTACAAAGGTGTATCAAATTAATACTTTTTACAATGGATTAAGTTTGAATGACCAAGATTCACTAAATAGTGCTTCGGTGGGGGGTAATATTCTTGTCAAATCTATGAATGAGGCTTGGGCAATAATAGAAAACAAGGCCAAAGTCCAAACCAAGAGTGTTAGGGCTAATATGGCTAGTGCGAGTGAGAGTGAGTTGACCAATCAGCTTAAGGAACTTACTTCAACAGTAAAACAACTTGTCTTAAGAGATAACCCTCCTACTCAACATGCCCATGCTCTCAATATTACTTGTGAAACTTGTGGTGGACCACACTCTTATGCTAATTATGATAAAGCTTATGATCAATCTCACGCGGAAGTGTATGCTTACAACAACACAGAGAGGGTTCATTTCAAGCCTAATGTCGATGTTAATCACTTGTCTTACAACTCGACGAATTACTTGGCTCTACCCCGGTTTTCAACAAAGACCACACCCACCCACCCATAACAACCAAGGGCCACCAAGAGCAAATGTTCAACAAACTACAAATGTGAGGGGATACAATGCAAACCAAGGCAATTATCAAATGCAAAATCAAGGCTTTCAAAACCAAGGTTTCAATCCTCAAGGTTTTCAACCATATAACCAATACCCAAACCAAGGTTGTCAACAACAAGGGTTCAATTTACCTACTCCGCACATGGACTTGATTCTACAAAAATTAACCAATCATGAGCGAACCATGAAAGAAATGCAAGAGTCCACGGATAGGAAATTCGTTCAAATGTTTCAAACTCTTCGTCCCCAAGGCGCTCTTCCTTCTACAACCGAAACAAACCCTAGAGCTAATGTGAGTGCTATTACTACACGCAGTGGAGCAACTCTAGTAGGACCTTCTATCCCTCCCCAAGTTACTCTATCTACACCTCCTCCACCCCCATTTATCCCTCCTACTTCCAGGCCTAGTACTAGTTCTACATTACCGTCTCCACCTCTTACGGAAGAAGTACCAAAGAAAAACCATTCACCATCTCAACCTTCAACATCTCAACCTTCACCTTCTACACCTACACCACCTAAACCCAATATCCCTTATACTTCAAGATTAGACAAGTGCAAAGTGCTCACTAAGGAGGATTCTCAAATCACTACCTATTTGAAGATGATCTCCCAAATGAACTTCAACATTAGCCTTGTTGAAGCACTTGTCCAAATGCTGAAATTTGTCAAAGCATTCAAGGAATTGCTTAGTAAGAAGGAGAAGATGCCCGAGTTTGTCAACACACGCTTAAATGAAAATTGTTCTGCAGTCCTTCTTGAAGAACTTCTAGAAAAACTTGGAGATCTCGGTCATTTTGTGCTACCTTGTACATTTAACAAAGTCAAAGAATTTACTGCCTTAGCCGATCTCGGGGCAAGTATTAATTTGATGCCATTAAGTGTTTGTAAAAAGTTATCATTGCCCGATCCTACACTAACAAAGATTACTCTTGAGCTAGCAAATCGAACTCTCGCTTACCCTGTTGGTATTGCCAAAGATATTTTTGTTAAAGTTGGTACCTTCACTTTTCCGGTCGATTTTGTTGTTGTTGACTATGAAATGGACCCTCGTATTCCGTTAATACTTGGACGACCATTCTTAAGAACCGGAAAAGCTTTAGTCGATGTTGCCGAAGGTGAACTAATTCTTAGGGTCGGGAATGATCAACAAGTTTTTAAGATGGGTAAGATTACAAGCAAATCCAATGGAAAAGAATCGGCGAAAATGATTGATGTGCTTCAAGACGAGATTGTTACAACTCCTTTGGAAAGTACAAAGCTTGATAATTTTGTGCAACATGACAATCCTCTTTTTGAGACTTGCTATGATAATCCACTTTTTCAAGACCATGTGGATGATTCTAATGATTGTCTCTCCAATTTGGATCCCCCACCAATCTATGATGCTCCACCAATCTTTGATCAATATGATGATGATTCTAATTCTGATTTGGATGATTATGATGATCTTACTTCTGAGTATGAAGGCATGCCAACTTATGATGACTTTGATGATGTTGACACTCTTTCGAGTGATTCTTCAAGTGTTATGTCTTCTACTGATGATTGTGCTCCTATTTTTTATGAAGATCCTCCGCCAAAAATGCTTGATCCTACTTTGGATGATTACTCATTTGACGAAGATTTCGCCACCTTTCTCAATACCTACTTTCATAATGAGCATGATTCTCCTCCTTTGGACTTTGATTATGGTCTCTACCCTCCTTCGGATGTCAAGAAGCCCATTTCAAAGGAGAAGAAACCGGACGACACCAATATCCGTAGTACCTATATCTTAACACCTCTCTTTCCACCTTCTTCGGATGAGATTGTGCGGTTTATGGGCGAATCTTCAAGGTCTACTGAGTCTAAGTCTTATTTTCCCCTAAAGGAAAAGGTGTTCGATCCGGTTATCATAATTTTTAAGCCATCTCAGTATCCATCTGATGAAATAAAAGGAAAGATTTTTAGAAAATATGGATCTATGCTTTCACCTCTCCATACCTTCTACCAATGTGCTCCATCTTTTCTTAAGGGAACCTTGCCTACTCTTCTTTGGCTTGTGCTCTTCACCTTAAGCTTGTGCTACTTGATGGATGAAAACCATGTATTTGACCCCGGTGGATGTTCTTCAAGGTTCTTACCATTATAATCAAGGTCGAGTCAGGCTCATGACTTGGTGAACAAAAACAAGCGCTTATCGAGAGGCAACCCGATGATCTATCCTTTTTATCCGTTTTTATAATAAGTGTAGGGGGAGACCCTAGTATGTGTTTGTTGTTTTCTTTCTTATGATGTACAGGGATTCGAGCTTTCAAAGTTCCACTTTTGATGACTTTTGACGACCCGTGATTCCGTGTACCCGTCTTCCCGGTTCTATCCTAAACTCTTTTGCTTCACTATTTTATATTCTTCAATATTAAAATAGGAATCACTTTAGTTGTCTCTTCCTTAGAAAGATTTAAATAACGTGCACAATGTCCTAAGTGTAGGGGAGTTTACTCCCACATGCTTAAACATTGAGGACAATGTTTATCTTAAGTGTAGGGGGACTTCTATCGAAGTTAAGTGGGTTTTTCCATGAATTTGTCCTCATTTTAACCGGAAAATTGATTTTTCGACATTTTTCCAAATTTTTGATCTATTTTGGCCTATTAGTATTTTCCTTTGTTATCGTTATTTTCTTTCATTAGAAATTTTTTTAATAAAATGGTTTTAATAAGTTTAGATGTCTTTGATATATTAGGCCCGTCATGAATGTTTTGACTCATCCCGAGTTTACTTTTTTGAGTTTACTCTAGCTAGTATCCTTAACGTGTTTAAATCAAGTTTTGCTAGGCTTTTATATAGGGAACTTTAAAACGCGAAAGTCTTAACTCATACGGGTTAAGAACTAGAACTTTTCGCAAGTTCCTATAATTGATCCTAGAAAGTCGTTTATCAAGGGAACTTTAAAATGCGAATATTAAACTTGAAAAAGTCTAAGAAGTTTCAAGATCCTATAGATGACTTGAAAACCCAAAACTTTGATTTAATAGGCCAAGCATCCACGAGTCTCAATTCATTGAGATTTTAAATTGTGGAGAACGAGAGATGATAGAGTCAATTATAAGTTTGGTATTCTTTCATGAATTTATGTGAGTTAATTATGAGCTTCTTCTCCCATCGATTTTTAATAATATAACTACAATAAGTAAGGTTGTACGATTTGAAAAGTTACTTAGCTTCTAGCACAAGATCGTTTAAAAGTTGCTCGGTATTAATTAGAGTTCATAGCCAAGGCATAACTTGTTGAAGCGGGATGCGAAGATTGGCGAGTCCGAAAAGGTCCTAACAAGACATGAGGGCTACATTTTGTTGCTAAAGATCCAAAGTGATGTGAACAATCATTTATCAAAAATCAATATGAAGGATTGAGACACACGACGAAAAGAAAATACTCCCCTAAAGATCATGGATAAGTCTATCCGAAAAGACCCTAGCAAGGTATGAGGATAAATAGATCCAAGTCCTAAAAGGAGGCGGATCGTTGTATAACAAAATCCTAAATAAAGATTGGAGAAAAATGAAGAAGTCGTGGTCCAAGTATGAAGAATCTTTCAAAAACTTTAAGTGAAGAAATTCCTATTATAAAGAGAAGACCATTATTTCAAGAACGTCTCTCAAGATTCGAAGTAGTCAATGCTAAATATCGATCCAAGAAAGGTCTCAGATCGCGAAACGATTTATGCCAAGATATGGACCGAAGCAGTTTTAAAAGATTTTTTCCTTTAGCTAACTATTGATTAAATCGTCATACTTTATTTTCAGCCTAAATAAACTATCGAAATAAGTCAAAAATGCATCCTCGTGATCATTCAAGACACCAATAAAATATAAGAGATACACCTAGGAATAAGGGAGTCTAAGCGTATAATTGAGCCACATAAGTGAGTGTTAGCTTACTAACTTATAATAACAATGATCTCGTTTTAAGCTTAGTTTGGGGAACGTGAAACTTGAGGGTGATAAACATTCATGACAACCAAAGCCCTAATGTAATTCTTTGATTTCTTTACTTGTTTCGTCCTTTAAATATTTTGTAATTTTCTATCTTTTTAAACTTTCCTTAATGTCTTGTGTTTAATAAAGGCCAAGGTGGGTTAATTATGATAGAAAATGTAAATCTTGCTTTGTAACTAATGCATTGCATGAGGGCATTGCAATGGTCAAGTGTAGGGGATTTAATAAGTGTGAAAACACTTATCCTTTTGCCACTTAATTATAATAAAAACAAGACCAAAACGTGTATTTAATGTCATAAAAGTCGGAATTATGCGTGGTTTGTGTTTTTGTTGTATTTTAGGACCAAAATATGAAAAGGGAAGAAAACACGGGCTTTCACGGGCTTTTATCGAAGAAAAAGACAAAAGACAAAGTCAAAAGATTAAGAGTGCAAAAAGAACGGAAATCAAAGGCCTATTCTAAAGATTTATCGAAGAAAAAGTCTAAAGACGGAAGTTTAACGACGTCGAAGAACCAAGTCTAACAAAAGAAGAAAATTATAAGAAAAGTTCATTTTATCATTGGACAAATCCCGAGACAACGTCGAGAAAGACGAAGATATTAAAGGACGAGAAGACAAGAAGAAAGAGAGAAGCAACAACACTCCTCCCCTCCTCCTATAAATACCTTCCTATTATATCATTAGGAGGTGGTTAGTTAGTTCATTTTAAGTTTTTCTTAAGGTAATTAGGAGTAGGTGTAACTTTGTCTCTCTAGTTTTACTTTCTCTCTCTAAATTTTTTTTCAAGTTTTCTTAAATCTTTCATCTTTAAATCTTGTAATCTTGAATCTTTAATCTTCATTTTAATTTCAAGCTTTTCATAATCAATCTTATTCTTCCTTTCTTGTTTTAATCTCGTGTTTAATTCGGTAAAGGTATGTAGTTTGTTTCATCTTTATGCTTATTTGCTTATCTAAGTGCTTATCTTTTTATTCTTATCATTTTTTATGTGATTATTGTTTTAGCTTATTGTGCTTTTTGATTGATTTGTTATTTTCTTATTTTTAATAAAGTATTTTTAAAAGTTTAATCTTTTAAAAGTTGATTTTATAAATTTTGCTTATTTGGTGTTTTGAAAGTTTTTAAATTCGTAGCTTATTTAGTTCTTCTTATTATTGATTTGGGTAAGTTTTTGGTAAGTGCTTATTAGGAAAGTGCTTATTTGGTTATTGCTTACTTCCCTTTTACATTCCATCGTAAAGTCTAAGGGTTTTTAAGGTTCCGATCGAGTATTGTGATCGCATAAGCCTTAGGGTTTCTACTTGCGATCAAATACTTCGATCACTAATTACGATCTATCCTGCGATCACAGACTGCGATCACAGCTTGCGATCGTTGGTTGCGATCCAAGTTGCGATCGTTGGTTGTGATCGTTGGTTGCGATCGTTGGTTGCGATCCAAGCTGCGATCGGTTGTTGCGATCGTGAGTTGCGATCGGGAGTTGCGATCGCTTGTTGCGATCGCTTGTTGCGATCTGACCGCAGTCCTTGGTTTATTTTACTTAGTTATTTTTCAAAGTTTATTTGTTTCCCGCCATTTTTGTCAAGTTTAATTTAAAATTGTTTTATTTAGTTTTATTTTTACATTTACTTTTTATTAAGTTTTAAATTTACTTTATTACTTTTTATTTGTCATTCGTGTTATACTTTCTCAAGTTTTCGTTTGTAGTTTATAATAGATAATCAACGACGTTTTTATCTTTTATCCACCAAGAACAACTGAGTCACACGTTTAACCATTATCAATTCGAATCGAGTCGAGATGATTTCAACTATAAAAAATAGTTATTAAAGTGTTATAAATTATGATGAAATAATAAATCTTTCCACATATAACTGGGACTTTTGTAGTAAAACTCTGATCTTTAATGATGTAATGTACATGTTTTTATTACATCAGCTTTGTGTCAACTGTAATTCATTGTTTCTTGTACTATGACGTGTTACCCCCTTGTTGCCGAGTTGTTCCATGTCAGATTCTGGGGGTCTCATAGATTGGTATCAGAGCGATGGTTATAGGAAACTGAGTCATTTTCAAAACTTAGTCTATAACAGAAAGTTCAAATATTTCATGTTTTAATTGTCAACCACAGAATCTGCCAATGTTGTTCGATATCTGCGCGGGTAACTCTCTAATCCTTATTATTTCCTTTTAATTATCATTGTAGTATTTCTTCTCCTGATTACATGTTGAAATACTACATTACCCTAATGACGATAATTAATGTGTCTTTTCAAAGCCTTTGTGCTTCATGAATTATCACTGGTTTTGATTACATATGCTCTTACTACATATCTTGAATTCTTGTTCTTGTGAACTGATCTTGTTACGATGATTTCATATTGTTATGACGTTATATACTTGCATTTGGAGCGCGTATGCTGCCGACTTATACTCACTTTTCTGAGTACTACTACTATCTTGTTTATGCGTGATACGACTGACCTCATATACTCCTTCTTTTTGAACCGTCTATTTTTCTGGAGTCACTATTACATATTGTCGTACTCTCGCGATACCATTGTTCGTGATTAAATAAGTTTTGTTTTCGATGAACTTCTGATTTTCATTCTACCACCGTACGTGTTGCTTTCATTGTTAAACCTCTTTAATATATCTATTTAGATATGCAGATTGCTTTCCGACCATTTGTGATTAGATGTCTTGGAAAATAATCTATCGACCATTGTGTAGCTCAATGTGTCTCCCAGAAAGTCTAAAAGACATCGTGTGAGTCACACATCTCGAAGCATTCCTTGAATCAGTGCTGAACAATATCGTCTGTTTTCATAACCTTGATGGACCTTTACGTCATCATTTTACACGACAATTGTACATGGACTACATTTTATTTCATCGACCATTCTACATTTCGGCTTTGAGTTACAACATCCCTTTGTACCTTGAAAACATCATCGTAATCTTGTAATTCATCCTCTATTTTGAGACGATTTTTTGGAACACAATTCTACTTCTATAAAACTTGTATCCTCCTTTTTCATTAAACCTCCTCTCCCAGGAGTGCAACCCGTTAATGTTCCAATTCTTTCTCGATATGTCTTGTGATTTTGGAAAAATCATGCCACCAAGAGACCTTTTCTGCATTGCATCTTTCAACCGAAGACACGGATGTCATGCGTCGCTTTTTTATCTCTTAGATTATCGTTGGCATTCTTGAACCATTTCTATACTGTGTTTTCTTTACATGATTAACTATAAAGTTATTCTCTTTAGTTTTTATGGAGTCCACTAATTTTGTGTCTACATTAATTTTGAGTTATCATGAAATTTAGATTTAATTTCACGTTGTGTCGAAAAATATACTTTGTACAGAAACTTTACAGGAAATTTAACAGTATCGAGAAAATATTTTTATAACTTTAGACATAAAAAAAAATATATTTCTACTTGTTGAGACGTCCGTTTAGAACATAAAATTCGACCAGAAAAAAAGAAGATAAAAATGAGCAAGTTATGCTCATTTGGGATTGTAAAATTTAAGAACTTATTTCTGCGTAATTCTAAAAATATCATTTTGTTGATAGATTTAATGCAAGGGCATTTTCGTCTATTTTTAATCCATTTCAAGTCTCGAGTAAAACTAGAAAGTTGTTCAAAACATCGTTTTACGCCAAATTACTCTAGTCTTCGAGTCTTAAAATGTCATTTAGTGAATCAATTAGTCTAGTCAAACCCAAAAGTCAAACCCAAAACTCAAAGTTGACTAAAAAGTCAAAACTGATAGAAGTTTTTAAAATATAGTTTGAAGCGTTTTTGAGTTCGTCCGAGCTCGTAAAACTTTAACTAATGATATTTTACAACCAAAAACGTTGATTTTGTTTGAAAACGCTTAGAAATAGTAACTTTGGATACGAGTTATACATACATATTTCGTGAACTTTTAAAACCAAGTGATTTGATAAACTGATGTTCTACTTTCTTAGAAGTGTACTTTGGCAAATAAATTACGATGTGAACACATACGGATTCCCTATTCCTTTATTTTATTTATGACTTATTTGTCATTCTGTATTGTCGTCCTTTGTTTCTATCGTACCACTGATTCATGCCGAGGTTTGAAGATCTTGCTTTCATATCGTTCGTTATCATCTTGACACGTGTCTCTTGACGATTCCTGGTAAACCTCTTAGAACTTTATCACCTTGTGATCACTTCATCATTGTCTGATGAACTACCCTTTATTACCCTCATATAACCCACTCGCTATTTTATAAGTTACCATGTAAGCTCAAACTGGTATTGTTTGCGAAACATTTTACAAAATGTTCCACTTGGACATTATTAAATACTTGAAGTTATCTTATAAAATTAATTTATATTAATTTTACATTGTATTTTCACAAATTGTTCTACTTTGGTCTTATAAAGAACCCTTGTAACAATAAAATTGATGATTTAAATATCTAGCCAGTAACTTATTGGCGAAGAGTTTCATAAATTACTTTGATTCCTGCTTTTACAAATGGCATTATGTGCATATTTTAAATCATATGATATGTAGTACTGGTTTGACGAAGCTGAGCATCGCATTGCTAGTCCTAGATTATGCATGGCCTGATCACCTATGTTTAATTTAGAAGGAGCCATGCAAGGCCAAATAGTAGTCACCTTAAATATTTAACCAAGAATCAACTTTTTAATTATGTTCCTTAAAAAGTTAGATAAATAAAGTTTTGAAAACTTTTACATCTTATGCGAGTAGCAACAATTCATGACATACACATATGGACCCTTATCTTTTCTTAAACAAAGGACATACCTCAAGCATATATTTCCTTACTTAACGATCTTTGTTTTACTTTTTACCTCATCATCCTCATGATACAATTCTCGTTACCACTCGTCTAATTATCGACCATTGATACCAGACTTGAAAGTTTCAATGTTTTTATGCTTATTCATTGACCAAGATTCTCTATCTATGTTGGTAGACCTTCGAAACATCTCTGGACGTGAATAGTGAGTTATGACTGGAAGTGACCAATGATTTCGTGTATCCGTCATTATGTGTGTTAGGCTTCATTGTTTTGAAATTCATTCATGTGAACCACGTATTGATTTCGCTTCTCATTGCTAATGTTGTTCATTTTACTGGAATTACAAGTAACTTCTTAATAATTTTCTTTGATTCGAAAATTCATTGTGTGGCTTTTCTCTTTCGATCGCGTATCGACCACCAAGAACTTAATAAGCCGTTGTTGGTGACACCAACTACACTCAAGAAGTGATGACTTGCTATAATCCCTTGTTTCTTACTATTTTTATCATCGACGCGTCTATTCTATCACGTTTGTTAAGAATTGTGTTGGGAATCTAAACTTATTAGATTCCATGATCATTGATTTAAACATAATTAGGCTGATAGATAGTCCCTTGCCTGTGCCTAGGAGGCAGGCAAGTTTCGCAAGACTCACAGAGATCCAAGTCTCTGTGAGCAACCTCAGAGGAGTCCATGTCAGAGACATTGTCAGGGAAGTCGAAGATTACCTGAAGACATACTCCTTGGCTGTGATGGATAACAGCCAAGATGTATTAGGGACTCTGAGGGGTTGAGAGTTAACAGGGGTGGCAATACCCTGATAACTCTCAGCACACTTTGGACATGCCATTTGTGTGTTCGAGACTATGAAGAATAAGGAAACTGTTTTTGACAACTGTTCCTTAAAGCATAATGGAAGACTACCAAGAATAGAAGGACATCATGTGACTGATGTGGGAACTTGTAAAAGCTTGTGTAGTCGACATCAAGTACTGTTTAAGTCAAACTCGTAACACTAAATAGGATGTGTATCCATGCATTAATGTTTAACACTTTGAGATATTAAGAACATTAGTGCGTATAACTTAGTGAATCAAACAGCTACGACTGTATTCATAACTTAGGGTTTATTGTTGTCCAAAGTGTGCACAACACATTGTCATCAAACGGTGTTATCCATAACACTTGTAATTCTTTATTATACAATAATAAGATTACGTTTGAAAATTAATACCTTGTGTTGATTAAGTTAAGATTAGGGTTTCTTGCATTGATTAGGGACTTTCAATTGGTATCAGAGCGGTGTTTGATATTAAAACCTTCAAGAAACATCGTTCTCAGTTTTATAATCAAGATCCACCATGCCGGAAACTTCTAGCCCACAATCACCTTCCACAAACCCATCTTCACCAAGACTTAACCCTCCAGCAAATGACGATGATCTACCCCAACTTCTTGACTCAAGAGGTGGATCACACGTAACCAGTGTACCAGTCTTTGATGAAGAAGACTTTGCCAGTTGGAAGAGTCAATTTCTTGTATACCTTGATGGACTTGAACCTTTTCTCTTAGAAATTTTAGAAAATGGTCCATATATTCCCATGGCGCTTACATCTACTGAAGAAAACCCTCTTCCCAAACCTGTCAAACAATGGACCGCAGCTGATAGGAAATTAGCAAACCAAGATAAACGTCTCAAAAGCATCATAATTTCCTGTCTTCCCAAGCATATCATGAAGTCTGTCATTCAGTGTCCCACAGCTAAACAAATGTGGACAGACCTCATTCTTGGCCATGAAGGACCCTCTGAAACAAGAGAGACAAAGATTCAGGCACTCAGACTTCAGTTTAATGCCTTTAAGTCACTTGAAGGTGAAAAAGTTCAGCAAACCTATACTAGGCTGAAGATTCTTCTAAATGACCTCGCTATGAATGATGTCACTATTGGTCAAGCTGAGATCAATGCTACTTTTGTCAACAGCCTTCCAAGAAAGTGGCTGAGCATGAATCAGACTCAGAGAGCTAACAACTCAATCAAAAATGATACCCTTGCTCAGCTCTATGGTAAGTACAATTATGAAGAAGGGCTGATCGATACTATCTACAAATCAGAGACTGAAAGATTTGTAGTCCAAGGAGCATCTTCCAAAGCTTTGATCTCTGCAACACATCCTCTTGACAGCGATTCTGATATTGAAGAAGATACCCGTAGCAGCCAAGAGTTCTTGTCAGACCTCAATGCAGAATTCCATGAAAGAGCACTGCTAGCCAACCAAAGAAGATACTACAAAAGATCCGGAAGAGTAGGATCAGCTAGCAAACCAACTGACAGGTCAAAAGAAACATGTTTTGCCTGTGGAAAGCTTGGACATTATCAAAAAGAGTGTCCTTCCACCAAGACATCCTCACCCTCCTATCCATCATCTTCATCCAAACCATACAAGTTCAAACAACATAACAACTCATCTCAATCCAATTCCTCAGACACTGAGAAGAAAGATTACAAAAATAAGTACAAGGCACTTAAAGCTGAGTTAGAACAAATGAACTTGAAGATTGAAGCCATGTCCAAAAAGAAAGGTGGTGAGAAAAAGACAGAGAAAGGGTTGGTTGCTGAAACTTATGATTGGAATGATGAACCACTAACCTCAGATGAAGAAGACACCACAAGAGTCAGGGCTTTTATGGCGATAGCTGAGGATGAACCAGCTGTTGGAAAAGGTGATGCAAGATCAGGACAATGGGTTGACATCACAATGAAAAAGGTACACAGGCTTTTATCTATGTCTGATAGTGATGAACGTAAGCATGTCCTTGATTACACCATTGTTGATTTGCACTTTGTTGAGGAACAAAGGAAGAACCTACTTGATAAGTTTCACTCTGTTAAATCTGAAATGTTAAATGCTAAGGCTCAATGTGAAACTCTCAGGCGGGTTAACTTAGAGAAAATATCCCTGCAAAATGAAGTAGCTAGATTAACCTTGAAAAACATAGCTTTAAATGATCAAGTCACTGAATTGAACAAGATTATTGAAAAATGGCTGTGTGCTAGGCTTACTATTGATGAATTGCTTAGGGATGAAGTGCCTGCTGACTTAAACAGGGATATAACTGCTAAGAATAAAAAGCTGAGGATTCTCACCAAGCCCAAAGACATTGTCTTTAAATCTACAGAGACTATTCATATGTCAGATACCTCTTTGACTAATGACCCTGTCTCTGAAGATGTGGCTGAGCTACCACCTTTGCCCAAACTCTCTGGAGTTGAACCTAGCAGTTCTTCTAGATCTGCTAAGGAAGAACCTAGGACAGATATTGAGAATCCTCCAGCCAAAGTTTTTCGTGTGCCTGCTAAACAAACTGGTAAACAAGTAGCTTTTAAGCCTGTTACTACTAAAGCTGTGAATAAGGTTGACCCCACCACTGAAGATCGCCTGTTGTCTCTTATGAAAGAAGTAGAACTCTTGAAACAACACATTAAGCCTTCCGCTGAATGCTCTACTTCTCATGAACCTAAGTCAGTCCTAGGTGAACCCAAAGGGGAAAGGTTAATCAAACCTTATTGCAATGTTTGTAAAAATTCTCACCATTCGAACTTAGATCATGACAGACACATGGCAGCTAAAAGAGCTCAGACACCCTCTAGGGACAGACCACAGAGTTCCAAAAGACAACAGGGAAATTACAAATCTTATCCTCCCTGTAAATTCTGTGGGTTCACAGACCATCACTCAGACGAGTGTGGTGACTTCCCTGGGTGTGATATCTGTGGGAGTTATAACCATGAAACAATGAACTGTCCATCCCAACGCCAAAAGTTTTTCAGGAACACAAGAGTTGCTAACAAGCAATTCAGGGAACCCACTGGAAAGTGGGTTCACCATAGGAACTAATCTGTTTCTATGTATCTGTGCAGAAATATCTCAAGGAATCGGTATGGTATCTAGATAGTGGCTGTTCTAGACACATGACAGGGATTCAAAAATACCTGCACAGATACTCAAAGGAGCCAGGTCCCAAAGTGGTGTTTGGAGATAACTCTTCAGGTGACACAGAAGGATATGGCTCAGTGAATTTCAATGGGATCACATTTACCAGGGTTGCATATGTGAATGGTCTTAAACACAATCTTATTAGCATCAGCCAATTATGTAATGCTGACTATAAGGTTTTGTTTACTAAGACTCAGGGAACCATATTCAAAAAAAATAATGATGTTGTGCTGGTTGCACCTAGAAGGAGAGATGTTTATGTCATCAACATGGCTGTGTGCTCTGAAGACAGTTCAAATTGTTTTCTTGCCAAAGCCTCTGAAAGTGTCAACTGGCTGTGGCACAAAAGACTGTCTCATCTCAACTTCAAGAACATCAATAAGATAGCCACTCAAAACTTGGTTGCTGGTCTACCTTCAGTAATGTTTTCCAAAGACAAAACTTGTTCTGCCTGTGTCAAAGGAAAACATCATAGGTCTTCATTCAAGACTAGGCAATCATTCTCTATTGACAAGTGCTTACATCTCCTTCACATGGACTTGTTTGGACCTGTCAAACCTCAAACCATTAATCACAACAAATACACCTTGGTCATAGTTGATGAATTTTCAAGATATACATGGGTGTTCTTCCTCAGAAGGAAAAGTGATGCAGCTGATACCATCATGTCCTTCATCAGACAGGTTGAAAATATGAATGATGTTAGAGTCAAAGCTCTAAAAAGTGATAATGGTACAGAATTCAAGAATCATCAACTTGAATCATTTTGTGATGAAAAAGGGATTTCTCAGAACTTCTCTTCAGCTAGCACTCCTGAACAAAATGGTGTGGCTGAAAGAAGAAACATGACTCTGATTGAAGCAGCAAGAACTATGTTAAATGGTGCAGCCTTACCAAAGCGATTTTGGGGAGAAGCTGTACACACTGCCTGCTACACTCAAAACAGATCAATCATTGTCAAAAGACATGGCAAAACCTCCTATAAAGTTTTCAGAAAAAGATCTCCAGACGTCAGCTATTTTCATGTGTTTGGATGCCCTGTGTTTATTTATAACTACAGGGATAAACTTGGAAAGTTTGATGAAAAAGCTGATGATGGTTTCTTTTTGGGATACTCTCCAACAGCCAAAGCCTTCAGAGTATTCAACATCAGAAGACAAGAAGTAGAAGAAACTTTCCATGTCAGATTCAATGAAGATGATGAAGTCCTACAGAGGACAGGAACAGAGGGTGATGAAGTAGACTTTAATGAAAATATTTCTTTCCCAAGTGATGAGTTCACAGAACCCAGACCTACCAGTCATCACCACTCCAACACTCTCACTCCTTATGTTCCTGCTTTTGACCCTCTGTCTACTCACAACATAGAAGTTCCTACCTCTCAGGAACTTGATGAAGAAGAACCTCAAATCTCTGATGGTCCTTCTCATGATATTGATGACTCACCAATTCTTCAAATCTCTGAAGATTCTCCTGCTGATAATGAAATAGCTTCCCTTGATATGGCTGAAGAAGACTCTGACACTGAAGTAGTCTTTGAAGAAAGCCCTCCTAGTCAGCAGGATGAGACTCAAATTGTACCAGCTGTGCCCTCAAGTACCCCTGTTCTTGAATCCCCAGCTCCTCAAAATAAGTGGTCAAGAGATCAACACATTCTTCTTGTCAACATTATTGGGGAACCAAATGCAGGGGTCACAACCAGAAAGCGAATCCAAGACTCAGAGTCAGCCTCAGCCAATGAATGTCTATTTGCTGAATTTCTTTCTCAAATTGAACCTAAAAGAGTTGCTGAGGCTTTGGTAGAAGAAGGATGGGTAGCAGCTATGCAAGAAGAAATCAATCAGTTCAAAAGGAACAAAGTATGGACACTAGTGCCAGCTCCACCTGGAAAGAATATCACAGGCACTAGATGGATCTATAGAAATAAGATGGATGAAATTGGGAACATCATCAGGAACAAGGCAAGACTGGTAGCACAGGGGTTCTCTCAGACTGAAGGAATTGATTATGATGAAACTTTTGCACCTGTTGCTAGACTTGAGGCCATCAAAATCTTTCTTGCTTATGCTGCCTATATGAACATCACTGTGTATCAGATGGATGTAAAGAGTGCCTTCCTCAATGGTGATTTGGCTGAGGAAGTCTATGTTGCACAACCTGAAGGATTTGAGAACAGCGAGTTTCCCAACCATGTGTACAGACTTCACAAGGCAATGTATGGTCTGAAACAAGCTCCAAGAGCATGGTATGAAACTCTTTCAAATTTCTTATCTGAAAATAAATTTATCAGGGGTTCTATTGATAAAACACTCTTTACCTTCAAGGACAAGAGTGATTTCATCATTGTGCAGATTTATGTGGATGATATCATCTTTGGGTCAACAAATGTCAATCTTAGTAAACGTTTTGCTAAATTAATGACCAAGAAATATGAGATGAGTATGATGGGTGAATTAACTTACTTTTTGGGTTTTCAAATTAAACAATGTCCTAAGGGAATTTCTATTTGTCAAGAAAAGTATGTTAAGGATTTACTTAAAAAATATGACTTAGCTGATTGTGCATCATTGAAATGCCCCATGCTTCCACCCAACAACTTGGGCCCTGATGAGTCAGGGGTCTCTGTCAATGAGACTTTATATAGAGGCATGATTGGGTCACTGATGTATCTAACAACCAGTCGTCCAGATATCCAATTCTCCACATGTCTCTGTGCAAGGTACCAAGCTAACCCAAAAGAATCCCATCTAGTGGCTGTTAAGAGAATTTTCAGGTATCTCAAAGGAACACCATCCCTAGGTCTATGGTATCCAAAGGAATCAGGCTTTGATCTCAAGGCCTATTCAGATTCCGATTATGCTGGATGCTGTATTGACAGGAAAAGTACTTCAGGCAGCTGTCAAATCCTAGGAGGAAAATTGGTTGGTTGGAGTGCTAAGAAGCAAAACTCTGTGGCTATGTCTTCAGCTGAAGCAGAGTATGTCGCTGCAGCCAGCTGTTGTGCTCAGGTGCTCTGGATGAAAAGTCAATTGCTGACTATGAAATCTTGTATGACAAAGTACCAATCTTTTGTGACAACACCAGCGTCATTGCCATATCCAACAACCCTGTTCTTCACTCTCGTACTAAACACATTGATATCAGGTATCATTTTATCAGGGATCATATAATGAAGGGAGATATTGAGCTGCATTTTGTTCCCACAGAGCTGCAACTAGCTGATATCTTTACAAAGCCTTTGGCTGAACCTTCGTTCAACAGGCTAGTTGCTGAGCTAGGGATGCTCAATATCTCAAAGCCTGTGGCTTGATATTAAATGTGTTCATTAAATGATTGATTCTATATTAAATGTTTATTAAATGTTTTTCACATGAAACTAGGTAGTTACTTTCCAAGTAAATGCAAAAAACATTCTCAAATATTTAATAATTTATTTTTCGGATAACGAGGAGACAAACTTTTTGAAAGGTCAAGGGGACCCACTTGAGCAGTCATTTTCGCCCTTGCATTTAATACGGTTGAATAACTGTTCACTTAAGTTTGAATATATATTGTCTTCTTTCTCTTCTCACCCACCACCATTCTAAAATCTACTTCTCTCTCTAAATTCTTATCTCTCTCAACCATCCGCCATTTTCATTCACCCTCAACCTCAAATCAATGGCGTTTCCCGTTCCAAAAGCCTCCAATGTGAATTTCGAGATCAAGGAGAGCATCATCGCCTCCAACAACGCCATTGGATGGATTAAGGCACCAAACAGCACCTATTCAGATCTGGTAAATTTCATGCAGAATTGTGACCTAAATGAAGCCTTCACCAAATCTCCATCCACTTTTTACCAAGAATACCTTAGGGAATTCTGGTATTCTGCTGAAGTAGTAGAAGACACCATTACATTTAGCCTCTCATGCAATGAACATCCCTTTGCCTTTTCCCTTAAAGATTTTTCTAGTGTGGCCGGACTAAAACATGGAGATGAATGCTTGAAGACTGTTGACAAAAAGGCTGTCAAGGAAGCCCTGGCCACACTAAACCCTTGCCATGATGTTAATCCTGCCCTTACACCAGCTGAAGTCCTCGCCAAATCCCCTCTAAAGATTAAGTATTTCACCCCTATGTGGCGTGTCCTCTTCACCCACATTGTGAAGTCCCTGGGAGGAATGCAGGGATCACAGGATCAAATGTCGTCTAATCATCAGGCTATTGCATATGGATTAATCTTGGGAGCTGATGTTGACGTTGGAAGCATCCTATTCTCAAACCTGGTAGAACAACTGAAGGGAAGGAATCAGGTCAGGGAAAAGAACATCTGTTATGTGCGCTTCCTGTCCCTGATCTTTGAGAGTTTGCTGGGAGAAAATTACCACAACAAGGCTTTGACCGCCCTTAAGCCCTATCGCATCACTGGCGCCATCTACAAGGAAATAGGAGCTGAGGATATCTCTGTCACCGCACACATGCTGAACGTGGCCAACCAGGTACCTAACGCTGAGAAGCCCTTGCTCCCTTCCTCTGAGAAGGTGAATACTTCTAGTGTCGCTGGCAAGTCTATGTCTTTGACCTCTGGGCAACACACTACTAAGTCCAAGGCTTCATCTGGCCAACAGTCAAAGAAGAAGAAAATCCCCTCTTCTTCCCACTCCAAAGCTGTTAGTAAGGCCAAGGAAAAGAAGATTGACACCGCCTCTGGTCCAGATACTCTTGTGGATTCAGAATCTTTGGCTGACAAACAACAGGCGTCTAGTGTCTCTAGGTCAGCAGAGACAACAGGAAACTAGCCAAACCAAGCTGATATCTCACAGGTAATCAGTGTACATTTTTAGAGGTTCACAAGCAACCACTCTCATTTGTCTGTAGGAGAGAGTGGTGAAGTTAGGGTAATCCTCGACCCATAGAAGTCTGTCATTACACTTAGAATACTTTAAGACTTCTGTACACCCTGTCTTTGCACCAGGGAATGATTCATTTGTGTTTATAAAGCACCCCGATGACCCTGAACCCTCTAGACAGTATTCAGGCTAACAACAACCTGAATACATTAATGTCTCAACCTTGATCAGCTGTACTTCACACAGCCTCTTGGTTCCCTCCTTAAAAGAGTCCCAAAGGATTTATCCTTTCAGGGGGAGCTGAATCATCACCCTCAGCTTTCCTAGGGGCAGCGTAACAGGCGACCTACAACAACATATGTTTCACTCTTAAAAGAGTCCCAAAGGTTTTACCTTTTGGGGGGGCTGAATAATCACACTCAGCTTTCCTAGGGGCAGCGACTGGCGATCATTAAAACAACATATGTTTCACAATCAAAAGAGTCCCAAAGGTTTTTTACCTTTTGGGGGGGGGGGGGGCTGAATAATCACACTCAGCTTTCCTAGGGGCAGCGAATGGCGACCATTAACCACACTTCATTCACACTTAAAAGAATCCCAAGGATTTATCCTTTGGAGTGGCTGAGTAATCACCCTCAGCCTCTCTGGGACAGCGAAATGGCGACCATTCACCTTATATTTTTCCCTGTTACTAATTACAACAAACTTGCAGGCTGAAATTATACAGCCAGTCGTAGAACCTCAGGTACAACAAGAAACAGAGGCTGATATAATGACTCAGGACAATCCAAATGAAGAAGAACCTGTGCTCAATGCTGATGAAGAAATGCTCTCAATAGAAGATTATGTCTCTGAGTTTGAGCCCATGCCTGAAGATGAATTCCCTGAGGGAATGTTTGATGACGAGGATGAAGAAGATGAGGATGACCAGCTGTCAGCCTCTCCTCCTAAAGAAGATAACAAGACTTCTCCTCTCAAGGAAGCTGTTGACACTCCAAACTCTGCTACATCTGCAACAACAGTCTTCCAAAGACCAACATATGATCCAACAGCCTAATTCCTCATGTTTGATCATCCTACCCTGACCAACTTCGATTTAATTCCAAGGGGGGATGATTTTGCTCAGCAAAGCCTCAATATCAAGAATCTTCAGCCCGTACATCATCAATCTGATATTGAGCGCTTATCAAGGAAGCTGGATGTGATCAAGTCAGAGATGCATAATTTTACTGTCATATTTCCAGGCATCATAAAGAAGGCTGTGACTGAGGCTGTCACTGAGCCAATTCAGGAGGGTGCAAGGAAAGGTGTGGCCCAGGGACTCAGTCATCTCTCAACACGAATCAAGGATGCCATTGACTCAGTTGTCCCTGCTATGTTCCATGCACAAGAAAACACCTTGAACAGGCAATTCAATGCGGTTCGCAACAGGCAATACAACCATGCTACCTTTATTGTCAGGCGTGTTCAGGCAAATACTAATGCCAATGCCAACCTCTTGCTGAAGATTGCCAGGGCTTCAAGAAAAAGACAACGTGCCATGGCTGCCTCTGTGGAGCAGATTGCAAGACGTTTTCAGGCACGTTCATCCAAGCATCAGGGAAGTAAGGATGAACGTGAGGGGGAGAAGAATACTACACTCAGCCTTGCATCTGCTGAACAAGGCTCATCATCAGCCAATCCCTCAACTACACCTGTTCCTCTACAAGTCATCACACCAGTTATAGTACCTGATGATGAGGATGATACTCAGGGGGAGCAACAAACACAAGATGGAGCTGACTCATCTAAATCCATGATCTTAGTTAACATCAGCAAGCCTGAGGATGATGATGAGCCAGCGGCCAAGAAACTCAAATTCACTGTGAGATCTCTCCCCAAATCTATTCAAACTCAGGCTCAGACAGCGTTTCTCAAAAGAGCTGATGTTTTGAAAAACATAAGTGTGGAGTCCTCTGTCTCGAAGAAAGGAAAGGAGATAGTTTTGGTTGACACAGATACCAAACTTAAGAAGATAGCTGCGATGCTAGAGACAGGAGGATCCACCACAGACCTTTCACAATTCTCAACCTTTACACCTTCCGATGAGATTCCTTTGACCCTTGAAGAAATTGAGCAACAGGCTAAAGAATTCAAAAGACTAAGTGAGCTCAAGACAGCCAAAGAATTAAATGAAGCTACTCTGAGGAAGATGACACCACCTGAAAGGGAAAAACAAAAACAAAGGTTGAGGGAAATGGAACTAAAACGCGCTGAGGCCTTAAAGAAAGTCAAAGCTGACTATGATGCCTGCGTGAACAACAGGTATGCTGCTGGCAAGATAACCAAGTTTAAATACACCATTTACAAATCCACAAACACCCCACAGATGATCTTATGGAGGGAAAACCAACAGAGGAATATGGATGTGTTTGACAACTTCAGGTTAAAGACACTTGGGTTATCAGAATGGTTTGAACTCGAAGCCTTAGCTGCCAAAAAGTCTGGACAGGCAAATTTCCTTCTGCTTAAAACTCTTAAGGCTAAGTTTAACTGGATCAAGGAAACAACTGCCAAACTCAAGATTGATCCCCCACCACAGCTTTTTGAACAAGAACCCCCAAAGACAGGCAACAAAAGAAGAAGAATTTCACAAATTGTTGATGAAACTTTTGTTACTGAAGATGTTCGTGTGGATGGTATGCACAGGGATTTGATCCTTCCAAATGGTATTGTTGGCCCTATTGATGGTCAGACATACTCAGAGCCTGAAAGAGGAATGGCATTTATGAACAAGGCTTGCCAGTATGCTTTTCAGAGGGAAGATGAGCTGTGTCTGGCTTCAACTATTCAGCTACTCTGTCACAAGAAATGTCTCAAGATCAACACAGAGTATTCCAAGAAGTTTGCAAAGACTTTGCAGGATGAAATTGATAACAGATTAGATGTGGCCGAAGCTGAAGAAAGAATAAAAAATGATGACTATTGAAGATGGTGTCAGCCCTTTTTACCTTCATCTTTTATTTTACTTATGTAATGAACTTGTAATTTTCTTTAAGTCTTAATAAAATCATGAGGTATGTTTGTTTAGATCTGTTATGTGTAAGAAGAAGCTGTTAAACTCACTTACCTTAACTTAGTTAGATCTAGCATTATTTATGTTTAAATAGGGGGAGATTGTTGGGAATCTAAACTTATTAGATTCCCTGATCATTGATTTAAACATAATTAGGCTGATAGATAGTCCCTTGCCTGTGCCTAGGAGGCAGGCAAGTTTCGCAAGACTCACAGAGATCCAAGTCTCTGTGAGCAACCTCAGAGGAGTCCATGTCAGAGACATTGTCAGGGAAGTCGAAGATTACCTGAAGACATACTCCTTGGCTGTGATGGATAACAGCCAAGATGTATTAGGGACTCTGAGGGGTTGAGAGTTAACAGGGGTGGCAATACCCTGATAACTCTCAGCACACTTTGGACATGCCATTTGTGTGTTCGAGACTATGAAGAATAAGGAAACTGTTTTTGACAACTGTTCCTTAAAGCATAATGGAAGACTACCAAGAATAGAAGGACATCATGTGACTGATGTGGGAACTTGTAAAAGCTTGTGTAGTCGACATCAAGTACTGTTTAAGTCAAACTCGTAACACTATAAATAGGATGTGTATCCATGCATTAATGTTTAACACTTTGAGATATTAAGAACATTAGTGCGTATAACTTAGTGAATCAAACAGCTACGACTGTATTCATAAGTTAGGGTTTATTGTTGTCCAAAGTGTGCACAACACATTGTCATCAAACGGTGTTATCCATAACACTTGTAATTCTTTATTATACAATAATAAGATTACGTTTGAAAAGTAATACCTTGTGTTGATTAAGTTAAGATTAGGGTTTCTTGCATTGATTAGGGACTTTCAAATTGATACGACTTTCATTTTATTCCCTTATGTTATTGCTCGCATACAAATTGTTGACCTTTATATGTCTCATATTTGTTGTTGTCTTGTCACATTTTACAAACCATAATATGTCAAGCTGTAGCTTTTAAAGTAATTGATTTTATCATACTTTGCCTTCAATATAATGAAATTATTAAATTAATTTATAATTCCTAACAATGATTCTAAATAATTTAGAAAAACCTGATTTTTTAATGGTAACGATAAACCTGAGGTTTTAACGATAATTTCATACAGACATCCAAAGGTTCTTAAGCCGATCAAGAAAACTATTTTGAACAGTTCTACTTTTGCTTCAAAAAAAAATCCTGATCAAGAAAAAGATATAGCAACAGCTTACTCACTGAATATAGATAGTTTGATTTTATATCACTATACCTTGTAAAATTTTTATTTTAATCAAGAGAATATTTAAACTGAGTTTTAAAGTAATACCGAAATCCTAGACAACTCACGGTGACAACTTGTATTTTAAAATGATCATATGTAATTCATTTTTCCCTTCTATTTCGCTTGTGACTAGATTCTTACATTTTAAGATTGTCACTTTTTACAGTTGCACGATTTGCGACTCCTTGTTGATTAACAATCTTGGTTCATTTTATCTCACTTTGCATGTTTAAACAATTCTTGTATTCATTTTATCTCCTGATATTTCTCTGTACTAAAAGCTCATTATTTTAATCCGGGCTTGAAAATTTATTCGAAAAGGAGTTAAGAAAACTGAAGCGTAGTGAATTCTAATTGTGAAGATTCGCCGTGGTGCAGAAATTACCTGAGAAGCAATGAAATTGTTCTACACTTTGTACCCCCTCTTGTTTGCATCTTCTACTGTTTTTAGGAGAACTCTGAGGGACCAGAGTTCCTTTAGGGGAGAAGACTGTATGAACCCGTACTTTCCCAACATTATTTTATTCTTTTATTCGTGCTTCTTAAATTTTCCAACGTATTACCTTTTTCTTGTATTCTTATATATAAATCTTGAGATCATGATAATTTTAATAAATTATACTTTTCAAGTATTTTCTGATCATTGATAAATACTTTATCAGGAATTATAAAATTCTTATTTTATTTTTCCATATTTATTTAAATCAAAGTTTTTGATATAAAATCACCCGCGTGCATTTTACAACGAGTTTAATCAAAATCAATGTACAACGAGAATTTCTAGTGATCGCGATACCAACGGATGCCCAAAATTTTACATTTCATTATCGATTGTTTCGATAACTAATGTTTTCGACGATTTCGTTTAATTTACGTATTATGTCGTGTCGGGAAATCATATAATCATTTTTACGATGCATATTAACCTTTGAAAAGTTTTCTACGAAACCCGAGCCCCGTAAATATTTTCAATATTTACCAATAAACATTTTCTACCCTTTAAACTAGTAAATTGTTTTTAAGTCCACAAGTTTTAAACATGGCAAGTTTTACCCCTATCCTTCCATCATATAAAAGGAAATTATAAACTAACAAACACATACAAACATCACCAACAAAAAATTTCTCCATCTTTCTTACTCCTCCATTTTATGCCGCCACCCCTATACACACAAAACACCATTGATCATCAATTTTTACCATGATTTAGCCAAAACTAAAATAAGACCACATCTTAAAATGTTCTTGTCATTCTTTTGATACCAAAATTTCACACATGCATCAAGTTTTCATAATTTTATGATTTTGTTGTTTGAAAGTGTTTAAATCATCATGCATGTGATGATCTTGGTAAGATCATCACTTTTTGATCCTAAAAAGTTTGGGTTTTGATCTTTGATTTTTGTTAAATTTATCATACAAGTATTTTTAGGAGTGTTTGGTTGATGGGTATGGTAGAGTGATTCTATAGGTATGGGAATGAGTAGTTTTGGTTGGAAAAGTTTATTTGTTATGATTTCTAAAAGTGTATTTTGGGACAACAGGTCTAGAACAGAATTTTCGTGGGTTTAAGTTTTGAGATAAGCTGAGATTATTTAATTTTGTTATAGAGTTTTCCGAGACGCTCGTTTTGATATAAGATAGAGCTTCTAACTCTTTACGAGTCAAAAGTTATGCTAGTTTTAGTATTCGTGTACCGGGGACGCAAATCGGCACAATCCGAAATTGTGGCTGATTTTGGGTCGACTTTAGGCTTGGTTAGACTATGGATACTACTGATTTTCAAAGTTTATAAACTTAATTTGATGAGTCTAGTAGTGGTTTTAAAAGGCGGATTTTCAAGTTAGTACTTTTAAAGCGGTATGAACGGTTTTATAAAACAACTGCACAATCTGTCCCAAATTTGGAGTCGAGTAAAGTGTCGAGCTGATGGGTTTTAAAGTATGAATATTGGCTCAAATTTTAGCAGGGTCTTTTATAGATTATAAGTGACCTTGACACCAAGTTTCATCTAAAACGGCCAAGTCTAGATAGAGTAGATCGGTGTGTACATTCGGAGTGTACTTGCTGATTTGTTTTTGGACACATAGTTCAATGCTTGTGTTGTGTGAGTTTGACTATTCACCATCGGACATAGTGACTCACTCAAGTGCTTAGTCATTATATAAATGACTTAGCTACTGGTCCGAGTAAGTTAAAGGGATTGTTTGACTTGCGTTGACTTGGCATCGTATGACGGCTCAATATCAAGTGCACAAGTGTTTAATCGTGTAGTGTTGGAATAAATGGGTTAGCATGGATTCGTTTGTTTCGTGTCAATGGTTTTTAAATATGAACACTTTGAAAACATTTGAGTCATATTATATTCGGTATATACCGATATATGAGTTCGAGTCTTAATGCACGCCTTATTTTGATAGGTTGCGGTTTTCGTGTTTCCCGGGCATCCATATCGCCGGTGATCATCTCACTACATATGTTTCTACTCAGTTGCTGAGCACCGTGATTGGCTTACCTCGTGGCTAAGGTGAGTTCATAGCCCCTTTTTACTTATAAATGGTTTCTAAACATGGGGTGAGATTATACATGGTGGAGCACAATCATTTAAAAACTGTATGCTATCCAGAACTTGTATGCTATGTAGAACGTGTATGATTTACAGATTTTCGATATTATTATTGCTATTTAGTTTAGCCTTGAGTTTCATCTCTCCGATCATGAACCGTTAATTGTCCTGTGTGCATTGCGCGAAGCGCGAATGTTGTGGGTGGATCCATCGGGATTGACTATCCCCGTCCGTTGCGGTTGTTTAACCATGACGCACTAATATTTGTTTATACCTGAGTATTTAGGTTGAATACTTATGTAAGTTAAGCTTCGGTTCATGAACTGAACTGCAATAATAATAGTTTCGGACTATGGTTGATGTATATAACCATTCTCCCAACTACCGTGTTTACAAATGAATGCTTGTGTTCCACACCTTTACTACTAAACCTATGAATATCACTCAACTTTATGTTGACGATTTTACATGTTTAAGCTCAGGTATTATTACTTAGCTTTGCTTAGATAGGAGCCCGTATGATATTATCGCAACTTGGATATTTCTGTGTAGATTTCCAACATTTGTTTATTTAAAAACTGTCAGAAGATTTTTCTATATTATTGGTAATTAAGTGTTATAAATTATGATGAAATAATAAATCTTTCCGCATATAAAACTCTGAGACTTTTGTAGTAAAACTCCGATCTTTAATGATGTAATGTACATGTTTTTATTACATCAACTTTGTGTCAACTGTAATTCATTGTTTCTTGTACTATGACGTATTACCCCCTCGTTGCCTAGTTGTTCCATGTCAGATTCTGGAGGTCTCACACATTAGGGTCCATTTGGGAAAGGGGTACCACACTTACTATCTGAGTTTTTGCTTTAATGTTGACGTTTGGTTGTAAAATAGATTCCAACAAAGCCCACTAAAAACCCATATTTATGCCTTTTTGAAATCACAAAGTGCCTCCCTCCTTTTCTGACATATTGGTTTCTTGTGGGCCAAGTTATGTTATACTCCATTCATATTTCTTTCTTTTATGATAAAATATTCCTTCTTTAATTTTATAATAATACTTTATTATATATATTTATTTATATAATAAATAATATTATATTCAAAACCCAAATTCAAACCTAAACCTAAACCACCTACTTTATAACTCTACACCCAAAGTAAAACCCGACTTTAAACCAAATGGACCCTTAGAGTTCGTGTCCACTTTGATATAAGCAGTAACATTGTTCCTCTTCAATTGGGTATTGACATCAGCAAGAAACACTTCACCTTTGTTCTTTCTAGACGATGTGACCGCCTACATGTTAAGGAAACTAGAAAGTTAAATTAATGCCAAAGATAAGTGAGCCCAGTGAAACTGTATAACAGTTACTGAATATGTGTAATGATTAACAATTTCAATAAATTGATATCTGACATAATGATTCAGCACTATACACAAATTTCATGATTTTCAAGCTAAGTAATCCAAGAATTTGAAGACATGCTTGATTTCTTTTGTTGCGTGGTTATATACACTACATTTTAATGTCGCTTGGACATATTACCTTCAATGTACAAGGCCACAATTATAATGGTTTAAGCATTTACAGAAATAACGGTCACAATTATACTAGTTAATACATCATATATGGTAATTCAGGCAATGAGATGTTGGTAAACTTTCCTATTTTCATATAATATATTCTTAGTTTCTTTCAAGTTAAGATATGTTTTATTGTTTCTCACCCACTGCTTTGTTAATAGTCATCACAAAGATCGATACTGATATAAAAAAACTCAATAGCCACCAAATATAGAGTAAAAGATGGATAGTAGCAGACAAAATAGATATAAACCATTGATAAACATGTTCATTTGATTATAGTTCTTTAAGGGGTTGAAATACCTTGTATTTGAGAGTTGTGTCTAAGTCAGTTAAGACATATGGTCATGTCTGTTACTACGAAAATACCAACGGAAGTATGTTGAATAACAAATAAGCAAGCAACATGTATATATGACATAAATTTGTAGAACTAGTAGTATGAATTATAAATTCGTTAAGGGCTTTGTGTAGTGTTCCAATTTAATGTTACTCGTCGCTTTAAATTTGCTACTTTCATATGCAAAATTAACATTTACTAAATGCATAACTACATATGTCACCAAGAGTACCATGACAAGTAAGTTGGATGCTTATTCAAGCATAATCTAATGTGACAAAACCAACTATAAGACTTAAAATTTTGGCTAAGAAAACTAACGAACACTTGGTGTTCATATGAGAAATTTAGTGCAAGTAAAACTCTTTAATAAGGGAGTGCATATTATGCATCGACCATAGTTGCAATAGGATTATGTGGATGAAAATAAGATACAATCACAAAGTTATCTAGAAAAGGTAACTCCCAATAGTACTATTCTATGTATAAGCGTCTACCATAACTCGGTAGTTAACAATTCATGATATAATTGGGACTTTTAACTCAGCGAAATAACAAACTTATAATAACAATAATAAACATGGCATTAAACATTTCCTTGTGTTCTATATTTAAAACAAACATAGGTTTTTCACAACTTCTAGTTGTAACCTTTATTTTTAATAAATCAATTCCAATAAATAGGGTTTACACAACTTCTAGTTGCACCCATTAATGGGTTTGCCGCAACCTATAGTTGTACCCTTTAGTTTCTAATAAAAAAATTTGCATGTTATCCCACTCGCAAGTTTCTAAAACAATTGAAGAATCTAAAAGCGAGGCTATAGACTCACCTTAGTATGAGAGTGGTATTGAGACGATCGCCGACGACTAGTGATGCCCGTTAAACACGAAAACCGCAACCTACCAAATAAGACGCACTCGTTAAAAAATGAATCAAGTATAAAACATACTTAATAACACAAAACTCAAGTTACAAAACCATGACAATCCTGAAAGAAAAACAATACAAGTGATATTACTATCCAATTTATCCAACACAATTAGTTTAAACACTTGCACTCTCGACATTGACCCGTCATAAGACGCCAAGTCAACGCAAGTCAAACAATCATTTTACTTCACTCGGACCAGTAACTAAGTCATTGATATAATGACTTAAACACTTGAGTAAATCACCATATCCAATAGTGAATACCCAAACTCACGCCACACGAGTATTGAACTACGTGTCCAAACTACAAATCATCACTTACACTCCAAATGTACACACCAATATACCCTATCTAGACTTTTCCGATTTCGACGAAACTTGGTGACAAACTCACACATAACCTGATTAAGACTCAGTTAAAATTTCATCCAAAAATAGTACTCCTAAGGCCTTCTGCCCGACACATCTTTGAGTTATAAAAACCGGACAGTTTTACGCCTTCGACACATAAAACCATTTTGATTACTCTAAACACCTCCGTTTACAAAACCGACACTCGGGTTTGAATATAGACTCACAACCTGAGGTTTTAAGACTTACAACATCCCTTGACACTTTTTAAATCTCATTCTGTAGTCCCCGAGATTCGATCCAAATATCGACAACAACTTCAGGTTGTGTCGATACCCGTCTCCCGGTACACGAATAATCAAACTATTATAACTTCACGCTCGTTTGAAGTTAGAAGCTCTACTTTATATCAAATCGAAGGTATGAAAAATCTCTACAACACTATCTGATTAGTTTAGCTATTACTCAAACTTAAAACACCCAAAAATTGCCTTAAACCCACTGCCTAAAATCAACCTTCAAAAACTCTTACAAAAATCAATTTTTAACTCAATCAAACCACTTTTCTATCATTCATAATCCCCTTATATCAACCTATTTCAATCCTAACACTTGTATAATTCATAAAAATAAAAACCCAAATCAAAAATCAAACTTTTATTATCAAAATAACATGATCTTTTCAAAATCATAACATGCATAATCATAATAATACTTTCAACAATTCGTGTTTATACAGATTTTCAAAACTTGTTGCATGTAAGAAAAAGTGGTATAGATATGATCACCTTTTGATTTATAGGATGGGACTTGTTTTATTTTTGAATGATTCAAGCTAAAATTCAAGATTTTTGATGGTTTTGGGGTGTTTAGGCTCACGGCTAGAACAAAAAAAAAGAGAGGAGCATTTGATTTTCTTTTTACAAGTTATGTGTGTGTTTTTGTTAGTGGAAAAACTTAATATAGTGGTAGGTAGGGACTAGTTTTGCCAATTTTGCGTTCCTTTGGACTAAAAAGCAATTAAGAAACTTAAAGGGTAGAAAATGACCATTAGTCAAATTTGAAAATATTTACGGGACTCGGATTTCGTAAAAATACTTTTCAAAAGCTAAAACGCTTCATAAATATAATAATATAGCTTCGACACGACTTAAACGTAATTAAATCGAAAACGTCGAAAAACGATAAATATCGAGACAATCGATAATAATACATAAATTTTTGGGCGTCCGTCGGTATAGCGATCACTAATAGTTCTCGTCATTCTTTAAAACGTAAAACACGAGAAATAAAGATAAATTATAATAAAATCATTCTTATAATAATTTAAGAAATAATATCGACACCTATCGTATTCCTTGTCGGTTTTCATCTAAACGACATTCTTACATTATGTTTTAAGCCATAACCTTCTCGGTTAGTCGATAATTTAAAATTCTCATTAGAGTATACATAAAATATGTAATTGTCGAGATTAAAATAACGACCTGAAATTGACGGATTGTCACATCATCCCCACCAAATTGGGATCTTATTCCCGAAGATCAACTTGCGTTCTTCCTCGACCGCTCGTTGAAATCAAAGAGTTAAATGTATTTTGGTCCTCGTCTTGAGTTCCATCACACTTGACAATAGGAATTCGACTTTGTTTCAGTTGCTTACCTTCCTTATCGATAATATCAACAAGTTCCTTGATGCAATGCAACTTACCGCCGATTCATACTTCATTAGAGGGATAATAAGATCTTTGTTGGAAAGAAACTTATTTAGGTTCAACATATGAAAAAGTATTGTGAATTCCTTGTAAATCTCGAGGTAATTTAAGTTTTCATGCCACCGGACCTACACTCGATATCATCTCGAATGGTCCAAACTAACGGGGACTTAACTTCCCACGCTTTCTAAAATATATAACACCTTTTTCATGGTGGTAGCTTTGGCATAAATTTTCCACCTACCTCGAATTCTAAAGGTTTTTGCTTCACATCATTATAACTTTCATGTCTACTACGAGAGGTTATCAAATGCTTCTGAGTTTGTGCAATCATTTTATTTATCATAATAGAATGAGCAGAGTCAATCTATCAACATTGACACAAATTGAATTAAATCTAGACTGAGTTTTCGAGAGCTTAACAATGAAATCCATTGTAATTTTGCTCCTACCGAATGATAACGAATAACACAATCGTAATCACCTAAAGGCTTATTCATCTCTTTCTAATCCATAATACATTGTAGGCTCTTACCATCGGTTGATACATACATTTAGTGCCATACAATTAATGTTTCAATAGGCAAAGAGTAAAAATCCCCGCACCCAATTAGAGTCATGGGTTGTGTAGTTTCCTCACTCTTCCTAAGTTTCCTACAAGCATACACAAATCAAAATAGTTCCAAGTCATATAGGAGATGTATCACGATCAACAACAAGATCTTTACTTCTTTCGAGTAACGATAAGATCGGCATGCTGCAGAGTTTCCTTTTTAGGATTTGAAAAACTTTCTCTTCATCATCGCCCTACACATACGGTTCATTATTTTTAGTTAGCTTAGTTAATGGTTTTGATATCAAAGAGAATCCTTTAATAAACCTTCGGTAATAACCAGCCAAACCTAGAAATTGTCGTACTTCAACTGGAGTAGTTGGAGCATTCAAATTTTCGATGGCTTCGATTTTCGCAAGATGAACATGTACCCCCACTTTTATCAATCACATGTCAGAAAAATCGTACTGAACTAAGCCAAAGATCACACTTTGAGTATTTCACGTACAACTTTAGTTCTTTAACTAGTTTAAGATAATCCTTAAGTGTTCGGCATGTTCTTCCTCGATCTTAGAGCAGATTATAATATCATCAATGAAAAGGATCACAAATTTATCAAGATACGGCTTACAAATATGATTCATTAAGTCCATTAATACAACAGATGTATTAGTCAAACCAAAAGGCATAACACGAAACTCATAATGATCATTACAAGTTCTAAACGCCGTAATAGGAATATCTTCCTCGCGTATGCGAAGTTGATGGTAACCAAAACGAAGATAAATCTTGGAGAAATAACGAGAATATTGAAGAAGACACGAGAGTTTTGAAGTTGATCAAATTGATAATAAATTCTTGGAAGCGGGTAACGGTTGTCAATCGTTAGCTTATTCAGCTCTCGGTAATAGATACACATACAGAACGAGTCATTCTTCTTCTTAAAGAATAAAACAGGAGTTCTATAAACTGACGAGCTCGGTCAAATAAAATATCTATTAAATAGTTCTTAAAACTGCACAAATAATTACTTTAATTTGGATGGTGCTAATAAATATGGCTCATGTGCCACAGTTGCAACACCCAAAATTAGATTGATTAGGAATTTTATTTTCCTTGGAGGCAGAAACTCTAGAAAATATTCCAGAAACACTTCAGGATAGTCACGAATGACTAGAGTATTTCTACTTACTTTTCTTACGATTCCTTATACGATACCTAAGCTAAGAATAATTCACAACCTTTATTGATATACTTACGAGCTCTAATGCACGAAACGATTTCCAGTTTGGAATTATTTTTCCCTTCTGTGACCTCATCAGCCTTGCCTTGAATTATGTGTCCCATGAGCTAATAATAAGCCATGTAGACAGCTTCAC
The DNA here is from genome assembly GCA_025667525.1 of Glebionis coronaria. NCBI lineage: Eukaryota > Viridiplantae > Streptophyta > Magnoliopsida > Asterales > Asteraceae > Glebionis > Glebionis coronaria. The sequence goes on along the minus strand of CM046875.1, from coordinate 605,283,759 downwards.
AAATAGTAAATGGCTTAGAAGAAGTCACATCACTGTGTATGTTCTTGGTCAGTCGTGAATATACTGTTTGAACTTGGCAGTTCGGGTACCACCATTCTTAGACATAAAGGAGTCAACTCATGGAAACACTTGGTATATCTACCACTGTTAGTTCCCTTCAGATTCAGATTGGACAACACTTGCTCCATACTTTGGGAATACTTCGAGGATAACTCCTCAGTTAACCGCTTCCTCACCTTAGTCTATGGTGTCCCATAAGTAACGATACCTATGAAAGCAAGTCTGCTATTACACCAAATTAATGCACGACCTTGGAGAGTAGCGATTCTAAATTTCACTTTATCCTCCTGATTAGGGTCACTGATTTGAAAGACTGACGCCAACTTTTCAACAATTGACACAATCCTCCATAATCTTTAGTCCCCTTAAGAGTCTACGGTTTGCACGTAATGAATGAAGTGTAGTTATAGCCTCTAATTTCAGGTACATTTGTTCCATCAGCACCACGAACATTATTGGCTCCAGCTTCAGCTCCACTGGTTCTAGTTCCACCAGTTGTTGCTTCAGCTCCAAATCCATCATTCATGTTGGCCATGAATTCAAGTAAAGATACAACAACTTTTTCACTAATAACTTGACGCATTCGTGCTTCAGTCATAGCTTTCGTTGACTGCATGATTCTTGTGCAACACAAATCAAGTCATAATGAGTTCCATAGGAACTTACAAGAGAAAAGCAAAGAAAGATAGTAATAGAACAATGCAGAATTAGGAATCAAGAGATAGTCATTCCATTAATCACAAACTAGTGCAAGTTGTATTGTCAAGCATTATAGATTATCATCGTCCAATGCTAGACAACTTAAATGACTAGTCTTACTAACTGATGTCACAGTTTAGTTAGTGATTTATGAAAAGATACTACAATTGATAAATTTATCCACTAAGAGTTATAAGGTAATTCACGTGGTTAAGAAGGCTCCCCAGTCCTGCTAGAAGAAGATTTCTACAGTTTCTTTCAGAGACGCTTGATATCCTCCTCAATTGGTGGTTGCGGAATAGCCCCAATACAACCATCCCAAGATCAAAGAATTAGGGGAACAAAATCAAAGAATGAGTCAAGAAAACGAATTACGAGTCAATAAGAGTTTAATCACGCAGATGCTATATGCTTAAGCCCACACGCTTATAAATCATTATTTCCATGAGATTGATCAAATCCATCCAAATAAGTTTTAGAAATTTGTGGTTCAACAATTTATATTTTCCTTGTTCAAATAAATGGCCAATTCATTTCAACAAGACGATTATAAATTACCTTATTTAAGCATCGCCAGCTCCACGCAGAAAATCAGGATTGAAACAAACGAGAAACTGATTTAGCAGAAAATGATCAGTGATATGATATGGAATCCTCGTTGGCATGTGAATACCATAACAATCAATCTCAATTCCTAACAATCAATAGTACCATCTTAGACAAACTTGTTTCTATCAAAACAATATAATGTCGAAGATTAATGAAAATGCAGATTAAATTTGCTAAACAAAATGAACGAATCGATAGATCAAGAATAGAAATCAAGGAATCAAAATCCTTGTAATCAAAAGAATATCATAACGAATATTAACCATTTCGTTGGGATTATGTATATCTACAACTTAGTTAGTCTCGAGAATAACAGGATTCATTTCAGGAATAACTTCAGCACTAGCATTAAAAGGACTAGGGTGGCTTCGTGACAATCTACGTCGTAATAATACCTCATATCAATATAAAATGACATTTATAATTATATAAATGAAAACATGACTTGTAACTTACAAGCACAAATAATTCAAATACTAACATATATATATATATCCTATATATATATATAAATACTCTCTTTCCGGTCCCATCGGTAATTTAGAGATTTCACTTGCGACAGTTATAGTTGAAAGATTTCAAAACTTTTATTTTGGAAAATCTTTTGTTCTCTATAACTTAAGTTCTGATACCAATCTGTAACACCTCCAATTTCGGTTCATATGCGGAAGCTCATATGGGGTGCTACTTCATTATACAACATCCCAAGTAATAGAAAACGACTCGAAAAGAATCGTTTTAAAAGTAAATATTTGATTGTAATAAAACTTGACAAGTCGTTCACAACATCGCCCCAAACATTTGACTAATATAGTACACAACACTGTTCATAATAAAAGTTATTGAACGACTTTTTCCAAAATGGTAAGCTTTAAACATCTTTATTATTAAACCACAAGCACCGAAATCCCTCGTTTTCCATTACCTTCAAGGACCTGAGATAAAACATGCTAAAACTTGTCAACAAAAGTTGAGTGAATCTATAGAGTTTATAAATAAACATTACCGAACACTAATATGTTTTAAATCCATAAACCATAACGATGTTGATCAAACAAAGTTATAAATATTTATTATAAGCCTCATGATATTGAAACGTTACCACAATATTTGCCCACCATACGCCTCGCTAAGTGTATAGGAAAACTCTCGAACACGAGTCCACTTCGAGCAACGTTGTGCTCAAATGATAGCTAATCGTTGCCGGACGGGAGGGGTAACTCCCAATAGTACTATTCCATGTATAAGGGTCTACCATAACTCGGTAGTTAACAATTCATGATATAATTGGGACTTTTAACTCAGCGAAATAACAAACTTATAATAACAATAATAAACATGTCATTAAACATTTCCTTGTGTTCTATATTTAAAACAAGCATAGGTTTTCCAAACCTTCTAGTTGTAACCTTCATTTTCAATAAATCAATTCCAATAAATAGGGTTTCCATGACTTCTAGTTGCACCCATTAATGGGTTTGCCGCAACCTATAGTTGTACCCTTTAGTTTCTAATAAAACAATTTGCATGTTATCCCCCTCACAAGTTTCTAAAATAATTAAAGAATATAAAAGCGAGGCTATAGACTCACCTTAGTATGAGAGTGGTATTGAGACGATCGTCGGCGACTAGTGATGCCCGTCAAACACAAAAACCGCAACCTACCAAATAAGGCGCGCTCGTTAATAAATGAATCAAGTATAAAACATACTTAATAACACAAAACTCAAGTTACAAAACCATGACAATCCCGAAAGAAAAACAATACAAGTGATATTACTATCCCATTTATCCAACACTATTAGTTTAAACACTTGCACTCTCGACATTTACCCGTCATAAGACGCCAAGTCAACGTAAGTCAAACCATCATTTTACTTCACTCGGACCAGTAACTAAGTCATTGATATAATGACTTAAACACTTGAGTAAATCACCATATCCAATAGTGAATACTCAAACTCACGACACACGAGTATTGAACTACGTGTCCAAACTACAAATCAGCATGTACACTCCAAATGTACACACCAATCTACCCTATCTAGACTTGTCCGATTTTGACGAAACTTGGTGAAAAACTCACACATAACCTGATTAAGACTCAATTCAAATTTCATCCAAAAATATTACTTCCAAGGCCTTCTGTCCGACACATCTTTGAGTTATAAAAACCGGACAGTTTTACGCCTTCGACACATAAAACCATTTTGATTACTCTAAACACCTCCGTTTACAAAACCGACACTCGGGTTTGGAAATAGACTCACAACGTGAGATTTTAAGACTTACAACATCCCTTGACACTTTTTAAATCTCATTCTATTGTCCCCGAGATTCGATCCAAATATCAACAACAACTTCAGGTTGTGTCGATACCCGTCTCCCGGTACACGAATAATCAAACTATTGTAAGTTCACGCTCGTTTGGAGTTAGAAGCTCTATTTTATATCAAATCTTAGGTATGGAAAATCTCTAAAACACTATCTTATTAGTTTAGCAAATACTCAAACGTAAAACACCCAAAAATTGCCTTAAACCCACTGCCAAAAATCAACCTTCAAAAACTCATACAAAAATCAATTATTAACTCAATCCAACCACTTTTGTATCATTCATAATCCTCTAATATCAACCTATTTCAATCCTAACACTTGTATAATCCATAAAAGTAAAAACCCAAATCAAAAGTCAAACTTTTGTTATCAAAATAACATGATCTTTTCAAAATCATAACATGCATAATCATAATAATACTTTCAACAATTCTTGTTTATATAAATTTTCAAAACTTGTTGTATGTAAGAAAAAGTGGTATAGATATGATCACCTTTTGATTTCTAGGATGGGACTTGTTTTATTTTTGAATGATTCAAGCTAAAATTCAAGATTTTTGATGGTTTTGGGGTGTTTAGGCTCACGGCTTGAACAAAAAAAAGAGAGAGGAGTGTTTGATTTTATTTTTACAAGTTATGTGTGTGTTTTTGTTAGTGGAAAAACTTAATATAGTGGTAGGTAGGGACTAGTCTTGCCAATTTTACATTTCTTTGGACTAAAAAGCAATTAAGAAATTTGAAGGGTAGAAAATGACTATTAGTCAAATTTGAAAATATTTACGGGACTCGGGTTTCGTAAATATACTTTTCAAAAGTTAAAATGCTTCATAAATAGAATAATATAGCTTCGACACGACTTAAACGTAATTAAATCGAAAACATCGAAAATATTAAATATCGAGACAATCGATAATAAAAGATTAATTATAATAAAATCATTCTTATAATAATTTAAGAAATAATATCGACACCTAACGTATTCCTTATCGGTTTTCATCTAAACGACATTCTTACATTATGTTTAAAGCCATAACCTTCTCGGTTAGTCGATAATTTAAAATTATCAGTAGAGTAAACATATAATTTGTAATTGTCGAGATTAATATAACGACCTGAAACTGACGGATTGTCACAACTGGTCCAAAGATAAAGTCTATCATATGCGAGTCAAGACTAAAAATAGGTTGACTTGGTTTAGAAAGTCGATCAAAGAAATGATTAAGAAATTCATTTTGACTATACACGGATCATCAGTCCAGACTCTATCTACTAAAACACCACGGATAGCCAGTTGCGATCTCTTCTTGTTGATGATACCATGAAAGTATTTATAATTTTTATCACCATCTATGGACCAACAAACCTTTGAATTTTGTGCCATATCAAGAGACAAACGATTATTAATATCTTGAAGATCTTTCACAATAGCAGATCTTTCTTGCACGAGGTCATTGTTAGCATTACCTTGATCAAATAATTTGTCAAGATCAGCAAGATGATTCGTGATGACCAACCAGCTAGCGTTTAACTTAATTTTTTCCTCTTTATTCCAAGCCTTAATTACTGATTATAGAGCATGAAATTCCCTCTTCAAGAGAACAATTGAATTAGGAGCTACAACAGATGAATCATTCCAAGATTCTTCCACAATTTTATCAAAACATGGTTTAGTATACCACGAATTAAACATCCAGAAACGGTGTCGGCCCGTAATCCACCACCACTTCCCGCATAAGAATAGGTATATGATCAGAAATATGTCTATCAAGACAAATTGATGATAGAGAGGGGAACGTCGAGAGAAAGCCATCAGAAACAAGAAACCTGTCAAACTTACTCATTTTGGAAGCAGATTTATGGGCCCAAATAAACGAATAACCCTCAATAGGAAGATCTACAAGGTTTGCTGAAGCAATAAAATGATTAAGCGCACTAGCACCAAGAGCATTAAAAACAAAACCAAATCTTTCATGTTCTGAGCGAACTTCATTGAAATCGCCTAAAATGACACTTTCACCATCCCATTGCGAAATTAAGTGACTAATATAATCCCAAAGAATTCTCTGTTCGGAAACATCTTGAGACACATAAACAAATACAATAAGCATTTTATACATATAAGTATGTTCAAATTTTGAAAAAATGCAATTATAAAAATCACAACGAAATAAAAAAGAATGCTAAATACATAAAAGTTAAAACAAAACCGTGTACAATAACTAAGAGCGAAGGGTGTGATGGAGGAAACAAGCTCACTGGGCTGAGGTGTCACCTTCACCGACCCTCGTCGGTCTTCGCCGCCACACCCACCCCTCATTTCCCTGTCCACTCGACGATGCGCCGACGAGGCTACAAATAAGAGAGATAAAGAAATAGCCCATTGGCCAATGGTCAAAATGTTTTTAATAATATCATTTTTTACATTTACTATTATATACACCTCTCATTTTAACACTTTTATCACACATAATTCCTTCTAATCTCTGTATCTAACAACAACAAAAAAATTTCTAACTTCCTAAATGACCAATTCTCACATCTCAACTTCACTGGGAATCTCAACACAAGCAACCCAAATCCTTCGTCATCCTCAAACCCTTTGACGCAATTGTCACAAAACTCCATATCATATTATTCCCAATTTCCAACTTCTTCCCAATTTTCATCTTCTTCATAATTTCCATCCGGATCCTAAATCCCGTACCCTCCTTTTACTCAAAACTATTTCCTCCAAATGACACTGGAACAAGTTTGACAGAAACATCAATTTTTGTTTCAAAACGCCCAATTTAACAACCAGTTTCTAATTACCCAAGTCAACAACAAGAGCTGAAAACCCAATTCAAAGTTTCGGCATCATGAGCACCATCAGAGAAGGTGATGAGACCACAATTATACATGGTCTCATCGTCCAAATTGGTCTTTAAATGATATAAAATATCATAAAAACCGTGCAAAAACCTTTCTATTTGTTCATTGTGTGATTGTAGGTTCGGATATCGTGAATTCAACAAAAGATCAAAAGAAACAAGCAAAAACGAACACGAGAAACGAAGCCACACAAAGAACTGGACCCGAGCATTGATTTTCCAAAGAAGACCTTGAAGTTTGAAGATTTGTCAAAAATATTCTATCAGCTATTGAAGACTTGTCATATTATACCTTTGTAAAACTCTAATTACAACAGGGTCCCTAATATTTCAAGAAATGTCAAGAAAAGCCCTTGAAGAATGCCCTTATTACACATATGGTCCTTATAAAAAGTTATTATAATGAAAAGGCAAAAAATGACAAGTGGTGCAAGTTTGTAATAAAGGAAATGAGGAGTGTTACTTTTAAACTTGGTATGAAGAAAGTTCAAAGTTCAGGGGGCATCTTGCTAAAACCAAACCCATATCCGACCCAAACCCAACCAAAACCCATAACAAGCCCACCATAGTACCTAAGCCCGACCCAAACCTTAACCCCACGTCACCTCACTATCCCGTTTTGATTATAATAAACACGTTTGAAAAAATGTTTCTTATTAATCACGCGCTAAACATATTCATATTCCCCCAAAACCAATTAAACCTTAACTATCCATCCTCCTAGAACCCTAATTCGAAAATCCTTAACCACCAAAAATTACACTAATCGAATATCCAGATCTAAGATTTAATGTCACCAAATCAGACCCCCACCCTTAATTTTTGTTCACATGTACATATGTCCCCCATCCCACATTGCCCTGCTTCTATGTCACCCTCAAAATAGCAACAAAGGAATCCAAGGGAGAGATCAAACGGCCAAGATTGATTTCTTGTCCTCCAATTTTCATCCAACGCCCCTAATCATCTCATAATAGCTATCAAACTTACATGGGGGATTCAGAGATCACGGGCAAGCACTTTGACCAAGAGATAAATTCAAATTCATGGGGCAATTGTGGAATCACAACTAATTGGGTTTTAGCTTTCATTTTCCCTTCTAGAAAAATCTGTATGCCACTATATAAGGCAGTATATGGTGTTCTTTCATTTTGTTCCAGCATTTTTTTTGTTCAAATTTTAAGTTTAATGATAATTAAGTTTTAATTTTATAAAAAGTTTGCTGAGTTCCATTTAATGTTTTAGTAGTGTAATCCTTTATTTATCTACAAATTTAGTATAAATTGTTTATCAAAAGTATATTTTGTTCAACTTTATTTGAAAAATATTTTTTGAGACCCATTTTTATTTGAAAACCCCATGATTCTTGACTAACAATCAAGATTATGGGTGTGTGTTTGTAAAAATTTTACTTATCTTGTTATCTAAACAATCTTGGAAGATCCGTTTACTTCTTAAATTTTTTTGGTTGTGTTTCATTATAGTAATAAGCTATAAGCCAGCTTATTTGACACATAAGCCAGCTTATATGCTTATTTCTATCATCTCTTTATTGTGTTATGTTCTTGTTTCAGGTTTGGAGAGTTTCAAGAAGACATCATCATCATTCTTTTTCCTTGGTTCTTTGGTAGAACTCCAACAAGGACAATCTTGCAAGGCATTTCATAACCTTCCTATAAGATCAAGCTCATAAAGAAGGCATCACCCACTTTTTCTTGGCTTGAACAAAGTCAAGAGAGGTTCGGGCTTAAACCCTTTTGAACTTTTTGCTTTTTATGTATTTATGTGAAATCTGGTATTCGATGGTATTTGTGCTAGTTTTATAGTTTAATGCTATTAAATGATTCAAGTATATTTTGATAGTTTAAATTAGGTTTGAAGTGGTTTTAGTGATATCTCTTTGTAAAATTTCAAACAACATAGTTATATGGGTGTTTGGATATGTAATTATGTGGGTATGGGTGACACATATTTACTTGTTATTTTGGTCTAAACATGCTTGATTAAATTTCCTTAGCTTGGTTTTGTGTTACATTAGACTGGTTAAGTATTAGAGTAAAGAAACAAGAATTGTAAGTTTTTCATAAATATGGTCTAAATTCATAACAGTAGGCTTAAAATGCTTAGATTTGTGTTTTCATGTTTGTAATCTTGGTCTACAGCTAGATATTAAGTTAGTATAGGGGTGTTTGTAACTGATTTGTACTTAGGTGAGCTTGGTTTCAAGTTTTGGTGTCCTATTTCACCAAAAGGTCATTTACATGAGCAAAAATCATACCCTATATGACTGTAACATTTATGTGTGCTGTCCGAGAACGTTGCAAATTTTTTGTTTTTCTTAGTTTTGTCTGATATCGTCCAACACTAAGAAAGGACATCTGGTAGATATCGCACAACACTGAAAGGGAATCTAGTGATATATCAGACGACACGTAAAAACCATATGATGTGTTGTTTTCTTATTTGTTGGTTTGTAGCTTATTTGCTTATTAGAGGTAGCTTTTTTTCTTGTTATTGACTCCCCACAACTCACTGGTTCTGGGGGTGCCCTTGGTTCCCAAGAAAAACAACAAATAAAGCTCAACTGAGCCAATTTCCATTTTCTGTCCAAATAACAAAGACGGTGGGAACTCAGTTCCCACTAAAAGAGCCCAGATTTCCCACTGTTAGTTGAAAAGCTAACCTCAGCTTAACTTTGGATTATTTCTAGCTTTTCATCCACTGTTTTTTGCTCCTTTCATTTTCCACAGTAGTTTAAGGTAATTTAGATTTTTTTTGAAAAAGGTTTTATATTTTCCCATTATTATTTTAATTTAAAAATTGTTTTTAGGCTTTAAAATATTGAAAAATAGTTCTAAAAAATTTGGAAAAATACTTTTTAGCAATAGATAAATATTTTTGAGGTTTAAAAGTTATAAAATCTTTGATTGGGCTTTTTGTTAATTTATTTGATTTTTAGGCCTTTAGTTAGCATTTAAAAATTAATATTAATTAATTTAAAAAGTTTCAAAAAAGTTTTCCTGATTTTTAAACCTTAGATATATTTTTAGGAATTAAATTAAAAATCTTGAGAATTTTTAGTTAAGTTTTTATTTTCGTCACGTCTTTACGTATTCCGTTCAATTTACGTCGTAGTTTCAAATCGTAGTGTAACCGTCTTTAATTTTCTCTCTCTTATTCAAAAACGAACTAATCCAAACTACGTAATATTAATTTTGGCACATACACAATACCTCCTTCGAGTACGAACTTCACTTTCGAACATTTACGTTTCCTAACGTACTTGTTTAACACTTACCACATTTACGCGTTTTTCCTAAAACGTGTAATTTACCTAAAATCAAAAGGCGACTACAAAAAATCAAAAGACAAAGTGTCTAAAGCCGTGGATTTGGATGCAGATGATGGTGACAAAGAATTTGTGGACGCTCCAACTCAGGCACCGACATGTTGGACTCGTGATGAAGAGATACTATTAGCCAAATGTTGGGTTGGTGTTTATAAAAACGCCAAAATAGGAAACGATCAAAGCTTTGATTGTTTTGGGGGCAGATTCTTTGAGATTTCAACGCCTAAACAACCGGGATGCATCGTACAAAGAACATGATTACAGGAAAATAGAGTCGGATGCATCACGAATCTCAAAAGTCTCAAGGGATTTACCAAGGAGTAAATCGTAAGAGTGGGATGAATGATGAGGAAGTTTTGGAAGCTGCGAAGGAGGAATATCGTGTCGCGTTTAAGTGGAGACAGTTGGTTACGTTCACGGTTGGAGGATGCTCAGAACCCACCAAAAATGGTCCGGGGCGGTAGGCGTTCAAGTGGATGATCACAATGAAGTATTCGATCTTGATGAACGTCATTGACTCGCCAAAAAGAGAAGATCTGAGACAATTGACAGCACCGGCGGAGGATCCTCGGGGCCAGTGAAGGAAATACTAAATGATTCAATGCATCAGCCAAATCCGCGTATGATGCCAAAAAGGTTACAACGGAAAGACAAATGAAGTTTACCGCCTTGGTGTTTCTCGTGGTTGATGCTGTAGCCATGCCGAAAACAAAGAGGTCGTTTGTGCATCGACAACTAGAAAAATTAATGGCCAAATATACCCCAAAATGAGTAGTTTTTTTTATTGTTGCGTGTTGTAAATTTTCGTAATTTTTTCCGTATCATATTTTAAATTCCGCATTTGCATTTTTATTTAAGTATTTGTAATTTTTATTTGGATGAAATGAATTAAAATTTGTGTGAAAATAAAAAAAAAGATAGCGGTGAGGGCAAAGTGAAGGGGGTTGGCTCTCCACGACAAGGAGAATTTGTGTGAAAATAAGAAAAATAAAAATAAATGATAGTGGTGGGACCAAAGTGAAGAGGGGTTAGCTCTTCTAGGGATGACACTCGTGGGTAATAGGTACGGGTATATCAAACCCGTCACCCACCCATATAGATTTTTTAAAACCTATCACCCACCTGTCACCAATAGTGGGTATAAAGTTTTACCCATACTGATACCGATACCCGTGGGTATTTGTTACCCGTGGGTAAACCCATGGGTTAATGCATTAAAACAAAATCACAAAGCCTTGATGTTAGCCTCAAAATATTGAGCCAAACAAGAATGCTCGGTCATATGTTTATTATGTATCGTATTTTAGAACGTTGTAATAGGTAGTATATTAGTCGTGTTATTACGGGCTTAACTTTAAGCTAAGGTTCATTAATAAGTAACCAAAGCCCAAAAGGAAAGCCCGGCCCAAACCATATAGTCCATAAAGAAGCCCGCATGTGGGTGGACTATATATACCCTTCCTAGCATGTTAGGAAGGGTGTTGGTTCATTTGTATTTCTCACTTCTCAATCTTACATTCACCTAGTTCCAACCATTTCTCTCTACTTTCTCTCACTACTTTCTCTCTCTAAAATTCATCTCATTTCTACCTTTCTTTCTTTAAATTCGTGATTATACAATCATAATATAAAGGACAACAATTGGTATCAATCGCCAGGGGGTAGTTTTGTGATTGGTTGTTGTGTTTTTCATATGATTCGTTTGATTTGATCCTTATTTCTTCCTCGTATTCAAATTTTTTTTGTGTTTGATTGTGTTTCTTAATCGTATAACTTCTTTAATCATGTTGTAGTGATTTTGGTATCTTCGTTTTGATTAAAAACACAAACTTTCTTGGATCAAACGTTCAAAAATCCTTGGTTTTTCATCTTTCCGAAATTCTTGCAAAGGTACCCATCGGAAAGTACAACAGAAAGGGGTTTGATCGCAATAACCAACTGGTTCCACTTTGCGATCTAAGGATTTCGATACCTTATTCCGATCTGGACATTCCGATCGTACATTGCGATCTGGGATTCTGACGGTTTTAAGGAATTTTGGGTCGTTTCTCTGCCAAATTTGTTTCAGCCACATTCCGATCTGAATATTCCGATCTGGGATTTCGATAGGTACACATTGCGATCTGGATATTCCGATCTGGGACTTCGATAGGTACACAATGCGATCTGAACATTCCGATCTGAAGGATTTCGACAAGTACACATTCTGATCTGAGGATTCCGACAGGTACACATTGCGATCTAAAGGACATTCCGATCTGAACATTTCGACAGTACATTGCGATCTAAAGGACATTCCGATCTAAGCATTCCGACAACCAACATTCCGATGACATGTTTAGCTAAATTTTGTTTGAGTATTTTTTAGACTTAGCCACCATCTAGCTATATTTTGTTTGAGTATTTATTTTTTCCTAGACCATTTTTAGGCCATTTATGCTTCGATTTCAAATTTTGGCGATGCGAAAAATTTTTCGACCAAAAATTCAAATTTTCGGACCAAAATTCAAATTTTTAGGCCATTTTTAGGTTTTATTTTTGTCAAAATTTTTCACTTTTCAAAAATTTTCCCTATTTGTTTTTGGCTATCTAGGACTTGATTTCAAAATTTGGTAAGACAAATTTTTCAGTTTACCATTTTGTCGGACTGAGGAATTTATTGTCGGACTGAGAAAAAATCGGAATTTTCGAAATTGCAACCACAAACCAATCACACCATATCTACTTAAGATCCAAAGTCAATTCATCAACTGTGTCACCCATTATGGATTCTGTAACACAAGATGTGCATGCACTCAAATCCAAGATGTCGGTTGCAAAAGAACGATGCATGACACACTTTAGATCACTCCAGTCACACCTTCAAGTTATTTCAAATGACGATTTAAAAGGCACTCGCGTCGAACTTGGATTCAAACGGGTATTCATGTCACTAACTGGTCAAGATGTTGAGACATTCACAAGAACAATGTTACTCAATGCAGCTCACCTTGAACAACAACTTGCCAACGATGAATTTCAAGAGGTTAAATCCATAGATGTCGTTTTGGTTCTCGAAAATCAGTTTCAGCAATTCATTGGTACACAGGTGTCTGTACACTATGATCGAGAATTCATAAACAATTACTTCTTTAAATATACTCGGTTAGAAGTTCAAGAATTCAAGGAGACGTTTCTTCAACACATGAGAGATATAAGGAAGTTAATTGCCGAAAGAACGCGTCATAAACTACCAGTTGAAAGACGGGTGAATGAAAGACTGATGCAGACGAACAAGATCAATGTCGATGATGGTCAAACATTGGATGATTGTTCGATTATCACAGAAATCAGCGGGATAGAATCAGAACAGCAACAAACCATCCACAACTCAGGGAATGATCCAGCAGCCGATGATGCAGATATCAGACCCATTTATGATGAAGAGCCAATGGCTGAGGTACAATTAAATGTTGTGTATGATGATCATCAGTATATTGATTCTAAGATTCATGAGCTTGAAACTATGTTAGCTCAAAAGACAAAAGATTTTGAGGATGCCAAACTCGAGTTTTTAAAGAAAAATGACAAATTTGAATCTTATTTTGAAAAACTTGAAAAAGCAAACGTTGTTCTTGAACAAAAACTGGATCGTAAGATTCAAGATTCTAATGCGGAAAAAGAACATTTTGTGAAACAAATAAATTTGTTAGAATCAAAGTTGGCTTCTCAAATCCAAGTCCTCCGCCTGCTTCAATAAGTGAAATATCTGTGCAACCTATCGACACTGTAGATAGTAATGACGCGAATGCTGATAACGAAATATTTGATAATATAAACATTAAGTTAGAACAACGTGTCGCTCAATTACTTCTACAAAATGAGCAATTGAAAGCTCAGATTCAGGAAAAGGTTTTTGCATTAACAGCAGTGAAAAATGAATTAAGGAAGCTAAAAGGAAATAGTGTGGATACTAAGTTAGCAAATCAGTCTATCTTGGGGAAACCTCCTACTCAACCATTCAGAAACCGCTCAGTTGCTAGACAACCGAATGCGTTTAAATCTGAACGACCCAAAACATCGAACTCGAGGTTTGCATCCCAAGTTGACATGTGTAGCAATTTGCCAAACACTGTCACTCCACAATCTAGATACTCCTTAAGATATTCTACCTATGTAAAACCCAATCACATGAATGATTCAAGCAACTCTAGCAATAGCCACAAGAACATGCCTAGGCGAAGTTCAAATGACACGGGTCATAAAAGCTATCTAGAGGATGCTAAGATAAAGACACAAGCAAGAGATAGGACCCAACCGAAACCTAGGAGCGCTAATCACACATCTAGGAATTCTAGACCCTTCTATGATGTGCACAAATCAGCCTATCCTAGGAACACTAGATCCTTCTCAGATGCTAAGCACTTTGTTTACACGAAATGTAACAAATGTGTGTTTAATGCCATTCATGATGATTGCATCACTAAAGTCCTGAACAGGGTGAACCAAACAGCTAGAGCATCTCAAAGATGGAACCCTATAGGAAATAGTTTTTCTCCAATTAAGTCTTCCGCGGTGCATGAGAAAGCTAAGTTTCCTAGACCCTGTCTTAAGTGGAGACAAACAGGTAGAATCTTCAAAACAACTGGTCTTAAATGGGTTCCTACTGGAAAAATATTTCCCTCTAGCACGACAAAGGTTCACTGTGAACCCCCACATGGTTCTCACAAAGATATCACTAACAAATATGCAAGCATACAAACTACTGATGAAAGTGCAGGTAATCAAGTAAAGGTTCAACAAGAACATAAAGGTTTTCCTTATTTATTCCACTCAACAAAAGACACTCTCAGAGTTTGGCTGCTGAAGAAACAAATATCAGAGAAATATGTGTCTCAGGGGTTTCACAAGTAAGCAACACAATGGCACTTGAACAAAACAGTTTAAGTCCCAATCCACAACGACAAACGACTTCCGTTCACAACCGCACGGAACTCGGAACTCAAGACCACAGCAATGAACCGTCAAGTTCAAAGCTGGTTCCTGAACATGTTCCTAGAGCAGATATGACAGTGGACACGACACTTGAAGAGTTGGAAATGTTATATGGACCAATGTATGATGAATATTTCACGGGGGAGAAACAAGTTGCATCGAAGTCTTCCGCTGTCACTCATGATACGAATGATGATACCGATCATCATCAACAAATGGATAGAACTTCATCTACTTCAACACGGGTTGTTGCAGATTTACCTCCTCAGAATATCAATTCAACAATCGATCCTACATCATCCACAACTACTGTCATTGCTCCAGAGAACACACATCAAGC
This sequence comes from Glebionis coronaria, assembly GCA_025667525.1. NCBI lineage: Eukaryota > Viridiplantae > Streptophyta > Magnoliopsida > Asterales > Asteraceae > Glebionis > Glebionis coronaria. The sequence continues at coordinate 605,268,521 of CM046875.1, read as the reverse complement.
AGACGATGCATTATCTGACGAAGACGAATTTATCAACCCTTTCGGTACACCGGTACACGAAACTGGAGAGTCTTCTACTCACCATGTTGATCCGTCAAATATGCATATGTTTTATCAATGACATCCTTCAACACATCATTGGACCCGAGATCATCCTTTGGTTCACGTAATTGGAAACCCTTCACAGCGTGTTCGTACAAGACGACAACTAGCAACCGATGGCGATGTTTGTATGTTCGCACTCGCCGTGAGTACAGCTGAACCGAAAAAGATCAAAGAAGCCATGGCTGATCATGCTTGGATTGAATCGATGACGGATGAACTTCAACAATTTGAAAGACTTAAAGTTTGGGAACTTGTTGACAGACCATACGATGTGACTCCTTTAAATCTTCGTTGGATCTGGAAAAACAAGATGGATGAAGAAAACACGATCATCAAGAACAAAGCTACGCTAGTGGCTAAGGGGTATGGCCAGAAAGAGGGAATTGAATTTGATGAATCATTTGCACCAGTTGCTTGCATGGAAGCGGTCAGGTTTTTCCTTGCTTATGCTGCACATAAGGGATTCACTGTCTATCAAATGGACGTAAAGACGGCATTTCTTAACGGTCCTTTGAAGGAATAAGTCTATGTCACGCAGCCGGAAGGATTTGTCAATCCTTATTATCCTGACAAGGTGTATCGTCTCCACAAAGCACTTTATGGACTCAAGCAAGCTCCAAGGGCGTGGTACGACGAGCTCTCAAAATTTCTGGTATCCAAAGGTTTCTCAAAAGGTTCCATTGATCTAACTCTGTTCACTTATAAATATGGGGATGACATTTTGCTTGTGCAAATTTATGTTGATGATATTATTTTCGGGTCTACAAACCCACAACTTTCAAAATGGTTTGAAAAAGTAATGCACAGCAAATTTGAAATTTCAATGATGGGCGAACTAAAATTCTTTCTAGGAATTCAAGTTCACCAATCCCCAAATGGTATCTTTATAAACCAAGCTAAGTATTGTCAAGAGATAATCAAAAAGCATGGTATGACCTCATGTGACCCCGTTGGGACACCATTATCAACCACATCCCTAGATGCTGACTTGGAGGGATTACCCATAGATCAAACGACATATCATTCCATGATCGGGTCCCTCATGTACTTGACAGCAAGCAGACTAGGTATTCATCATGCTACATGCTATTGTGCACGATATCAAGCACGACCCACTGAAAAGCACCTCAAGGAGGTTAAACGGATCTTTCGGTACCTTAAGAATATCATTCATTTGGGACTCTGGTATCCGAGGGAAACCGGTTTCTTTCTAACGGCCTATTCAGATTCTGATCATGCAGGGTGTCTTGATACACGTAAAAGTACTTCTGGTGGTGCACAATTTCTAGGACAAGATAAGCTTGTGGGATGGTCTTCCAAGAAGCAGGATTGAACGTCACTTTCATCAGCCGAAGCGGAGTATGTGTCTCCATCTGCGTGTTGTGCTCAAGTTCTTTGGATGAGAACACAACTCACGGATTATGGCTTCCACTTTGATAAAGTACCTATGTACTGTGACTTAAAGTCGGCCATAGCCATCTCCTGCAATCCGGTACAACATTCCCGCACGAAGCACATCGATGTCAGATACCACTTCATAAAGGAACAAGTTGAAAGAGGTATCGTTGAATTATACTTTGTTGGAACGGATTACCAATTAGCCGACTTGTTTACGAAAGCTCTGTCGAAAGATAGGTTTGAGTACCTCGTTAGGCAAATTGGTATGAGATGTTTGACTCCAGCAGACCTGGAGATTCTGGCAAAGGTGCCTGCTTGATTTATCTATCAAACATCAACTTGTAAATATCTTTGAAAAAGCAAAATACAAAAATATAAAACACATAAAAGCAAAACACAAAATTAAAAATACTTCAAAATCCAAAAATATTCCTCTCGACATGTCTTTCAGTATCGATAATATGGACGTGCCTAGAAATGTCGCTCAATAACGACACGGGTGTGTACATAAAGCTCGAATGAAAGTTGTAAATATTTTTCAAAACATGTCATTTCTTCTTTTAATAAAGGAAATTGTCTATTTTGGACAAATATTTCCAAACAACGGGTAGAGCAATCTATCACGGGTTGAGCTTGTCACAAAACATTCAACGTTTTGAGCTCAACACAATGGCTTGTAATCACTTTCAGATTGCAACCCGGAACTATATTCACGGGGGAGTGTACGATTTAGTACCCTTACCCTCAACAAAAGAAGAGAAATCTTCTTACACTTGAGTGGATTCGTCAAGACATTCAAAGTCTATGAACTCAAGTTTATGCTTTAGAAAAACCTTTCGACAAAAAGAATTGATTTTTCAAAAAGCGTTGAACATAATTTTTTCAAGAATTTTTCAATGATATTCAAAATCTTTCAAAAATTGTGTGTTCAACAACTCCCATCCTCAAAAAGCGAAATGTGGATCATATCCTCACAATGAAAATTCAATTGGATCAATTTTTGAGGGGGAGCATTTTAACTTCATGCAAAAGATTAACACATCTTTCTCCCAGAGATTTCAAGACTATTTTTTCAAATAATCAAATTTGGTATCTCTAATATCAAAAGATTTTATATATTAGAGATAGGGGGAGAAAATGTGATTAAAATGTGATCTATAGACTCAAGCACGTTAACTCTTACCCACATGTGCAAAATGTTTACTTAAATTCTTTCGCATTTAAATGCACATGTGAAGGGGGAGTTTTTCTGAAACGACAAAACTAGCAAGGTGTTAAATGTTTTTTCACACACTTTGTTAGAATTTAAAGTGGTTTTCATGGTTATGATCAAATACCCACAACATCTTTAATTCACGACGTTATTGGTGTCAAAAGGGTGGTTAGGTTTAAGTCCTATGATCCAACCAGAACCAGAGGGATCTTCCCAGGGACAATCCAATAGATTATTAGAAGTCCTTAGGAAAGATGGAGTAGAATGTGAACGTAGCTGAATGCCGACTAAGTACTGATGATAGCACTGGAACAATCACAACAAGGTGCTATTAATGATGTCTTGGTAAGCATTGAAGGGGTTGAAGAATGAAAAAGAAATGTAAGGATAAAGGGTCTAAAGAAAGAAGCCCTCCATACAACTTAGGCAGAAACCGGGTCAACTCATCATGAAGACAAACTCATCATGGACCCAGTGATGTGAAGCACAACCCTTTCCTAGCTACTCAGGCTTCTCTCAAAAGAAGTTTGTTTTATTGTCACGGAGAACAACATGACTACTATTGACTTTCTCACTTCGAGATAGTTGATATTGAATAGGTGGCATCTGCTCCAGCCCACGACCACTAAAAGTGCACAAATCGAGTCTAGAGCCAAGAGATCAATCAAATCTCGTTAGGACACACGGATGAAGATCAAGAGAGTCCTACGCTATATCCTTGCGATATTGCTAGAACACTCAGAGTGATACTACTTAGTATTCACCAGATGAGTGGATATCCTTCCAGTGTTAACGTCAAACAACACTGCGGTAGGTCATATGCAAGATTCTTTATGAATTGAACATATGTAAAACTGAAAAGCAACAGTGGTTTGATTCTGAATTGATTCAAACTCGTTTCAGGTTTCTACGCAATATCTTTATGGTCTTGCCAGAACATTCAGAGTGATATTCATTAATATTCACAGTGACGAATGGAAATCCTTCTAGCGTCAACCTCAAACAGCGCTACAGTAGGTGACTTGTGAGATTCTTATGAATCAAAATTGTGTCAACTGGAAAGCAACAATGGTAAGATTCTTTATGAATCACACTTGTTCCAGGAATTTGAATTGACGACTTTAATCAAGCGGATATTTATCCAATTGATTCATTCTTTATGTTCGCAGTCTTGCTTTGAGACGGTCGAGTAAAGAGAATGGCTAGTACAGCCGCGAAACCCTGTCAAGGAGATTCTTAGTTGAATCTACCTGATCACAGGTACGATATTTAATATCGTATAACGGTCTTCACCGACCGGAGGTAAAACGCTACCGATTTAGGACGAATGTCAAAGCCATTCAGTCCGCGTCTATGTTTTGTCTCGAGAAGGTGGCGTCACGGTGTACACAACAAAGTCAATGATTCAGAAACCACATACTCATGCCTAAACACATATTCAACAATTAATAGTGTGAGCATGTGGATGAAGACACAAGATCGCAAGATGGCAAAGACAAGTCAAGGATGATTTGAAGATCTCAAGCTTAAAGACAAAGTCGAAAGACAACGACAAAGGCTCAAAGATCACAGCATGAAGGAACAAGACTAAGATTACACGTTCAAGACTCATTTATGGCGAGATTAGTAATCTCTACAAATTTCCTAAATGACTAAGGTTTATGACCTCTCATTGAGGGAGATTGTTAGCTTCAAAATATTGAGCCAAACAAGAATGCTCGGTCATATGTTTATTATGTATCGTATTTTAGAACGTTGTAATAGGTAGTATATTAGTCGTGTTATTACGGGCTTAACTTTAAGCTAAGGTTCATTAATAAGTAACCAAAGCCCAAAAGGAAAGCCCGACCCAAACCATATAGTCCATAAAGAAGCCCGCATGTGGGTGGACTATATATACCCTTCCTAGCATGTTAGGAAGGGTGTTGGTTCATTTGTATTTCTCACTTCTCAATCTTACATTCACCTAGTTCCAACCATTTCTCTCTACTTTCTCTCACTACTTTCTCTCTCTAAAATTCATCTCATTTCTACCTTTTTTTCTTTAAATTCGTGATTATACAATCATAATATAAAGGACAACACTTGATATGTATCTAAACTAGCTATTAAAATGAGTAATAAGACACCAATCATTTTTCAAGTATCAAGTTCACAAAAGACTTAAACATTAGTCTCAAGTTCATAAAAGAATTAACAAGTATATGTGAATCGTGTATGAGTATAGAAGAAATGTTATTTCTTAACATTAAAGAGGAAAAAGAAAGTGTGGATTAGACATAAATATATATTTGATTGTTGGATCATTCTTATTCTCTTTTTAGTCTCGAGACACCAACAAACTTTTAGGTTCTTTACGTTTTTTTATTGAAATTTGATAATTAATAAATATACATTTATAACATCATAAATATTGTTTAATTTTAGGCGGGTTAATGGGTAAACATAGGGTATTTTAATGGGTATACCTACGAGTATACCCGTGGGTATTTTAAATGGGTATCATGAGTTTACCTGTGATGGATATACTTTACCTGTCACCCACCCGCCACCCACCAATAGGTATAAGTTTTCACCCATACCTATACCCGTGGATACAAATCGACGAAATTATCCACCCATTTTTGTGCGGGTACCCGTGGGTTGTGGTTTTTTTACACCCACTGCCATCCATAAGCTCTCCACTATAAGAGAGTGTTTTGGTTAGTTACTTCGTGATAACGTGGCGCTGATATGACAATTGTGATGATAAATTGAAGAGGCTTTGCCTCTCCATAATACCCTTCCCTCTAAGTACTCTATTATACTCTATATGTCCTATTTTAATTGTCTTCATTTGATTTTTTAAAGTATTACTTTCTTAACTTTGATTTTAAATAATTTTGTTTGTGTTATGTAATATTTGATAAAATATATATGCATAAATGGGTTTTTAAATATATTTCATTAATATTATTTTTCATCAATGATTATATAACACATACAAAATTATTAAATATTAAATTTGAAAAAATAAATTTTAAAAAATAAATGAGAACAATTAAATAAGACAAGTGTAGTAATAAATTCTTAAAAATTTGTTCCTAATACTCCCTCCGTCTCAAAATAATAGTCCCTCTTTCCTTTTTAGTTTGTCCCAATTTAATTGTCCATTACTAAAAATAGATATGAATATTTGATAAAGTTTACAATATTACCCTTACTTGAAAAGTATTACAAACTTTAAAAAATATCTAAAAATTAGATAAGGGTAAAAATTTTATTTTGTTAAAAAGTATGAGAGAGAAAACTGTAATTAATATACTTTTCTTAAACTGTGTGTTTTTTGTGGGGACAATAATGTATAAAAAAATCACCTGTGATTTTTTGTTTAAAAATTATGGGTGATTTCATAAATTGCATGTAATTTCATAAATTCACATGCAATATTGAAAGTAACAAATCACATGTTATTTCATAAATATCATAAATAACATGTAAGTTTACAAATTCAAATGTGGTTTTTAAAGTAATAAATCATATGTGATTTTTCGAGAGTCATGTGTGATTTTTTTGTGCGGAAATTTTTAAAAAAATCCGTAGAAAATGTCTATATATATCTATTTATAAAAAAGATAATTTAATATTCGCCACGATGGTATAATTACCTTTATGTAACGATTAACTGTTTAAAAAATATTTTAATTTCTTAAAATAAGATAAAAGTGAGAAATTGAAAAATAGTAATACAAAATATTAGATTTTTTTTTGAACAGACGAAAAATGTATTGAGATTAAAAGATTTATATTTTTTAAAATAATGTTTCTCGTAAAACTTTCCTTTTTAAAATATACACGAGTTATGTAACAATAATATATATGGAAAAAAATACGATTCGCCCTTTTAAACCACTCTCTAAAGAAACAGAGATCCAACGACTCAAACTTTCTCTAAAGAAACACACATATTCATGATCCAACGGACACAGTGAGACACAAATTCAAACCGTCTCCAAAGAAACACAAAATCTCCCCGATCCGCGTGACTCCATTTAACCCAATCACAGACCACCACGTACACACATCGACCAATCACATCACAAATTCACAATACACGGATCATTGATAACTTTTTCAGAGAACCGTCAGATCATTTGACCCAATATTTCCTCCCCTATATAAACACCCCACCTACTCTCATATTTTCCTCATTCAAAACTTCATCTCCGATCTCCTAATTCATCTTCAATTTAGGTATAATAATTATAGTCGACTATTATTAAAAGCATCAAATTCCTGCTTTATTTTATATCTAGTTTCACGATTTAGGTTTTAATTGTGTGTAATTGTATTGGGTATTGAATAGTAGTAATGGCTCGTACAAAGCAAACAGCTCGTACATCAACAGGAGGAAAATCCCCAAGGAAGCAGCTTGCTACAAAAGCTGCTCGTAAATATGCCCCCACTACCGGCGGTGTCAAGAAGCCTCACCGTTATCGTCCTGTAACCGTCGCTCTTCGTGAGTTCCATAAGTACCAGAAGAGCACAGAGCTTCTCATCCGCAAATTGCCATTCCAAAGGCTTTTCATGTGATGCCTTGGCTTGATTGTTCTGTTTGTTGTGTCCGCACAAGCTTAACGATTACTGTTCGATAACAAAATTTACCAAGTTTGTGCCACGCCACAAGTGAGATAATTTGTGGTTAAACTTGTGATTCTGCTTGTATTAACCTATTTTTTCAATCCTAAACGTTCTTGTTCATATTTGAATATAGAGTTTACACCGATTATGGTTGGGAACCTGGAATCAGATGAAAGGAGGTGTTTGTATATGCTTGTTTAAGATTTAATGGTGAATTCTGTCTCGAAAAAGCCTTAGTTCTAGGCTAAACATGAGGATGAAGTTTCTGTTAGCAGATGCTGATAGCTTGTTACTGATCATAAACAGATTATATTCACCAAGTCGCACATTCATATCCTGTGAACTGTTGCTTAGAGGATTGTATATTAATTCCACTTGAGAAGTATTCCAGATTTTTACATCTATATAAGCTGTGAACTGAAGGGAATCAAATAAATCAATCAAATTCCAGGAGGCTTTGTGAAGTGATTCTTTAGGAGTTAAACTTCTATTTGTCCATATTTCGAGAAATGGTATCTCTTTGTTACCATTTATAATATGTCGCGGAGGATGTGTGTAGGATTCGATACCTACAACCCTGGTTAACTAATGCGGAACAAACAACGATCGTTAAACACACAGCAATCGACAGAAAGAAATCACACACAAGGTAAGTACCCTAACCGATTAGATTAGTACATTGATAAAGAAGCGTTGTGAATCTCGTCCCCCCTCACCTCCTTTTATAGAGATGAGGGGGAATCGACTGTTACATAGTCCACGGGTCGGGTCGGGAGGTCGGGTTGGGCTTCGACGCAACCAACCGACCTTTATTGCTATATGCTATTAGGAAGCTTGATAACTATCCCCTAGACACGACTTAGGATAATAAATAAATACATAACATTTTCCACCTTAGGCTTATATTAGGCTTATGTAAATCTAGCTTATGTTTTAGAGAGAAAGAGATAGAAACTTGGTAGAATTAAACACACTTCTAGAGAGAGATATGAAAGAACTATGTGTAAAATTATGATGAATCCACACCCTCTCCATCTAAGGAGAGGGTTTATATATACCCAATCCCATGAGATGGGCTTGGGCTTACATTGGGTCGTGGCCTTAGTCTTTGTGGACTAGGCTTTCCTAACTTTGTTTAACTTAATAACAAGAACTACGAGCTACTACTTAATCTATTGTCGGAGTGACCGAATCTTCCTAAATACGTAAAAATGTATTTCCAACAATCTCCCCCTAAGGGAGGTCACTCCAAACAAGGGCATTACCCAAGTTACAATAATAAAATAAACCTATCATACTATGCTTGTCTTAAGCTCGTAGTCTTCGTCTTTCTTTTCTTTTTCTTTTCTAGCGAACATGCTGATGTGATCTTTGATATCAATCTTTAGCATTAATCTCTTGCCTTGATCTTGTGCATCCTTCACTTGTGATCTTCGCCTCTTCGTGACTTCAAGTCCCACATACTTATACCTTCATAATTCTTGAAAGCTTCAGAGTTCGATACAGCGGAAGACTTAACTTTTAGGATTTCTTGAATTAGATGAGGTATTAAGTGCATAAAGTATAAGTATGCGGGGACGACTTCTTCTCGGATTCCGCAACGCCACCGTCTTCAAATGTCACAACATAAGTAGACACGAATGAAATGGCTTTGAACATTTCATTCTAATTCGGTAGCATTTTACCTCCGGTCGGTGAAGACCGTTGGACGATATAAAATATCGTACTTGTGGCAGGTAGATTTAATTAAAAATTTCCTTGACAAGATTTCGCGGGTAAACCCGTTCTCTTTACTCGACCGTCCAAAGCTGACTGCGAACGTAAAGAGTGAATCATTTGGATAAAATTATCCGCCTGATTGAAGCCGTCAATTCTGATTCCTGGAACAAGTTTGATTCATTAAAGAATCGCTCCATCGTTGCTTTCTAGTTGTCACGAGCTTGATTCGTATAGAATCTTGCAAGTTACCTACCAAATGCTGTTTGAGGTTAACACCAGAAGAATTTCCACTCATCACTGTGAACACTAAGGTATCACTCTGAGTGTTCTCACAAGATCACTAAGATATTGCGCAGAGGCCTGGAACGTGTTTAAGTTCAACTAAGAATTAAACCACTGTTGCTTTCCAGTTATCACAAGTTTGATTCATAAATAATCACACAAGTCACCTACCATGAGCTTTTTGATATTCGCTCAAGAAGGATTTCCATCTTCATTGTAAATACTTTCGTATTACTCGGATGTTCAGGCAAGATCATGAAGATTTTGCGTAGGACTCTTAAGATCTTTCTTACTTTTCATAGTGTGTGAAGAAGCAAGGAAATATGGAAGTGTGTCCTAATTAGATACTTGATGATCTCAAATGGCTCTAGACTCGATCGTGCATTTTGGATTTTAGTGATCGGAGGCTGGAGAGGAGTGTCACCTTTTTCAATACCTATTTATTCGGAGTGAATAAATCGATAGATAACGTGTTGTCTCCGTGTGATTAAAACAAATATCTTTTAAGAGATATCTGAGTTAGCTAGGATGGGTTGTGCATTGCATCACTGGGTCCATGATGTCTATCTTCAATATTTAGAATCATTAAAAAAGATCTCAATAGCATATGTATTGACCCAGTTTCTGCCTAAAGTTGTAAGGAGGGCTTCTTTCTTTACACCCTTTATCTTTACAATTCTTTTTCATTCTTCAACCCCTTCAATGCTTACCAATACGTCATAACTAGCACCTTGTTGTGATTGTTCCAGTGCTAACTTAAGTACTTGATCAGCATTCAGCTACGTTCACAATCTTTCTCCATCTTTCCTAAGGACTACTATTTCTAGCTATGGAATGTCCTTGGGAAGATTCCTCTAGTTCTAGAAGAATCATAGGACTTAACCTATCCTACCATCCTTATGTCACCACAATCTTCATCGTCGTGAAATAAATGGGTTGTGGGTAAGTATAAATCACCATGAAATCCATTTTTGATCTGCAAATCCGTTTTTCTCCCCCTTAACATATGCCACGATATTCGAAAACATTTCGCATATGTCGGGATAAGCCAGCACATTAAGTTAAATCATTTGTGATAATTTCCCATATTAAATCACATTTTCTCCCCCATATTAAAAAAATTAACCCAATCGACGTTTTTAATATCAATTGATTTAATGAAGTTTTAACAAAGGTTTTGGGAAGAAAAATGCAAGTCCGTTTTATCTTCATGATACCAAATGTATGAGATATGATACCGATTTGTAACATGATCACATATTCACCATATTAGAAAAAATTGACAAGGTTGGACCTGATTGATGAGAACATCATATGATAAGATCAAATGGTTCTTGTCAGCATATGTTGGTCGCCTCGTCATGTCTGAAGTCATCTCTTGACACCACGTGTACGATTGGTATTGTTGTCTTGACACCAGTTTGTATACTTGGCACTTTCAGCATCGAAGATTCTGAATGCTTGACAATTGCTCCCCCTCAATTTTTGACTCGTGTTCTATTGCTGTAGTCGTCGGTTGAGTAGTTGCATCATCGAGTATGTAGATACCAATTGTAGATGCTATGGTTGTAGAGATGATAGCTTCCTAAAAACAAGACTTCTCTTGTTTTAACAAATAAATGCACTGAAGCGTACATAGATTTGTGTTAGACCAAGTTATAAAGTAAACTTGATCCCTTACAAGGTTTTAAAGTAAACCTTGCCTGAGAAAATTAATTCCCGTTGTGAGCCAAAGCTTTCATAAGAAATACTTGACTTTAATATGAAAACCGAGTTGCAGTCTGAAATAACTGCAAGCCATAAGGGCATGTTTTATGAAATATTTACAACTTTTGTACGAACTCTATTTATGGCGCCGTGCCAATATTAATCGACATTTCTAAGGTCGTAAATATTATCATACCAAAAGACATGCCTTAGAAAAATCAAATAAAAATATTTTTTGATTTTTCTAGATTTTTCAATTTTTATGGTTTTTATATGGTTTTATATTTTTGTATTTTGCTTTTGTGGATAAAAATATAAACAATATATACATATGATCACCAAGGATACAGAGAATAGTTTACCATCACTATTATTTCGCTTCATCTGCCAGTTCCTTAAGAGTCTCAGGCTAGAAAGTTCTCATTCCTAGCTTGTCGGCCAAAAATTCCATTCGAGCGCGATCTAAAGCCTTCGTGAAAATATCCGCTAATTGATACTCAGATCGGACAAAGTAAAGCTCGATTACTCCATTTTCCACTTGCTCCTTGATGAAGTGGTAGCGGATGTCAATGTGCTTCGACCGGGAGAATTGAACGTTGTTGCAGCATAGGGCAATTGCACTCTTGTTGTCACAGTACATCGGAATTTTGTTGAAACCTAGACCATAGTCGGTTAATTGCGATCTCATCCAAAGAATTTGAGCACAACAACCGGACATAGCTATGTATTCTGCTTCTGTACTTGAGATTGCAGCGCTTTTCTTCCTTTTCGATGCCCAACTGATTAGTTGATCTCCTAGTAGTTGCAAAGTTCCACTCGTGCTACGCCTTGTATCTTGACAACCCGTGTGATCCGTATCTGCATATGCCATTAGTGCAATCGAGGAGTCCTTCGATACCAAAGTCTCCGATTAATGGTTCCTTTAAGATACCGAAAGATCCGTTTAACAGTAGCTAAGTGTAACTCAGTAGGCCTAGTTTGATACCGAGCACACATACATATAGCAAACTGAAGATCGGGTAGACTAGCTGTGATATACAGAAGAGTACCGATCATTCCACGGTAAAGTGTCAGATCAACGGCAACTCCATGTGGATCTGCATCAAGCTTAGTTCGTTCCACCATTGGAGTATCCACGAGGTCGCAAGATTCCATCTTATACTTCTTTAGCGATTCAAGGGCATACTTGGATTGATTGATAAAGATGCCTCTGGGACTCTGAGATATCTGAAGACCTAAGAAGAACGATACCTTGCCCATCATTGACATCTTAAACTTGGAAGACATGAGTTTCCCAAACTCATCGGATAAGGTTTGGGTCGAGGCTGCAAATATAATATCATCAACATATATTTGTACCATAATCATATCTTTACCTCGTTTCTGAATGAACAGCGTGGGATCCACCTTGCCTTTAGCGAAGCCTTGCGTAATGAGGAATTGTGACAATAGATCATACCATGCGCGTGGAGCTTGCTTTAACCCATAGAGAGCCTTCTTAAGTTTGTATACATGATTAGGATAATTAGGATTCACAAAACCATCCGGCTGTTGAACATAGACCTCTTCCTTGATTTCACCATTAAGAAATGCCGTCTTTACATCCATCTGATAGACGACCATATTCATGTGGGCTGCATAAGCGAGGAATAGTCTAATAGCTTCCAAACGGGCAACAGGTGCAAAGGATTCCATAAAGTCGATGCCCAATAATTGCTTGTATCCACGAGCTACTAGTCGAGCTTTGTTCTTCAATATTCTGCCTAACTCATCGAGTTTCACCTTGTAAACCCATTTCAAAGTGAGTAATTGCACTTGATCCGGGCATGGGACAAGTTCCCATACTTCAAGACGTATAAATTCATTGAGTTCTTCTTGCATAGCTTCTATCCAACAGGATTGAGTAAAAGCTTCTTGCCATGTCTTAGGTTCAACTTCAGTGAGAAACGCATCAAAATGACAAAACATTGCATTTTCTTGTAGCTAACTTCGTGTGGATACCGGACGATTAGGGTCACCAATAATAGAATCTATAGGATGATCTTTTGTCCACTTACTGTTATGTACACAAATCCATGGATTGGAGTAGACTATAGCAGGAGCTTCCTCTGAGGTGGACGACCCGACTTGATTAGGGTCGGGAATTGGTACACCAAAGAATGGAAGTTCACGCATTTGAGCGAATTCCAAATCGTGATCATCATCATCCTCTTCATCATCAATAGGCATGACATGGGTAGTTGAAACAGGTGTTGGTTGAGAATTACTTGTTGATGGTATATCTTGACCAATTGTAGGTGCATATGTGCCTGATTGTGCTTCGGTTGCTGGAGCGACAACTTCGGTGACCAGAGCTATTACCTCAGGTTCTGGAGCAACAATACTGGGAGGAGTAAAGAATTCATCAAAGAACGGTTGAAACATCGTATCCCATTCATTCCTAGTAGGTGGTGTGAATGATGATGAAGTAGGGTTATTTGGGACAAGACAAGAACTAATGTTACTGGGTCCCATTTCATGAAGTGCGTGTTCAGAGCTGCTTTGCTCAGAAGCCATTGCTGTCAGCTCATCAAAATCAACATTCATAGTTTCGAGGATCTTGCGAGAGTTACGGTTGTAGATTCGGTATGCCTTCTTTGCGGCTGCGTAACCAATGAAAATACCAATATCAGCCTTTGGTTGAAGTTTTCCCAAATTGTCACCATCATTATTTGGATAGCAAAGAGAACCAAATACATGAAGATATGATAAATCTGGTACTTTACCATGTAGAAGCTCATAAGGTGTTTTACCATGGCGTTTACGAATTAGTGACCGGTTTTGGGTGTACACTGCTGTAGATACTGCTTCTGCCCATAAAAAAAATGGAGCCTTTGTGTAAATTAACATCGTTCAAGCAACTTCCATAAGTGTGCGATTTCGCCTTTCAACGACACCGTTTTATTGTGGAGTGCGAGCAACGGATGTTTCATGAGAAATGCCAACTTCTTCATAGTAATCACGCAAGATTTGATTCACAAATTCAGTTCCATTATCTGTACGAATGCGTCAGACAGTAGTGTTGATACGCACTTGAATCATCTTGAGAAATCCGATGATGAATTTAGGTGCCTCATTTTTTGTTGTAAGAAATTTCACCCATGTAAACCGAGAGTAATCATCGACAATTACGAGGATGTACTTTCTGCCACTAAGACTTTCAACACACATTGGCCCACAAAGATCCATATGCAACAAATAAAGTTTCTCTTGGTTGGTTTCTTCCGTCTTGGGTTTGTAAGATTTCTTAGTGCTTTTCCCCATTGTACACGTGGAACACAAATGATCCTTGTGAAATGAAAGTTTAGGAAGACCACGAACAAGTTCGTTTTTCGCCAAATGATTAATAGCGTCAAAGTTAAGATGAGATAACCGTCGATGCCATAACCATGACTTAGTCTTCGATGCTTTGGAGAGAAGACATATGGGAGAAGCGGCCATCATGTCTTGTAGAGACAAAGTGTACAAATTATTCCCTCGAGTACCTTTCAATAAATCAACCCCTTCCAAATTACGAATGAAGCAGGTATGCTCTCGAAAAGCAACTTCTAGGTTTGCATCACAAAATTTTCCCACAGAAAATAAGTTGTGACCGAGACCTTCCACATAATACACTCTTGAAATTATAACATTCCCAATATGATATTCACCATAACCCATTATCTTTGCAATATGATCATTTCCAAATCGAACTGTACCAAGAAACTTGCTGATGAAATTTCTGAGCTGAGAGCGATCTCCGGTCATATGCTTGGAGCAACCAGAGTCCAAATACCAGAGAACAATTTGGACCACCTGTTTTCAATAACAACAGTAGACAATGCATTGAAAACTATTGGTTCCGGAGTGTTAGCAGATAGAGATATAAGATTATCAGAATTGCTAGCATTTATGAGACCCTTAGATTTCCTGCATTTTCTAATGTGAGTTTTAGCACTAACAGGTTTTACTGTTCCAACTTGCTTAGGTTTTGGATTATTCGCGGGCACTACAGTGAGAGTAGACCTATTTAAAGGGCACTTGGTTCCTACAGTAGTGTCGGTGTTCCTAGTTAAAGGACACGCTTGTGTTTTGGTAGCCTTGGTACTCCTAGTTAAAGGGCACGCTTTCTTCGCTGTAGTGGGAGTTATCCTAGTTAAAGGGCACATATTTCCTACTATAGTTAAAGTTCTACCAGTGGGGCGCCACATCCAACCAACTTGGGTTAACACTTTCCCAGTCGGTTTCCATTCTAATCCATTTTTCCGGGCATTCATCTCATTCACATGGTCAATAAGGCAAGAATCATGACGACTAGAAAACATACATTCATTGCAATTCCAACATTTCAAATTAGAATTCACAGTAGGCTTAGAACGCTGCACAACCGCAGAGCCTTTAGGTTTAGCTACATGATTCTTTTTATTCAAAACAGAAATAACATTCCTAGGATGGGCTTCTACTTTCTTCTTCTCTTGACTACTAGATGGGGGAAAGATCCTATCATTCTTCTTGTTTCTTTTAAGCTTAGATCTTTGAGCCTTAGTAGTGGTGATTACTCCTATAGAAGGCAACACGGGAATATTAGAAGCTTGTTTTGATTCCGCCTTATCTTTAGTGACCAAAGTTTGAGATGGTTTAGTCCTAGGGCCCTTATTAAATGGTGTGACGGCTATAAGGTTCCTTTTGATTGCACTAGAGGACGATGCTGAGACAGTGGCTGCGTTATCCACAACATTCTTACCTTTTATAGTAAGAAGTGTTTCCTTTAACTCAGCCAAGACTAGATTCTTATCACAAATTTGTTTCCTCAAATCAGATATTTCCACCGACTTCCGATTCAATTGTTCAATCAATGATTGATTCTATGCGGTGGTATTAACACATGCGGGCTTTACTGAATCGAAGAGTCGTGTATCTTTCTGTTTTAAGTTATCAACTTTGGAAAAAATCTTGGAAACTCGATTATCTAGATCAAGTTTAGAATTATCAGCGGCCTCAAGTACGTTCACACAGTTAAGCTCCTTAGATTTCTCTATGTCTATCGGCAAAGGTTTAGCAACTTTGTCACTTGGCTGACGCTGTTTTGATTGTAAATTCAATCGAAAATTCTTTTCAAAGTTTGTATCATCGATATTAACACCTTCGAATGACATTTCAAAGATTTCTTGAATAAATTGTTGCTTGCATTCAAGCGAAATACAATGTGTTTGAATCTCATCAAAACGTTTTGAAAGCGAAGAATATGAATCTTGAAGCTTTAAAAATTCAGCGTCAGATTCGTGACAAGTACTATCTACCATCTGATCCACAGATTCAACATTATGCACAATAGAATCATTATCAACACTTTTTTCACACAGACGGAAACTATATCATGAGACATCACTTGTTTAAGAAGCTGATCATTTTGGCGAGAAACCCGTTCTATTTCAAGTAAACTGTTTTCATAAGCATCATCCATTTCATTGAAAACACGTTTAACTTCTTCTATTTCCAAATTAAATCTTGATCAAGATTACTAAGACAAGCTTTAACATTCTTTACAAACGGAAAAATTTCGTCTCGGAACGCAACTCTAGTGTGCTCAAAGTTCCATTCACCTTCCGTTATGGCCGTGGCCGTCGTACGTTCCAAAATGACCTTGTCAAAATCGGCTAAGTGTTGGTGAACCGCATTTAAGTTAACGGACGCCTTACTTACCGGTGGAAGTAACTTCGTTAAATCCGTTTTGACGAGTGTAGGAGACGTACTAGGAGGGTTTTCATTTGACAAACTTGGGGGCACAAGAACTGTTAGTTCAACTAATTCCTTTTGTAAGCGAATTCGTGTCTTTTTGGAAAGTTGATCTTTATTATGCTTATCATAATCAATCGTATGGAATTTTGAAAGCATTTTAGAATGAGTTTCTTCCGCAAGTGACTATGTCTCCTCAGTACTACGAACAAAAGGTGCTTCTTTCAATTTGCCAATTATGGTCATATCATAAAGACCGGGAATATATTCCTGAGCTTGTTTTGCATAACCAGGATTAAGTGGTAAATCTTGAAGACGCTTAAGTTCGAGTTCTTTAAATGATTTAGTTAAAAGATAAACCTTTTCTATGGAAGCGTATTGTTTTAAAAGCTGTTGTTCTTTGAATTTAAGAAGTCTGGTAGCATTAATTTCCGATTCAAACTTTTTAGACTCGAGAGTTTCGAAATCCATTTTAAGTTTCTGAAAATCATTGACAACCGACTCTTTTGCTTTTAATTCATTGGAAAGATTAGCTTTTAATGATTCTATTTCTTTCAAGTGTTCAATCTTTTCAAAACGAAATTGGTCAAATTCAGAACATGTTATTTTCTCTGCTTGAGGGACCATTTCAAAAGTTTTGACCTTTTCTTTATGCAACGCAAGCTCAGCGGTTAGGGTGGAATTCGTATCTACGGATTGTCTGAGAGCCATATGCATTTGATCAATAATATGTTTAGGCACCATGACCAAATCATGTTGAGCATAAGATTCCATACCCGTCGTAGCATTTGGTTGAGGTTCACTCAAATGTGTAGGATTGGGTACCACATCATTTGAGTTACTAGTTCCCGTATGCTGTTC
This sequence comes from Glebionis coronaria, assembly GCA_025667525.1. NCBI lineage: Eukaryota > Viridiplantae > Streptophyta > Magnoliopsida > Asterales > Asteraceae > Glebionis > Glebionis coronaria. The sequence goes on along the minus strand of CM046875.1, from coordinate 605,250,862 downwards.
GAGGTTGTCATTTTCATGCCCAACTTGATGTGGGTTATCATCATTACCAAGATTGGTTGTGGTGGGTACCTCACTGACGACATCAGAACCGTAGTGAGAGAGATTAGCAACGAGAGGAGCTTGGGCAGAGTGAATGTCATCACAATCCGAATCATATGCGTCAAGATCATCTGCTTGATAAGTTGCATTAGAAGTGGAAATGACTGCAATGCCTTCAGTATCTGTTGCCCCTGGGTCTGCAAGAAATGCTAACTCCTCTGAATCCAAAATCTTTCCCTTAGACTGAGCATCGACCAAATACATCTTCTCATGAAACCATGCATCATCCCTTCTCCTTTTCGGCTGAGAGCATTGCCTAGCCATATGACCTTGTCCTCGACAATTGTAGCAAGTCACAACCTTTTGAGGACCAATGGGGTTTCCATTTCCATTAGCTTGAGAATTCACAGCTTGATCATTCACAGTCCTTGTAGGAGGTCCATATGAATTTTGCCTTCCCTGAATAGGTTGCACTGTTACTTGACCATCTTGAACAGTAGCTTGTTGTCGAGGATTTGAAGAGGTGAGGAGCTGATTGTTTGTTGGTGGAAGTCCTCTAGATGCAACAAGTTTTGACAAGTAGGCAGTGAGATATTTTAGAACATCAGCTGGCGTATCATTTGGAGTAAAGACTGGTGCTTGGATTGGTGGAAGTTCATTAGAGTAGAAAGCTTGTGCTGGTTGTGCTTCTATTGGAAAATATCCTTGCTGAGGTGTATAGCCCATTGGAGAAGTGTTGGCTTGTGATGGTGATGTCTGATATGGTGGTTGCTGTGGAAAAGATTATTGATGAACACTTTGTTGAAATGCTTGCTGTGGCATCATTGGTGGTTGATAAGATGGTTGCTGTGGTTGCTGATAGGTGTGTGGTGGTGGCTGCTGCAAGTATGATGGTTGTTGATAAGTATAAGCCATGTTTTGTTGAGAAGCATACATAGCAAGTGGATCATGAACTTGAGATTTAGACAACCGAGCCTCGATTACATGGCATTCGTGTTGTTGAAGAAAAGCTTGAAGTTGATCCACATTGGTGTTATGCAAGTCCTTAGCCAATTTAACATCCGTCACGTACTTTTTCCATTCTGAAGGAAGAGTGTTCAAATACTTGGTATTCAATTGAAACGTAGGAATTGCCATGCCATAGATATTGATCTCATTCAACAAAAGGGCAAATCTCAGATAGTAGTCATTGAGAGTCTCCCCTGGCACATAGGCAAACTTATCAAAAGTATCATAAAGCTTACACTCTCGTTCTTGTTTAGTTAACGAGGTGCCTTGCATTAGAACACGAATTCTATCCCATAACTCTTTGGCAACTTTATGTTTGCTGACGAGTTTGTAGACATCTGGAGGAAGGGCTTGGAGAATGATGTTTGTAGCATACTTATCACACTTGTCTTGAATCTTCATATCTCCAGTCAATTCACCTGTTGTGCGAGGACGAGTTGTTGTACCTTCCGTCACTATACCATAATCTAATGGTCCATTGAGCACCGATGCCCAAATGAGATGTCCATTCTCTTTGTTCAACATGTAAAGTTCCATTCTGGAAGTCCAATCCTCGTACATAGAACTTTCCAACATTGGTGGACGATTATCCGTACCCGAGAGGATGGACTTATCCGTAAGAGATGTGTACTCCATTTCGATAAGTTAAGATTTACAAATTTGATCGGTCAATGAAAGAAAGTAAATGTATTTGTTGTTGTGTGTTAAAGCCGAGAGATAATGTTGAAATCCCCTTAATTATGTCCTCGATAAACCAAAAAATCCAAGTCAAAATTTCACCCGATTGTTAAAAATTTTCAAAAACACGTTTATGAAAAAAAAATGTTGGACCGCAACACGTGATCGCAGTGGAGATCGTACTCACTATGATCGTACTCCTTGATCGCACTCAACGATCGTAGTGGTGATCGTACTCCCTTATCGCAACAAGTGATCGCAGTGGTGATCGCACTCCCTTATCGCAACAAGTGATCGTAGTGGTGATCGCACTCCCTTATCGCAACAAGTGATCACAGTGGTGATCGTACTCCCTTATCGCAACAAGTGATCGCAGTGGTGATCGCACTCCCTTATCGCAACAAGTGATCGCAGTGGTGATCGCAGCGAGTGATCGTACTCCCTTATCGCAGTGAGTGATCGTACTCGGGATCGTAACGAGTGATCGTACTCGTGTTCCCAGCGAGTGATCGTACTCGTGATCGTGACCTTGGATCGCAAGTAGAAACCCCCAGGGTTTATGCAATCGCAACAATCAGATCGTACTATGGATACCAACTTACCACTTTTCTCAGACAGTACAATAACACAATCAATTCGAGATTCTAAGCCTAAAAATGAATCAAACACCCAAAATGTTTTGTGTTTTTAACCCAAATAACAATACCAAATCACTATAACAAGTAACAAGATGAAGTATATCAAGATTAACTCATAAAAACACAAAAAAAAATTGGTTCATGTGATATTGGATCAAAAATGGCGAGAGAATCAAGAACACAAACACAAAAACCAAACAATCATCCCATGGCTCTTGATACCATTTGTAGGAAATGTAAATCTAGCTTATGTTTTAGAGAGAAAGAGATAGAAACTTGGTAGAATCAAACACACTTCTAGAGAGAGAGAAATGAAAGAACTATGTGTAAAATTATGATGAATCCACACCCTCTCCATCTAAGGAGAGGGTTTATATATACCCAAGCCCATGAGATGGGCCTGGGCTTACATTGGGCCATGGCCTTAGTCTTTGTGGACTAGGCTTTGATAACTTTGTTTAACTTAATAACAAGAACTACGAGCTACTACTTAATCTATTGTCGGTGTGACCGAATCTTCCTAAATACGTAAAAGCGTATTTCCAACAGCTATTAGGAAACTTGATAACTATCCCCTAGACACGACTTAGGCTAATAAATAAATACATAACATTTTCCACCTTAGGCTTATATTAGCCTATCCCAACACTTAGCAGCTCCAAGCAGTGTTGTAACTTGCGTCCATGTACATCATTGTGTTCAATACTCACCTTCAGAACTTCAACCGTCTTCGCCAAGACTTCTCTGATAAAGTGATAACGTACATTGATGTGCTTAGTCCTATCATGAAAAACATGATTCCGCGATAATTGAATCGCGCCCTGATTATCACAATTAACTGCAACAGTGTTAGTCTTCACGCCTAACTCTTACAAGAATCCCCTTAGCCAAATAGCTCCTTCACAACCTCCGTAAGTGTCATATACTCCGCTTTAGTTGTCCACAAAGCCTCCTTGTACTGCAACTTAGCTTCCCAGCTCCTCACACATCCATGTATTAGCAACCCGTACCTTGTGATTGATCTACCCATGACAGTGATCGATCTACCCATGGTGTAGTCAAAATCCACAAAAACTTGTACGTATGTCTGTAATCCACTATCAAACCTATCCAACATACTCACATCTGCAGATGCTATGTCAGGTCTTGTGTAGACCACCTGATACTCCTGGCTTCCAACCGCATATATATATGACCACTTACCATTCTTTTCCACATCACAGTCCCCTGATAGACTACTCTCTAGCGACAGCGTAGAGTGTCCCTTCAACAAAGTTTGTACAAATTTTCTGTTGTAAAACCTGGACTGTGATACCCTCAGAGTATTACCACTCTGATTCCTGATGATCTTAATACCAAGTATATTTCCCTTTGCTTTTACCAGCAAACCCTTAGTAACCGAGATCTCAGCCTTGAATCCGCAAGAAAATACCATACAATCTATATAGAGAAATAGATGTATGAACAAACCTGGTGTATACTCCCAGTAATAACCATATCTGTTGTCACTGCTTTTCCGGCAACCGTTGCTGAGCACATACACATCTAACTGAGTATCCATTTCTTCTTTCAATCTAGCCATCCACTTGGAAAGAACCTCACAAGCAACTGTATCATTGAAAGTCAATGACTCATGTGCATAAATCTTCTCCACTGCAGCAACTGTAAAAGCAGCCTCATTACTGTCTTCTCTATACTTGAATAGTTCCCGTGCTAAGTGTTGCTCCCTATCACGTGCTTGATGATAGTATATCAAATCTCGAGTTTGTACTTTCTTTGGAACAACTACATGACCAACATTCCCCCGAGGTTCCACCTCAAGTGCTTGATCCTCCCGATATTCCACCTTAAACTCAACTCCTTGCAACACCTGCATTGAATTTGTACATACACCAGAACCAATGAAAGTTTTCTTGTATTTCCCACTTTCATTGAAACCCATATTCCTATAAAGCACTCCCTTTGAAGTAGCTTCATCTAACCTCCAAAGTTGATAAACATTCATACCTTTACGGTATCCTAGGAATATGCACTTGACCTTAACCGGTTCAAGCATCCCTTGCTCAGTACTAGCAAGCCAACCAAAAGAACCCAACATATCTATAGTCTTCTTGAATCCAATCGCTGCTGATGGTGACCTATTATCTAGATATGTATACATGGTTGTATCCTCTGTCCAAAAAACCTTGGACATACCACACTTAATCAGAAAACAACGTACCTTATCCAAGAGTGTCACGTTTGTCTTTTCAACCAACCCATTCTGCTGTTGTAACCCTGCAACATCCAAATGTTTGGCGACCCCACTCTTCATACATTGTTGTGTAGACTTCTGATTACAAGAATCAAGAACATCACATGTCTTGATCTTCCACCCAGTCTAAAATTTTCCTAACTGCTTCCTACCCTTCATTGTCTTCCCGGTCATAGCCTGATCGTTCAGGGTATATACGCAATTAGCCCTTCTGGTTCCTGATAGTACCACTAGTGAACCCTTTATAACCTTGATCTTGCCCGACTGCATCTTTACGGTAAAACCCTATTTTTCAAGAGTGCCCAACGATATCAAGTTTCGTCTTAAATCCGGAACATACTTGACGTTGTCCAACACGAAAGTACCCTCATTCGTACTCGAACCTTTCTTGTCCCTCGTACACGGCATTCCCTACCATCACCCAGTAGTACATTACCACCGTCATACTCCGTAAAATCAACCAAATAATCTCTCCTGTGTGTCATATGGTATGAGCCCCCTGAATCCATGATCCAGTCCAAAAGTTCATCAACACTTATAACCATCATAACATCAGCATTGTCATACCCATCAGCTCCAGAACCGGATACCTGATCTTTACTCTTGAGAAAACCTTGAGATTTCTTGTGATTATACCTGGGACAATCCCTCTTCAAATGATCCCCAGACTAACATATATAACACCTGAGTTTGTTGCTCCTTCCTTGTGACCTTGACCACGAACTATTTTCACCCTGCTCCATATCTCTATGATTAGATCTCTCCCTCACATACAACCCTTCACCACCATCACCCTTTGCTTCCGTCATCTTCTGAAGTTCCCTAGAATTAAGTGTCACGACCACGTTTTCTAGCTTCAAAATATCCCGACTGTAGAAACTAGAAGGGGGGGGGGGGGGGGGGGGTTGAATAGTTTCTAGTTAGTTTTCAAAACATTTTGGCTTAATCCACTGTGCGCGGTTCCTTATGTGTACCCGCTGTTCTTTATCAATAAAGAACCTCCGGTCCATTTAGGGAACCGCCGACAGTGAACTTAACCTTTTGTTGCATGTTAAACTTTGACAATCCTTTGTATCAAATTCTCGATCAAGCTTGACTAGATATGAGATGTGTTTGATTGAAAGATAAATACTACAGGTAAGTAAACACACAAACACATCAAATCAAGAGTACATCAAGCAATAGTCTAAACACTAAGCACACACGTACTAAGCATAAGCTTTTCCGCAACTAGGATGTTTAGACTAAGTGATGTACACTTGACCATAATCTAAACACAAAGCACACACGTACTAAGCTTTAGCTTTTCCGCAACTTAAATGTTTAGATTATGAGATGCACACAACACACAACATATAAATACATCTATAATAGTAAAGACATAAATGTAAAGGAAAGTACCGACACGATGATTTATAGTGGTTCGGTCACGAAGCTCCTCTTCGCCCTACTCCACTCCTCGAGTACACCTTACTCGAGATTTACTTCACTAGTCAACAAACTCCTTAAGGTGGAGAAACCATACACAACGTCGCTTATCCAATTTCCGACTCTAAGCTAAAAGTCGAGTCCTAATCTTAGGTAGGACCAATCTACACAACGTCGCCCACTTCACCGTTTTACGACACAAGGCTAGATGTCGAGTTCTAATCGAAAGATAGAACCAATCTTCACGACTCTTCACTTTGAAGCTAAGTGAGAACTACACTAGACACAACTACATCACTTTATAGTTTAGTGAGAACTCACAAGACACAACCACATCACTTTATAGTTTAGTGAGAACTCACAACTCTTCACAACTACACAACTCTTTACCCTAGTTATGTTTTATGGCCCAACATAACAAACCTTGTGTTTTATGGCCTAAACACATAAACAATATAGATCTAAGTACTTATCACTTAGATCTATGACTCTAACACTATATCAAAGTATTAACAAACTTGGATCTACACAACTAACACCTAATCGAAGGATACCCATCACTTGGATCTTCTACCCATACAAACACATCCAAGTGTACCCACAACTTGGATCTTCTACTTATACATAGTAGGAAGACTAAAAACATAACTTAGATCTATATAAGGAGAAATCTTCATCATGTAGTGAACCCAACACATCATGGTAATGATAGTGTTCTTCTCTTTGCACTTGAGAGGATGAGAAGATTGAGGATAGAATCACATCTTAAACAAGATTAATCAAAACTAACTAATCAAGGATCTAAGATGGTTTTGAAAGAAAATGTGCAAAAAGGATTAAAAGAAAATCTGGAAATGATCCACTATTTATAGGGCAACATTGCAACGGTAAAAAACACCCACGGTTCCTTATCTCTACCCGCGGTACCTTATCAATAAGGAACCGCGGGTTCCTTTAAGAAACCTCCGCGTCGGAGTCCGTGTAAATTTGTCCTTTAGTGGGAATATGCCATCTGGGATAGTTTATACCCTTAAAGGATATTCCTTTGGCATATGGAATATGCCAAATTCAAATTTCCATTTTCTTTTTAATAAAACATTTTCTTAAAAATAAAGTTAATTAAAATCTTTTATCACATTTGATTAAAATGTGAGTTTTAAGAAAATATTAATCCTTGATCACTTAGTTAGGTTAATGACATGTTTGTACATACCTTGAGTGATTCATGCCGAATGCGGTCTTGGAGGTGTCGAGAGAAGTATACAAATGTATTCTTGAGTGATTACGAGTACCTTAACATTTTACATAATGTATTGCGAATTATACGTTTGTCATCAACAAAACAAAAAGAGATTATATCGACAAAGCATCGTAATGTTTGCACTAACAATCTCCCCCTTTTTGATGATGACAAACAAGTAAACCGCAACACATATTAAAATGCATAAGTTACTCGTTTACACTTACTTCTCCCCCTTTTGTCGAATCAAAAAGGTAGTCAACCTCTTGAAGAAGAGAAGAATCAATTTCGAGAGAGCACACGTCCAAAGTGATAGTCATCTATAGCACGTCATTTGATGAAGAGAAGAATTGAATTCACGAGAGCTTGCATCCTAAAGGTAGTCTTCATATTGTAGAAGAGGAGGATCGACTTCGAGAGAACATGCATCCAAAAATCTAATCATCCATTGTGGTTGTCGTTTGAGAGGCGAGAATCCAAACCATAAACCCATCATCCAAAGATATCGAGCTTGCGTCATCTTAGTGAAGTCTTCAATCACCATAGGTTAACTAACTCCATGCATAATAAAATGCTTATCTTCAAGATTCCAAAATTCATTACTAGCAAGATATTCGATGAATGATCGCAAATGTAATGACTTGAACTCTTTCAAATGCTCCCCTTGATATGAGCTCCCCCTTGCTTGAGATACCAACAAAGCAAGAATAGTGACGAGCTACAAAAATGGGTTAGAAGTGTCCTACAAAACAAGGGTAGTAGACAAGAGCATATATAAAAAGAGGATGATAAACAAGTCGTTTGCACAAACAATGACAAGCATTCAAGAAAGAAGTGTGCACGCGATGCTATCAACAAAATAATAAATAAAGGAGAGGATCGTGACACGATCAATTCACAATTGTTTGAATAGAGATAGAAAAGAAACATCCATACCAATTGTATTGACAATATGTCAAAGGGTAAAAAGCTTAGAATTTTTGGAATCACCCAAGAAAATTCAAGATTTAACCCTCAACTCTCAAAAAAACAAGGAGAGGATTTTGAGGAAATCAATTCAAAATTGTTGGAGTAGAGGTAGAAAAGAAACATCCAAGAATTTGAAGATATCATCTCAAGGGGTTAAAATCTTAAAATTGATGGAATCACCCATACCAATTGTAAATTTTAACCGCAATCAACTCTAAAAAAGAGGAACAAAAAGATCTCAACCTAGAGACATTTTTGACCAAAAAAAAGAAAACCAAAAGCGGATAAATCGACGCTTTAAGAAAAAATCAGGATATAGGACATTATAGGCAAAAATGCGTATGAATGTCGACACCAAATGGTGTTTATCATACGATAAACTACATGCTCAAAGTTTCGTAGCTCTTCTCAATCATTATGGATGTTCAAAGAACAATTACATGATGAGGAAAGGGTAAGGCTCGACTCAACTTAGTTTAGAAAGACTAGAAGAAAGAGAATCGACTCAGAAGAGCATGATTAAAATGAATTGAGAGAGACTCAACAAAGAAGTTAAGGATAACTTCACAAGCTAATTCATGAATACTATACCTTAGAAGGTGATAGTGAAATCTCGAAAGAAAATGAGAGAAGAAACTCAAAAGAAGCTCAAGAAGACATGAAGAGTTAGTACAAAATCTAACACATAATCAAGTAAGCACATAGGAGAATTCATGCAATGCCTAATGTAATCATAAGCATGTAGTAGCAATTAAGCAAGCATTAAAGTAAAGATCATAGAGATTAATGTGCAAGGCTAAATGTACTCTAAAGACTTATCTAGAAAAGGCAAGCCTAATAAAGTCTACAATAAACCAATGCAGAGAAGGTGCACAATTAACACATATGGCAAGCAAGAAACATGATTACTTAAAAATAGAAGACTAAGTAAAACATGTTATCACTTAGAATTTAAGGACATGCATGAGTTAGACACATATAAGAGATATTATATCGGAATTTCTTAACAAAGACAAAACCTTTATAATAAGCATGCATTCATTAACTTATCAATTAATCATATAGCATAAGGATAAACAAGAAGACATATAAGCAAGTAGCATACAAGCAAGTCATCTATCTAGATATCACAAATCAAGCTACATGTAATGTAAATCTCCAAGAAGATTCCTTATTCTTATTAGTTTAAGAAAATGACTCAAAATAAGAGAAAAGAAAGAAACATAATAACAACAAGATCTAAGACTCAAAGAAAAATCATGTTGAAAAACATGAAAGGAAATAAAAGAGAATAAAGATCATACAAAGATGTATAAAAAAAACAAGCCTAAAACTTAAGCATAATTTTAATCTTAGTTACACTAGAATCCTAAGATTTGCTTAAATTAGATGTCTTAGCAATAAGCAATCCACATGATTAAATGAATGACAAGGGTGGTGGCGGAATTTGGTGGGGTGAAAGGTGAAGTCACCAAGGGTTCAACAAAGTCATTCACAATGGGAATGCTTTGGATGGGTGATGTGGGTGTGTTTGAAGGGGTAAAAGGTGAAGTCACCAAGGTATCAACAAAGTCATTCATAATGGGAATGCTTTGGATGGGTTGAGGTAGTGATGTAGTGGTTTTTAGTCGTTTACTATCTTTTAGGAAAAAGAAAGCAAAAACCAAAGTCGTAGCAAGTATTAGTAATTACGTTTTGTGAAAAACGCAAATACCGACAATCGAGTTCGTTCTCGGTGAAGGTATGGTGTTTAGCCAACAAAATTAGACGTTATTTATTCAAGTGATAACGTTTTTGGATAGAAAGAAAGAAGGGAAAACGGAAACGAGTTACGTTAAAAACGGTCGGAAACGCGTATACGTACGAACGTAAAAACGCGACCCAACAAAAAATTCCACCTAAAAATTAATTAGAAATCACTAAAAAACTCTAAAAAGTATAACTAAGAAAATTACGAAAACCAAAAATTTTGAGAATGATTAAATTATTTTATATTAATATTTAAAGTTGATTAAAAATACTAAAAATAAAACTAGCTAAGAAAAAGACAAAATTCAACTTTTAGACTTTGTAAACCTAAAACATTTTATTTAAAAACTAAAAAAAATATTTTGAAAATTTTTCTAAACTTTTTTCTATATTTTATAACTTCTTAAAATTTAAAATGAGAATAATCCTAGAAAATAAATAATAAAAATAAAATTATGAAATTTAAACTATACAAAAACAAATTTATTTTTCCTACGTCCTAAATGACAAATTAAAATTTTAAAAAAAAGAATTATATATTTTTTTGACTTTTAAATAATTTTTTTATGAATTATTTAAGATTAAAACTAATTAAATGACTTAAAAATATCAAACTATTTTATAAAAAACCCAAAAAATTATGAAAAATGCCTAAGTTAATGAAAAGCCTAGGAAAATAAACTGGACTAATCAGCTTATCCAATAAGCTTGAAAAGCTATGAATAAGCTACAACTTTTATATATATAAAAAAAAACTAAAAAGAAAAATTAAAAAAGTATAAAGAAAAAAAGAAAGGAAATGTTTACAAAAAAACTCTAAGAGAGCAGGTGGTTAACAAGAGTTGTGCTGCGTATGTTTGGGTGCTATGGTCAAGGGTTCGAGACCCTTTCCTGTCACTTTTTGGTTTTATTTTCTTTTATTATCAGCTTATAACCTGAGTAAAAACTGTATGAATGAAAACTGAAACCAACAATTAACAATAAAAACTAATAGAACAGATGGTTGAACAGTGGGCTGCTGTGTCTATGTTGATTCGCAGGTCAGGGGTTAGAGCCCTGCTTCTCTCTCTTTTTTATGGACGTTTTTTTTCTTTCTTATGTGTTTCTATATACCTTCTGTAAATGCAAGTACACACCCATCTACTCTCTCTTTTTTACTTTCACACCATAACAGCATTGTGGTTATCCTACCAAGATATCAAAATAACATTTTTTTTAATTAACTTTTTTTACAACTCAACCACCCCTAATGTTTTCAACTGATATGTCTAAGGCTACGGTTTTTTTTTTCTCTTTGCGTTCAACACAGCAATTCAACACCCTCACCAATTTCTTATTGTTCAACTCTTACTACAGCTGCTATTATACCACTATTTCAATATCATACAAAAATAAATTAAAGACAACCTCAACAATTGCAGTAATAAATTAAAAGCACTTTTTTTACTACTCCAGTACTTAACCAAATCACTACTCCAATACGAGTACTTAACAGAACCAAAAATAAGAAGAGAAAAAAAACTACTACTTAAATAGAGCAGACATATCATATACGTAGCATGACAACAACAATAACATCTAAAAATCATAAGCTAATCTAAAAAAATATATGCCGAAAACTTGAAAACTTGATTGATACCTTCAGCGAGAACATTGACAACTGCGAATCGACAACCAACCATACAAAATAAAACCAAACGGCAACCAAAATCAGTCACCACTTATACTCTTTTTCTTTCAACCGATCAGTAGCAACAACATATCATTCTCTTTTTTTTCTTCTTATCAATACAATCACACTCTTTTTTTTTTCTTCACAGTATCAACATAAGCAACCAATCTCTCCTTTTTTTTCTTTTCGGCAGCAATCAACAAAACACCTTTCACCCTCAATTTTTTTTTCACTCAGTGAAGTAACAACATAATACTATCCCCCTTTTTTTTTAAACAGTGGCTGCAACAACAATATCCACTCAAGCAAACAAAGAATCAGTAGAATTACAAGATAACACAAAACAAAGCAGACACTAGCACTTCTATACCACACTTGGGCAGATTTTTTCTAAAACTTACAAAATAAACTTTTTAACTAAAACCTCGATTCTTACATCTAAAATTAACTATCCTAAGCTAGATAAAGGCGATGCAGAGCTAAGCTAGGGCTATGGTATCAATTTACTCAAGACCCCCCGGCTGTCCCAAACACCCCTTTCACAGCCTTGGTAAGCAAATTTCGCAAAACAAAGTTGTCTAAACTTTTGAAAGACTAGAGATTTATGGTGAATATACTTGCAAACCTATAAACTAACAGACTGCACCAAATGAATCACAAATTCGAACACAAGAAACAAAAAAATCACATAAACATCAAGATTTGCATCAAACAAAATGAAAAAGGAGAAATGGTTCACCTCAAGGATATACCATCCATACCCTCGAGTTTTGGAGCTTAAGAGCTAGCTAGAACAAGCTCAAGCTTCCACAATATCCATGCTAAGATTTAACATACGTGAACAGTACCAACAATAATAATAAAATCTGATTTTTTTTCTTTTTTTTGAAAACCTTTCATAAACTCAAAACTTGAAACACTTGAAACCTCCTTGAAATCTTTCTCAAACAGAAAAGTAACTCAAAACAAACTTGTAAAAAATGGAACTCAGATTTATCTCCTCAGTGTACCAACTTTAAAATAATCGAAACGGAATTTCATTTACCTCAAAATACCAATTTTCATTAAACTTAAAAAGGATTACAATTCTGAGAGAAAATCTGGAACAAAACATAAGCTGCTATGACTACTCCTATTTATACTACTAGTTTACAAATGTGAGGAGTACAATTTGAAACCCTAGCCAACTATGAACTTCCATCTTTGCCCTTGGATCTTCAAAAGGATATACCATCTTGATTCTCTCTTCTAGAGGCTTCTCTTGGATATCATGTGATTGAGCAGCTGATTAAAATTCATCACAACCATTAAATTTGATGTGCTCATCACGTTATAAAATCCTGAGCGTCCAAAGAGTCAAAGTACTTTTGTCTTCAAGCAGTCACGTGAGTGGGATAGCTGTTGAGGGGACAAGGGCTTGAGGGGTCATTTTCTGGGTTGGGTAGTGTGATAAGTACATGGTAAAAAACATTTCCCCTTTGGTTAATTGAGTTTGTGTTAGGTGATGTGATGGATTAATACTGGGTGAGGGATTAGGGTTAGGGGTGATGATGATGATGATTAGTTCAGGGTTATATTAGTTTTAGGATTTAAGACATGTTTCCCTAGTTAACTAAAATTTGACTGGTTGTTGACTTGGGCTTCCTTATACAAACCGAGTAGATTAATTGGGTATAGATGGGCTTAAACCGGGTTTGTAATGGGTATGGGTTTAGTAATAGGCAAAATACCCCCTGAGCTTACATGATTTTGGCAAATCATGTTTTCACAGCCTTCTTGTTCATTTCCTTTGATAATATCTTTGGCTTATTGAATATTTAGTCCCTCCACTTTATCAATCTTGAAGTAAGGGCCATTTGTGCACAATGAGTATTCTTCAAGGGCTGTTTTGGTATTATATTGAAACTTAAGGACCAATCTTGTACAAATGATTCTTGAGGGGTCATTTGTGACAAGTCTTCAAAGTTGAGGGGCCAAACTTGACAAATCTTTAAACTTCAAGGGTATTTTTGGAAAACCATCGTTCGGGTCCGGTTCTTTGTGCAGCTTCGCTTTCCCGTGTTCGTTTTTGTGTGATTCTTGTAGTCTTTTGGTGAATTCACGATATCCGTACCTAAAATACACAATGAACAAACACAAGCATATATTGGGGTATTTTATGATATTTTTGGTCATTTTAAGCCCGATTTGGACAATGAGACTATGTATAATTGTAGTCTCATCACTTCCCCATACTAAACCATTGCCGTGTCCCCACGCAATGCTAGAATTAAGTATCATAGCACTTCCAAAATTCATTTTATGATGACATTTATTGAAGATTTAAACTTAAATAAGCTACTACATGTGTTTTAGACATAATGTATTGTTTTCATCACGGTTAAATGACTTTTAGGATCATAGAACAAGAACACGTGAATGCTTCGTTAGAAATAATTTCGTCGTCCTCGATTTTCACCCAATTCCATGCTAAGCGTGTAACGAGATCATTGTTATTATAAGTTAGCAACACGATCATATCTCATGAGTGTTAATTACGAACCAAAACTCCCTTATTACTACTTGGTATCTCTTATATTTTATTTTGTCTTAATGATCACGAGGATACATCATTGACTTATGCGTGAATAGAGATTAAGTCTAAAAATAGAGTTTTAACGGTGTAACCAAAATCGTTAAATCAATAATTCATCCCAATAGACAACGATGTCAAAAAATTAAGTCAACAAGAAGGATCGATAAACACGGTTTTATAACGGTTTTGAACATGAGACTTATTACCAAGACTTTTATATGCCCCCTAACGGAAGGGCCTTATTATCATTGGTTTACCTCTGATAATTGTAAAATCACACTTGTTTAGGAAAACAAGGCAATAATATAGGGTAAGCACGACGATTTAGGAAAACCGTGTGTAAATGACCCTAAAAGTGAGTTCGTTCTCTCGAGGAGGCACGTGTGTTGTGTAATGAATGATTGATTATGTTTTTGATTATTAATGAGAAGAAAAGAAGAGAAAATGACGAAGACGAAAAAAAAAAATAGAAAAATAAGGCAAAACACTACTAGAAAGTTACGACGTAGAACGTAAAAAAGTGCAAAATTTAAAATTTTATCCTAAAAATTCCTAAAAATTACTAAAAATCCACAATAAAATTCTAAGAGTTTACAAAAAATCCAAACTTGCCAAAACCTTTTAATTAATTTAATAATGACTTTTTAATGCTAATTAAAGCCCTAAAAATCACTTTTAAATATTAAAAAGCCCTATACAAGATTTTATAGTTTGTAAACCTCAAAAATGACCTAATTAAACTAAAAACTATTTTTAAAAATTTTAAAACCAAATTAAACTATTTTTAAACTCCTAAAAACTATTAAAAACTATTAAATCTTAAATTAAATCTAAAAATTAATTGAAAAACCTAAAAATTATATGGAAAGTGAAAAAAGTCCTAATTAATGATAAAGAACCTAGGAAAAATGAAAAAGAAATAAAAATAAAACTTTTTATTTTAATGAATAAAATAATAATAAAATATTCCAAAAAATGAAAAGTTCTCAAATAAATTCTAAAAAATTCTCAAAAATCCTAAATAATCTAACTAAGAAGAAAATGTAAAAAAAAGTTCCTAAAACCTTTTAGTTAATTTTATATTAATTTTTAAAGTTGCCAAAAAACCCTAAAATTAAATAAAATAAAAAATTAAAGTTTTTGAAAACTTTTTTATATGTAAACCTCAAAAATATAAATTAAAACCTAAAAACTATTTTTTTGTATTTTTTAACTACTGTTCACTAATTTTAAATGACTTTCTAAAAATAAAACTAAAAATAATCCTAGAAATTAATTAAATAATGAGAAAAATAAAACTTTTGAACAGAAAAATCCTAAACTCTATTATAATCCTAGGAAAAATGAAAGACACCAAAAATACTTAACCAATAAGCTATAATAAGCTGAAAAGGTCACGGCTTATTTTAGATAAGCCAAAACAAAACCTCCTTAAGTATTTGACTTTGTAAACTCTTACCAGTCAAAGACCCTAGGGCAGATGGTTAGAGCGTATGTGTGTGAGAGGAGTGGCGCAGGTTCGAGTCCTGGCCACGTCCTTTTTGGCAAAATATTTTTTTTTTCTTTTTAGCTTTTAAAAACTCAAACAATACAACTATTAAGCTCACAAACACAAATTCAAAACGATATTTAACCAAGATTAAGCCAAATGGAAACTAAAACGTGGCCATGACTGCTTGTTTTTCTGATGAATCAAGTGAAGAGTTCTTCACTTGTGATGAACCAAGAGGAGCTTGGTTTTGTGACTGTTTGGTGATGTTTTTGGAGCACAATGGCACCCCTACACTCTTTGGAGTGTAGGGAGTCAACAACAAGCAGAAAAACAACACCTAGCACATAAGATCAAAGCAAATCAAGCACACCAAAAGCATATCAAGTTTCTGAGACAAAAATGAGGTCTGGGGACTGTTCTTGGCAGATTACAAGCACACAAATGAATTTCAAAGCCAAAGATCTTGCACACACTTACATAAACTAGCATACAACCAATTGCAATCCTTAAACCTCTTACCACTTAACAGATTTACAAAGATCTTAGCACAATTTGAGCAAAAAATAAGCAAAATAATGACTTATGCAGATTCAAGCATTACTTTTCACTTTTTACCACACAAACAGCTTCAAAACTTGTACCAATCTATTCTAAAACTAACATGTAACTTAACACACCCCTAATCAGTAACTCTAACACCTTCTTGTAAGCACAATCAAAAATCCTATCCTGCTAAAACCTGTTTCCAAACACCCTTTAACTTTGTGAAACCAAAATTTTTCAAATCAAAACCTTCTAAAACCTAATCAAACTGATTCATACAACTACTAACATGCATATTCATCAAATAGAACTCAAATCCAACAACTTAAACACACTTATATCAGCAAATCAAACAAGATCAAATGAAACTACACTTTTCTGAAAATTTCCAAAGGTAAAAGAACTTTTACCTTAGGGCTTTACATCCAAAGCCCTAGTGGTTGCTTAACCACCTCCTATACCAACTAGGGTTGGTGCAGAACAGTAATCAACAGCCTTCTTCCACCTGTTTAAGAAAATCAAAGAAAACAAAACAAATACAAGCAATATACTATTCTGTTTCACTTTCTTCTTTCTTAAAACTCTTCCAAAACCTTTCCAAACTTCTTAATACGTTTTCAAAACACTAATTCAACAAACAAAACCAATTTCTTAACATCAAACCTGAAACAATTTTTTTACAAAAATCTTTCAAATTTCAGAAACCTTTTAAATAACTTTGAGAATCAAAGTTACTTAACCAAATAACAAAGTGGAACTCAGAATCTTAGCTTCAACACAACACACAACTTTTTATAAACCTAAAAAGGAATTACACTTGATTTTCTCAAACACCAAACTTTTATTTCATAAAAAAAGGAATTACAAGTAAGAAGCTAAAAAACTGGAACAAAGGTAAATGTCTAAACTAAGCTGCCTTTTATAGGCGTACAAGGAAGGTTCTAGTTCCTAAAACCCTAGTATGGAAAATGCCAGAAGTGCCCTTGAGTTCTTGGTCTTCAAAATCGGTCAAAACTTGCCCATGTGATATGCCAGCTTGGAATCTTCAATATGGAACGTTGGATGAACCTTTGGGACCAAGGGGATGATCTGGGGTGTTAAACTGGTCGGGTGTGGGGTTTTGGGTGAAAGTGATGGAGCAGGGGAGGTTTGGGGAGGGTCCCACAAGCCATGTGACACTGTTGGGTGAGGTGGGTTTGGTTGAGAGGGACGTAAATTAGGGATCTGGAGCATATCATGGTAAAACCCTTTGTTTTGGGTGAGATGGGGTCTGGGGTAGGATTAGGGTTTATGGGTTAATTAACCAGTGTTTAATCTGGTTTGGGTGTTATTTGTTTTTAAATTAATGTTAAGGAGGGAAATGGTGGGGTTGACTGGATGTTTTGACCAAGTTTATTAAATAAACTTGGGTTGTGGACGGGTAGGGTCGGGTGTAGTTTGGGTATTTGGGTTAATGGGTGGGTGAGGATGACGTGTCACTGGTTGGTTGGTTGTGGGAGTTTGGTGGTTGGGCAGATTTGGTCCCCAAGGTATAAACTTTCTTTCACTTTGTAAAAATTGTCCAACAGCGCCTAGTTATGCCTTATCAACTTTTGACAAGTTGCTGAAAATGGCACAAACTCTTCTAAACTTTTATCCAAGGGTTTAACTTGTAAATTCTTGATTCCCAAGGGCTGAACTTGTAATATCTTCAAACATAAAGGATCATACTTGTACATTTGATATTTTGAGGGTCAAATGTGACAAGTTCTTCAAAGATGAGGGACCATTTTTGCCAATCTTCAATTCTTCAAGGGTATTTTTGCAAAATTCCAACTTGGGCCCGGTTCATTGTGCGACTTCTTTTCCCGTGTTCGTTTTTGAATGATTCTTGTGTTCTTTTTCCAATTCCTCAATATCCGTACCTAAAAATACACAAGTAACAAACACGAGCATATATTTGGCATGTTTTATGATATTTTATGCAATTTAAGGCCGATTTGGACGATGAGACCATGTATAAAAGCAGTCTCATCACTCCCCCATACTAAACCATTGCCGTGCCCTCACGCAATGCTAGAATAAAGTATCAAAGCATCTCCAAAATTTAATTTATTCACTTTTATGAAATGATAAATTAGCTACATTACACTATTGCTACTACTTGCGTTTTAGACATAATGTATGATTTTCATCGCAAAATGGGACGTTTAGGTTCATAGAATAAGAACACGTGAATGTTTCGTTAGAAATAATTTCGTCGTCCTCGATTTTCACCTTAATTCCATGCCAAGCGTGCAACGAGATCATTGTCATTATAAGTTAGTAATGCTAACACTACTCATATGCCCTAATCACGTACTTATTCTCCCATTATTCCTAAGTTGTATCTCTTATATTTTATTATGTCTTAATGATCACGAGGATACATTGTTGACTTATGCGATAATAGAGATTTAGGTCTAAAAATAGAGTCTTAACGGTGTAACTAAGACCATCAAATCAATAACCCCTCCTAATAGACAACGATGTTAAAAAATTAAGTTGACAAGAAGAATCGATAAACACGGTTTTATAACGGTTTTGAACATGAGACTTATTACCAAGACTTTTATACGCCCCCTAACGGAAGGGCCTTATTATCTTTGGTTTACCTCCATCTTTTATTCAACTTCGCCATGAAGCTTTTATTATGACTTCGGTCTTGCCTTGCCTTTTATTATCCGCCTCATCGGTGGTTTTATTAGCCAAAGACGTATATCCTCACGCTAAAGCGAATTTTGGATCTTTAAAGCTTCGAAGATTAAGGCTTGATTCACTTTCAATTTTGCATAGATTTTAGGCCTTGTGGGGCTTCAAATTGTTTGCTAGATTTAGGTGAGCACTTGAAATCTTTATTATTGGGTGAAGCTTTCGATTATTGAGGTGCCAATACTTCAAAACCGTGACGCTGGCGATACCTTAATGTCTTCCCAATTTAATTACACGGAAGCTACTAGAAAAGACTAGAAACCCAACAATCAAAACTAAACCGCTAAGTCAATATTTATTAAGCAAAAAATATTTACATGCGAAGGGAGAATAAGCAAACAACGAGAACACATGAGTTTTTGAAAGAATACGAGTACTCTACGTTTAGCATAGTAACTTATAATTAACTCTATCATTTCTCGTCCTCATTTAAGAGACTTAGCCTAATGTGTAGTTAAGGAACCAAAGCTAAGTGCTCAACACGCACGGTCGAGTCAAAAATTACTCTTATTCTCGCCATCGGAAAATCTACATTCGTGTCTTCAAACACTTATAAAACATGAGAAAAATTTTAAAATTTGGCCATTTTTAGCCTTATTTTGCAAGAAAACGATAAACAAAACGATAAACTTTGGAAAGCGTGAAGGTTTGGCAAGGCAAGTATCTATTCACCCCCCCATACTAAAGTTAAACATTGTCCTCAATGTTTCGAGTCTAGGGGTGCAAACACCCCCATACTAGAGACGTAGTCGAATGCCTAATCTAGCATGGAAAGGGTGTAACCAATAAGTAATAGCCGTTTATGAAGTGTGCTATAAACCTAAGGTTAGAACATAAAAGGATATATCATATGTGGATATTGGGAAAGGCCTCCAAAGCAAACGATCGAGTGCTCCCATGAAACGAACACGAGAGGCTCCAATTGTGAAGATGATGATCTAAAAGACACAATTCACAAACAACCACGGAACAAAGGTTGGAAGGGCACAAATCCCCTCACATTACACTAATTAGAAAGCAATAATATGTACATGGATAAGCATGGGTCTCCCCCACGAGGCACCTTGTTTTTGATAACCGAGTCAAAAGCTCGACTCGAATCCCCATAAATGTGATCATTTAGGGATAATCATGGTATGGTCAATTTTTGGTGGGGCTTACATGATAAACAAGGCCCAAAAGCACGTGGAGTACTTTAAAAATCCGATAAACGTATACCGGGGTCAAAGATAGCGTCCTCGTTTTCGGATGAAAGACGAGACAACACAACTCCAACACAAATCCCAATGGGATAGAAGAAAATAGGAGAGAAGAAATAGAAGGGTGGGACAATGGGTAAGGCAAAACATTGAGCTACTCGAGGTAGACTCGCACCAATCAAATGAAAAGATTTTCCATTTATTGCATCGGTGGAAGACCGAGATTTCCCTATATAAGCAATTCCAGGATCAAATATCTCGTCCTCGGTGGAGAAAGGGGAGGGAACATAAGGGGCTTCCCCCACACTAGGTCCACACAAAGCATCGTCAAAAGGAGAAGACGAGCTTGTAGTACTCAAGACACGCGGTGATGACGGAGTTAGAATTGTAGAAAAATCTTTTAAATTAGATTCAAAATCTTTTCCTTTTTCATCTTTAAAACTCTCCTTGTGAAAACCCGATTTGATTATGTCAAAAATATTTGGTGTATCTAAAACAATGTTAGTCACACTAAAAATTCTCACATTTTGAAAGCGTTTTGGTTTAGGTGGTGGCAAGTTTTCAAATCTTTTGTCAACAAAGAAAACCTCCCCATCGGGATAAACGTATTCATCATCCGAAGAATCACTCGAGATTGGAATCATAGGCTTAACACTCTTAACCTCCATCGGCGGAGGGGACGGAACTTCATTTTTATCAACTCCTAAAACTCTATTTGAAATCTTTTGACACATGTTTTTGGTGGAATCGACATTGTACAAAGATGTGATAGAATAAACATGAGAAAGAGTGGAGTTTTGGGTTGCATTAATGACGAGTTCTTCCTCATTGAAACGAAGAGTGATTTTTCTTGCATGCACATCGATAAGTGCTCTCGAGGTATCCAAAAAGGATCGACCTAAAATTAACGGAACTTTAGGATCGATGGGAATATCAACAACAATGAAGTCCACGGGATAATAGAATTTCCCAACTTTCACAAAGACGTCCTCGGCAACTCCACAAGCTAGAATCGTAGAATGATCGGCCATTTCGATTGACATTCTTGAAGGAGTGAGATTTGGAAGATTGAGCGATTTAAAAATCTCAAGAGGCATCAAATTAATACTAGCACCAAGATCGGCCCAGGCGTAGCATTCTTCCATGTCTTGGATAGCACATGGGATTAAAAACTTTCCAGGATCACCGACTTTTTGAGGTATGTGGCTTAGAAAAACCGAAGAACAACTAGACGATTTTTGCAATTTCTCTTTGTTATTCAACATACTTTTGAAGTTCGCGGCAAATCGAGGCATCATGACTAAGGCGTCGGCAAAACTTATATTAAAATGCAAGTCACGAAACATTTTCATAAAGAGTTCAAATTGATAATTATTTCGTTCTTGTGCCTTTTCCTTGTCTCGTCTTGATGGGTAGGGTAAAGGTGGTGTGGGTTGGGGCAAATTAGGCATAGGCATCGGCCTTGGAATCTCGGGTTCCATAATGGGTATTGGTTCAACCGTAGGTGTGGTTTGAGCGGTACTTCGTGGGCTTGTAATGTGCTCCTTTTCAACCACGACCTCGGGTTCTTTCTCTTTTTCCTTCTCCATAGAAGTACTTGGACGAGAAATGGGTTCTTTGAAAGTTTTACCACTACGAGTAGTAATAACCTTCAATTCTCCTTTCGGGTTCACGATGGTATCACTAGGAAGACCACCCGAAGAAGAGGGCTTACACATGATAGCTTCAAACATTTTAGCCATACGGTCCTCAAACTTAGATTGCCTAGCATCCGCTTTCAACAATTCTTGCTTAATCTCATGTTGTCCTTGCTCCATTTTTTGTTGATTTTGTTGGAGTCGTGTGACATTTCCTTCCATTTTATTAGCATGAGTTTTAAGTTCATTAGCAAGTTCGTTTTTAAGCTCGTTTTTCAATTCGGACCTTAAGCTAATCATCTCACGTTGCATGTTGTCAAACTTAGCATCATTAGCCTTAGCATAATCTAAAAATTCTCCTTGCAAATTTTTAGTGTGAGCATTTTGAAAACCTTGAGTAGGAGTTTGAAAATCACGGTTTTGGTTTTGGTTTGAAATTTGCCCATTTCCACTTTGGTAATTACCTTTGTTATAATTCCTTTGATTTCCTTGGTAATTTCCACCTTGATTGTTGTTTCGATAGTTATTAGCATTTTGATTTTGTGGAGCTTGATTCGAACGTGAACCTTGACCGATTTGGTTATAAGTTCCCGTGGCTACATAAGCATTCGAAGTGTTACCATCCGCGGTAATGCACTCGGAAAAATCATGAGCTCCACCACACGAAATACAACTCTTAGCAATCGCTTTAACCGAAGCGGTGTTTGAAGCTTCTTGAGCTTTCCAATGAGACATAAGAGTCGAAAACCTATCGAAAAACCGATTCTCCTCATTTGCTTCATCTTGCAAGGCATTAATGGAACGAGACGATGACGAGCCCAAATTGGCAACACTCGGTGTGTTACGAGGGCTATAGACCTTAGACCTATTTCTATGATTTTCAAAGCCTCATTGGTCGTTTTGCACAAAAAATTACCACCCGCGGCGGCATTTAAATAATCTCGTTCATGTTCATTAAGCCCATTATAAAAAGTGTCAATTTGATGCAATTCGGAAAAATCATGGTGTGGACATTCATGTAACATTTCTTTAAACCTTTCCCAAGCCATTGAAAAACTTTCATTTGGTCTTTGTGTAAAACGTGAAATCTCGTTTTTCAAATGTGTTGTCTTAGATGGTGGAAAAAATTGATTCACAAATTTAGACACGAGATCGGCCCATGTCAAAATCGAATTCGGCGGTTCTTTCTCAAGCCAAATCTTGGCGGGTCCATCTAACGAGTAAGGAAACAACATCATCTTAATGGCATCGTGGGGTACATCCTTAAACTTGCTTGTCGCGGTGAGACGATTAAATTGCCTAATGTGATAATGTGGGTTGTCTTTTTCGTGACCGCGAAACTTGTTTGCCTGAAGCATAGACATTAAACCCGTCTTGATCTCAAAGTTCTCCGCAAGGATGGCGGGAATCACAATGGCCTCTCCAAAACCCTCGGTGGGTGCTTGAAGCAACTCCATCATAGTACGATTAGCCATGATAGCTTCTTGTTCTACAATAGGTTCCTCACTTGGAGACTCCTCACTAGATTGAGTGAGTGATTTGTTTCTTCGTTTACGAGCACGTCTAGCTTTAGAGCGAGTTTGCATAAACGTCACGTACAACGAGAAGGCGAGCAAAGAAGATTCTTTTTGGTATTTTGTGTTTTTTCAATTTTTTTGTGGTTTTTGATTGTATTAACTTTTTTTGGAATTGGTGAATGTATTAAGTAGACAATGAGTCCACAAATCTCCTCACTAATCAAATCTCTTGATTAAAAAGGCCTCAAGGAGTGAAAACGATCACGTGGAGTGAACGCCTTCGATGACTTTAGAACGATGGTGGAACACCAAATCGTTCAAGAGGGTTTAATCAAATGGAAACCAAGAAAATATATATGATATGTAGTAATACTTTGGGCGGCAAAACCCTCGATTCACTCTCAAAATCAAATACGCACAAGCAAGCGGAGGAAACGAGGCGGCGCGAAGCACTTAAGAGCCTTTTTCCTTTAGGTTGTGAAATACAACCGCCTTATACCCACCTTATAGTTTGTATTATCAAGATTAAGCTTCACGAAAGTATTTATCTATTTTTGCCTTTTTTCTTTGGTTTGAGATTCGAATACAATGATCGAGTGATGAAATCCCGAATCAAGGTTGTGATTGCTCACGTATTTGGAGTACTTGTGTATTTATTGTTCTACGTATACAATATAGTAATAGTATTCACACAAAAACCGAAAAAACGATAATACGTATTAATAGAGTGCTATTAATACAATTATATTTATGGCTAATATGAAAAACAACAATGGTTCAATCAAAACACAACACGCCTCCCCGGCAGCGGCGCCAAAAATGATAATTGTAAAATCACACTTGTTTAGGAAAACAAGGCAATAATATAGGGTAAGCACGACGATTTAGGAAAACCGTGTGTAAATGACCCTAAAAGTGAGTTCGTTCTCTCGAGGAGGCACGTGTGTTGTGTAATGAATGATTGATTATGTTTTTGATTATTAATGAGAAGAAAAGAAGAGAAAATGACGAAGACGAAAAAAAAAAATAGAAAAATAAGGCAAAACACTACTAGAAAGTTACGACGTAGAACGTAAAAAAGTGCAAAATTTAAAATTTTATCCTAAAAATTCCTAAAAATTATTAAAAATCCACAATAAAATTCTAAGAGTTTACAAAAAATCCAAACTTGCCAAAACCTTTTAATTAATTTAATAATGACTTTTTAATGCTAATTAAAGCCCTAAAAATCACTTTTAAATATTAAAAAGCCCTATACAAGATTTTATAGTTTGTAAACCTCAAAAATGACCTAATTAAACTAAAAACTATTTTTATAAATTTTAAAACCAAATTAAACTATTTTTAAACTCCTAAAAACTATTAAAAACTATTAAATCTTAAATTAAATCTAAAAATTAATTGAAAAACCTAAAAATTATATGGAAAGTGAAAAAAGTCCTAATTAATGATAAAGAACCTAGGAAAAATAAAAAGAAATAAAAATAAAACTTTTTATTTTAATGAATAAAATAATAATAAAATATTCCAAAAAATGAAAAGTTCTCAAATAAATTCTAAAAAATTCTCAAAAATCCTAAATAATCTAACTAAGAAGAAAATGTAAACAAAAGTTCCTAAAACCTTTTAGTTAATTTTATATTAATTTTTAAAGTTGCCAAAAAACCCTAAAATTAAATAAAATCAAAAATTAAAGTTTTTGAAAACTTTTTTATATGTAAACCTCAAAAATATAAATTAAAACCTAAAAACTATTTTTTTGTATTTTTTAACTACTGTTCACTAATTTTAAATGACTTTCTAAAAATAAAACTAAAAATAATCCTAGAAATTAATTAAATAATGAGAAAAATAAAACTTTTGAACAGAAAAATCCTAAACTCTATTATAATCCTAGGAAAAATGAAAGACACCAAAAATACTTAACCAATAAGCTATAATAAGCTGAAAAGGTCACGACTTATTTTAGATAAGCCAAAACAAAACCTCCTTAAGTATTTGACTTTGTAAACTCTTACCAGTCAAAGACCCTAGGGCAGATGGTTAGAGCGTATGTGTGTGAGAGGAGTGGCGCAGGTTCGAGTCCTGGCCACGTCCTTTTTGGCAAAATATTTTTTTTTTCGTTTTAGCTTTTAAAAACTCAAACAATACAACTATTAAGCTCACAAACACAAATTCAAAACGATATTTAACCAAGATTAAGCCAAATGGAAACTAAAACGTGGCCATGACTGCTTGTTTTTCTGATGAATCAAGTGAAGAGTTCTTCACTTGTGATGAACCAAGAGGAGCTTGGTTTTGTGACTGTTTGGTGATGTTTTTGGAGCACAATGGCACCCCTACACTCTTTGGAGTGTAGGGAGTCAACAACAAGCAGAAAAACAACACCTAGCACATAAGATCAAAGCAAATCAAGCACACCAAAAGCATATCAAGTTTCTGAGACAAAAATGAGGTCTGGGGACTGTTCTTGGCAGATTACAAGCACACAAATGAATTTCAAAGCCAAAGATCTTGCACACACTTACATAAACTAGCATACAACCAATTGCAATCCTTAAACCTCTTACCACTTAACAGATTTACAAAGATCTTAGCACAATTTGAGCAAAAAATAAGCAAAATAATGACTTATGCAGATTCAAGCATTACTTTTCACTTTTTACCACACAAACAGCTTCAAAACTTGTACCAATCTATTCTAAAACTAACATGTAACTTAACACACCCCTAATCAGTAACTCTAACACCTTCTTGTAAGCACAATCAAAAATCCTATCCTGCTAAAACCTGTTTCCAAACACCCTTTAACTTTGTGAAACCAAAATTTTTCAAATCAAAACCTTCTAAAACCTAATCAAACTGATTCATACAACTACTAACATGCATATTCATCAAATAGAACTCAAATCCAACAACTTAAACACACTTATATCAGCAAATCAAACAAGATCAAATGAAACTACACTTTTCTGAAAATTTCCAAAGGTAAAAGAACTTTTACCTTAGGGCTTTACATCCAAAGCCCTAGTGGTTGCTTAACCACCTCCTATACCAACTGGGGTTGGTGCAGAACAGTAATCAACAGCCTTCTTCCACCTGTTTAAGAAAATCAAAGAAAACAAAACAAATACAAGCAATATACTATTCTGTTTCACTTTCTTCTTTCTTAAAACTCTTCCAAAACCTTTCCAAACTTCTTAATACGTTTTCAAAACACTAATTCAACAAACAAAACCAATTTCTTAACATCAAACCTGAAACAATTTTTTTACAAAAATCTTTCAAATTTCAGAAACCTTTTAAATAACTTTGAGAATCAAAGTTACTTAACCAAATAACAAAGTGGAACTCAGAATCTTAGCTTCAACACAACACACAACTTTTTATAAACCTAAAAAGGAATTACACTTGATTTTCTCAAACACCAAACTTTTATTTCATAAAAAAAGGAATTACAAGTAAGAAGCTAAAAAACTGGAACAAAGGTAAATGTCTAAACTAAGCTGCCTTTTATAGGCGTACAAGGAAGGTTCTAGTTCCTAAAACCCTAGTATGGAAAATGCCAGAAGTGCCCTTGAGTTCTTGGTCTTCAAAATCGGTCAAAACTTGCCCATGTGATATGCCAGCTTGGAATCTTCAATATGGAACGTTGGATGAACCTTTGGGACCAAGGGGATGATCTGGGGTGTTAAACTGGTCGGGTGTGGGGTTTTGGGTGAAAGTGATGGAGCAGGGGAGGTTTGGGGAGGGTCCCACAAGCCATGTGACACTGTTGGGTGAGGTGGGTTTGGTTGAGAGGGACGTAAATTAGGGATCTGGAGCATATCATGGTAAAACCCTTTGTTTTGGGTGAGATGGGGTCTGGGGTAGGATTAGGGTTTATGGGTTAATTAACCAGTGTTTAATCTGGTTTGGGTGTTATTTGTTTTTAAATTAATGTTAAGGAGGGAAATGGTGGGGTTGACTGGATGTTTTGACCAAGTTTATTAAATAAACTTGGGTTGTGGACGGGTAGGGTCGGGTGTAGTTTGGGTATTTGGGTTAATGGGTGGGTGAGGATGACGTGTCACTGGTTGGTTGGTTGTGGGAGTTTGGTGGTTGGGCAGATTTGGTCCCCAAGGTATAAACTTTCTTTCACTTTGTAAAAATTGTCCAACAGCGCCTAGTTATGCCTTATCAACTTTTGACAAGTTGCTGAAAATGGCACAAACTCTTCTAAACTTTTATCCAAGGGTTTAACTTGTAAATTCTTGATTCCCAAGGGCTGAACTTGTAATATCTTCAAACATAAAGGATCATACTTGTACATTTGATATTTTGAGGGTCAAATGTGACAAGTTCTTCAAAGATGAGGGACCATTTTTGCCAATCTTCAATTCTTCAAGGGTATTTTTGCAAAATTCCAACTTGGGCCCGGTTCATTGTGCGACTTCTTTTCCCGTGTTCGTTTTTGAATGATTCTTGTGTTCTTTTGCCAATTCCTCAATATCCGTACCTAAAAATACACAAGTAACAAACACGAGCATATATTTGACATGTTTTATGATATTTTATGCAATTTAAGGCCGATTTGGACGATGAGACCATGTATAAAAGCAGTCTCATCAACCTCCATCTTTTATTCAACTTCGCCATGAAGCTTTTATTATGACTTCGGTCTTGCCTTGCCTTTTATTATCCGCCTCATCGGTGTTTTTATTAGCCAAAGACGTATATCCTCACGCTAAAGCGAATTTTGGATCTTTAAAGCTTCAAAGATTAAGGCTTGATTCACTTTCAATTTTTGCATAGATTTTTCGGCCTTCTGGGGCTTCAAATTGTTTGCTAGATTTAGGTGAGCACTTGAAATCTTGTTATTAGGTGAAGCTTTCGATTATTTGGGTGCCAATACTTCAAAACCGTGACGCTGGCGATACCTTAATGTTTTCCCAATTTGATTACATGGAAGCTACTAAAACAAATTAGAAACCAACAATAGTGACTAAACCGCTAAATCAATATTTATTAACAATTTATTATACAAAAGCGTGGGGAGAATAAGCTAATAATTACTACACATGAGATCGTGAAAGATTACGAGACTTATAAATAACTCAATCATTTCTCGTCCTCATTTAAGAGACTTAGCCTAAAAAGTTAAGGAATCGAAGCTAAGTGCTCAACACGCACGGTCGAGTCCAAAATTACTCTTATTCTCACCATCGGAAAACCTACATTCGTGTCTTCAAACACTTATAAAACATGAGAAAAATTTTAAAATTTGGCCATTTTTAGCCTTATTTTGCAACAAAATGATAACAAAAAGATAAACTTTGGAAAGCGTGAAGGTTTGGCAAGGCAAGTATCTATTCACCCCCCATACTAAAGTTAAACATTGTCCTCAATGTTTCGAGTCTAGGGGTGCAAACACCCCCATACTAGAGACGTAGTCGAATGCCTAATCTAGCATGGAAAGGGTGTAACCATTAAATTTAAAGCCGTTTATAAAGTGTGCTAAAAACCTAAGGTTAGAACAATCAAGGATATATCATGGATATTGAGAAATGTCTTCAAAGCAAACGATCGAGTGCTCCCATAAACGAACACGAGAGGCTCCAATCGTGAAGATCATGATCTAAAAACTACAATGCACAAATAACCACGGAACAAAGGTTGGAAGGGCACAAATCCCCACACATAAGCTACATTAGAAAGCGATAATATGTACATAGGATAAGCATGGGACTCCCCCACGAGGCACCTCGTTTTTTATTACCGAGTCATGAGCTCGACTCGATCCCCTCAATACTAATTATCATTGGGGAAGGTGACTTGGTCGAGGTAGTTCAAGGATGGAACTTCCCCGCCAAAGTAGTGCTTCAACCTATGTCCATTCACCTTGAAATTAGGACCATCATCTTGAGCTAGCTCGATGGTCCCATACGGAAACACTTAAGTCACGGTGAATGGACCGGACCAACGGGATTTCAACTTACCGGAAAAGATTTTCAATCTTGAATTAAAAAGCAAAACTTGATCCCCAATGTTAAAAACCCGGTTTTTAATTTTAGAATCATGCAACTTTTTAGTCTTTTCTTTGTAAATCAATGAATTTTCATAAGCAATATCCCTCAATTCATCTAATTCATTTAATTGCATTTTCCGGTGTTTTCCCGCGGTCTCCATATCATCATTACAATGCTTTAGGGCCCAATAAGCCTTGTGTTCTAACTCGATAGGCAAATGACAATTCTTTCCATACACAAGCTTATAGGGAGTGCACCCAATGGGTGTCTTATGAGCGGTCCTAAATGCCCATAAAGCATCGTCTAACTTATCCGACCAAGATTGTCGGTTTTACCCAACGGACCTCTCCAAGATCCTCTTCAAAGCTCGGTTTGAAACCTCGACTTGCCCACTCGTTTGTGGGTGATAAGTCGTAGAAAGCCGATGTGTAACCCCATATTTCCTTAGAACCCTTTCGAATTGGTCGTTACAAAAATGGGTTCCACGATCGCTTATGATAGCACGAGGGGTTCCAAACCGAGAAAACAATTGCTTCAAAAACTTGACTACCACACGAGCATCATTGGTGGGCAAGGCCTTGGCCTCCACCCACTTAGAAAGGTAGTCAACCGCAACAAGGATGTACTTATTACCACGAGATGATGGGAACGGCCCCATAAAGTCTATGCCCCAAACGTCAAAGATCTCACATACTTGAATGATATTTTGTGGCATTTCATCTTTTTGTGAGGCTTTTCCTTGTCGTTGGCATGCATCACACGACTTCACAAGATCTTGTGCATCTCGGTAAATAGTAGGCCAAAAGAAGCCGGCATCAAACACCTTCTTAGCCGTGAGATTAGCACCGTGGTGACCACCCGTGGGTCCCTCATGGCAAGCTCTAAGGATGTTAGAAGCTTCGGTGCCAAAAACACAACGTCGGATGATTTGATCCGCACAAGTTCGAAACAAGTAAGGGTCGTTCCAAAAGTAGAACTTGACGTCACGAAAGAATTTTTGTTTTTCTTGAGTCGTCATACCCTTAATGATGAAGTTACCTGCATGGTAATTTGCAAAGTCCGCAAACCATGGGGTGGAAGAATCAAGCTTAGAATTCACTATACCAAGTGTCTCGAGCGGAAATGTTTCGGTGATTTCCTTGGGCTCGTAAACACTTTGGTGAGGATCTTCCAAACGAGAGAGATGATCGGCCGCTAGATTCTCGGCTCCTTTTTTGTCAACGATTTTGTGATCAAATTCTTGAAGGAGGAGAATCCAACAAAGTAATCTCGGCTTAGCATCTTGCTTTGCCATGAGATACTTAATAGCCGAATGGTCCGTATACACTATGCATTTAGTCAAGACGAGATAAGGTCAGAATTTCTCAATTGCATACACCACGGCAAGGAACTCCTTTTCCGTTGTAGTGTATATAAGTTGAGCCTCGGTCATCGTCTTGCTAGCATAATGAATAGGCAAGAAGTGCTTATCATGACGTTGCCCCAAAACGGCCCCAATAGCATAATCACTAACATCACACATTAGTTCAAAGGGGAGGTTCCAATTGGGCGCAACAAGAATGGGAGCTTCGGTAAGTTTCCTCTTAAGGATCTCAAAGGCTCGTACACAATCTTCGTCAAAGACAAAACGTGCCTCTTTTTTGAGAAGATGTGTAATAGGTCGAGAAATCTTTGAAAAGTCCTTGATGAATCGACGATAAAAGCCCGCGTGGCCTAGGAAACTCCTAACTCCCTTGACGGTTTTGGGATGAGGTAATTTGGCGATGACGTCTACCTTAGCTTGATCAACCTCAATCCCCGCTTTCGAGACCTTGTGCCCTAAGACGATTCCACTCTTAACCATAAAATGACATTTTTCCCAATTGAGCACAAGGTTGGTTTCCTCACAATGTTTTAACATTCTCTCTAGGTTCGACAAACACGAAGTGAAAGAATCACCAAACACGGAAAAGTCATCCATGAAAACTTCCATCGTCTTCTCGATCATATCATGAAAAATAGCCATCATGCACCTTTGAAAAGTTCCCGGTGCATTGCAAAGTCCGAATGGCATTCTACGATAGGCAAACGTTCCATATGGACACGTAAACGTAGTTTTTTCTTGATCACGAGGATCGATGGGAATTTGGAAGTAACCGGAAAAACCATCTAAAAAGCAATAGAAATCGTTTCCCGCAAGACGCTCCAACATTTGGTCCATGAAGGGCAAGGGAAAATGGTCTTTTCGAGTGGCTTCATTCAACTTTCGATAGTCAATGCACACTCTCCATCCGGTTACGAGTCTAGTGGGAATCAACTCGTTGGCATCGTTTGGCACAACGGTCATCCCTCCCTTTTTAGGGACACAATGAATAGGACTCACCCAAGGGCTATCGGAAATAGTGTAAGTCATTCCCGCGTCAAGGAGTTTAAGGACCTCCTTTTTGATGACGTCGTGAATTATGGGGTTCACCCTCCTTTGACTTTGGATTGTGGGCTTGAAATCCTCCTCCATTAAGATTTTGTGGGTACAAAACTTGGGATCGATTCCCTTAATGTCGGATAACTTCCACGCAATCGCCCCTTTGTGATCCTTAAGAACATCGACAAGTGCGGTTTTTTCATTATTCAAAAGATCCTTCGCAATAATAACCGGCAACTTGTCGTCCTCCTCCAAATAGACATATTCGAGGTGAGGAGGTAAATCTTTCAACTCGAGGGTAGGTGGTTCCTCAAGTGAAGATTTGGGCTCGATACTCATAACCTCCTCGGGTGGAGGAAATGGGAAATCGTTGAGAAAATCGTTGATAATCGAGAAGTCCTCATCGTTGTCGAGGTCTTCGTCACAAGTACGTGGAACATTACATTCTTCCAACGTAAAACCACCACCTTCAAAAGGAGTGAAGGTTGGTGTTGAACTATCAAGAATTGGATCTAACATAGTGGGATTGCCACTAGTTTCTTCATCACCAAACCCTAAAATTTCTTGTGAAAATTCCTCGCAAACCACGTCGATCATATCAACGAGGTTTATGGTAGCAACGGAATAAACATGAGAAAGTTGAGAATTTTGAGTTGCGTTTATAACAAGTTCCTCGTCGTTGAAACGTAAGGTGATCTTTCTAGCATGCACATCAATTAAAGCCATAGACGTATCTAAAAACGAACGACCTAAAATAAGAGGAACTTGAGGATCCGTGGGGATATCAACAACGATAAAGTCTACGGGATAGTAGAACTTCCCCACTTTCACAAAAACGTCTTCCGCCAAACCACATGCGAGAATCGTGGAATGGTCGGCCAACTCAATAGACATTCGTGAAGGAGTAAGATTAGGAAGATTGAGC
Source organism: Glebionis coronaria (assembly GCA_025667525.1). Classification (NCBI taxonomy): domain Eukaryota; kingdom Viridiplantae; phylum Streptophyta; class Magnoliopsida; order Asterales; family Asteraceae; genus Glebionis; species Glebionis coronaria. The sequence continues at coordinate 605,218,160 of CM046875.1, read as the reverse complement.
GACTTGAAGATTGCAAGTGGCATCAAGTTAATGCTAGCACCAAGATCGGCCAAGGCATAGCATTCTTCCATATCTTGAATTGCACAAGGGATCAAAAATTTACCGGGATCATCGACTTTTTGAGGTATGCGATTAAGATAAACCGACGAACAACTAGACATTTGGTGCAATTTCTCCTTGTTGTTCAACATACTTTTAAAGTTAGCGGCAAATCGAGGCATCATGACCAAAGCATCGGCGAAACTCACATTAAGGTGAAATTCACGAAACATTTTCATAAAAAGCTCAAATAGGTAGTTGTCGCGCTCTTGTCGTTTCTCCTTCCTAAGTCTCGATGGGTAAGGCAAGGGTGGTGTGGGTTGGGGCGTAGGCATAGCCTTTGGAATCTCGGGTTCCAATGTTGGTAATGGGTCAACCGTAGGTGTGGCATGAGCGGTACTTTGTGGGCTTGATATATGCTCCTTTTCGATCACCACCTCGGGTTCTTCCTCAATTTCCTCCACCGTTGGAGTAATTGGTTGAGGAGTCGGTTCTTTAAGTGTCTTACCACTTCGTGTGGTAATCACTTTCATCTCTCCCTTCGGGTTTGAAACGGTGTTACTAGGTAGACCACTCGAAGTAGAGGCTTTGTTCCCCATGACGGCTTCTAAAATTGCATTAAGCTTAGCATCTTGACTATTAAACTTCAAATCTTGACTAGCGGCTTTTTGGTCAATTCTTTGTTCAAGCCTAGCATGACTTTGTTCAATCTTATTGTTTTGACCTCAAATTTGATTAGCAAAATCATTTTTTAATTCATTTCTCATATTAAGGTTTTCTTTCACAAAATTAGCCAACTCCTTGGTGTTTTTAGCCGTGTCCCTAGCTTGACTAGCCAATTGCTCTTGAATGTTTTCCAAAATCTTATCATTTGCCGTGGCGTAATTCAAAAAGTCCATTGGAAGTTCTTTTGTGTAAACATTTTGAAGACCTTGACTTGTGTTTTGAAAATTACGGTTTTGATTTTGATTTTGCAATTGGCTACTAGTTCCTTGATTCCCATAGTTGTTATTACCCTTGAAATTGTTCCTTTGATTGCTTTGGTAACCAACTTGATTGTTTCGATAATTGTTAGCATTTTGATTTGGTGGAAAACCCGGTGGAGTCAATTGATTAGTGCGAGGAACTTGACCGTTTTGGTTATAAGTTCCCACGGCCGCGAAGGCACTCGAAGTGTTACCACCGTTGGTAATGCACTCGGAATAATCGTGAGCTCCACCACAATACATACAAGAAACCTCAACCGCTTTAATCGTAGCGGGAGCGGGTTGTTCACCAACTTTAAACTCAATTAACAATCCTTTCAACTTATCAAAAATTTTGTTCTCCAAATTAGCCTCGATTTGGCAAGCATCAACGGTGTGTGACAATGAAGGCGAAGACGAAGTCTTACGAACACTCGACGTGCTACGAGGACTATACACCTTAGACCTATTTTCAATGATTAACAATGCTTCCTCGACCGTCTTACACAAAAAATTACCACCCGCGGCGGCATTAAGATAATCACGCTCATGATCGTTCAAGCCATTGTAAAACGTGTCAATTTGATGCAAGTCGAAAAAACCATGATGAGGACATTCGTGCAACATTTCCTTAAACCTACTCCAAGCCGTTGAAAAACTCTCATTATACTCTTGTGAAAACTTTGAAATCTCGTTTTTCAAGTGCGTAGTCTTAGAGGGCGGAAAAAATTGGTTCACGAATTTTGAAACGAGATCGTTCCACGTTAATATAGAATTGGGTGGCTCTTTCTCTAACCAAATTTTTGCGGGCCCCGCTAAGGAATACGGAAAAAGCATCATCTTAATCGAGTCGTTTGAGACGTCCTTAAACTTGCAAGTGGCGGTGAGACGATTAAATTGGCGAATGTGGTTATGAGGGTTGTCCTTTTCGTCACCTCGAAACTTGTTGTTTTGAATCATGGACAACAAACCCGTCTTAACCTCAAAATTCTCCGCAAGGATAGCGGGAATCACAATCGCTTCTCCATAACCCTCGGTGGGTGCTTGAAGCAACTCCATCATAGTTCGATTAGCCATGGGTGCTTCTTTCACTACAATGGGTTCGTCAGTAGGAGACTCCTCACTAGTAGGAGTGATTGATTTGTTTTTTCGTTTACGAGCACGTCTTGCTTTGGAGCGAGTTTGCATAAACGTCACGTACAACGAGAAGGCGAGCAAAGAAGATTCTTTTTGGTGTTTTTACTTTTTCAATTTTTTTGTTGTTTTTGATTGTTTTTACTTTTTTTGGATTTTTGGAATGTATTAGGTAGACAAAAATCTAAAAATCTCCTCCTTAATCAAATCTCTCGATTAAAGAAGCCTCAAGGAATGAAAACGATCACGTGAAGTGAACGCCTTCGATGACTTTAGAACGATGGTGGAACACCAAATCGTTCAAGAGGGTTTAATCAAATGAAACCAAGAAAATATATATGATACTTAGTAATACTTTGGGCGGCAAAACCCTCGATTAGCTTTCAAAATCAAAATACGCACAAGCAAGCGGAGGAAACGAGGCGGCGCGAAGCACTTAAGAGCCTTTTTCCTTTAGGTCGTGAAATACAACCGCCTTATACCCACCTTATAGTTTGTATTTCTCAAAATCGAGCTTCACGAAAGTATTTATCTATTTTTGCCTTTTTCTTTGGTTTGAGATTCGAATACAATGATTGGGTAATGACCTCCCAAGTCAAGGTTGTGATTTCTCACGTATTTGGAGTACTTGTGAATTTATTGTTCTACGTATACAATATAGTAATAGTATTCACAAAAAACGAAAAACGATAATACATATTAGTAGAGTGCTACTAATACAATTAGCTATTTATGGCTATATAAAAACAACAATTGTTCAACCAAAACACAACACGCCTCCCTGGCAGCGGCGCCATTTTTGATGTAGTGGTTTTTAGTCGTTTACTATCTTTTAGGAAAAAGAAAGCAAAAACCAAAGTCGTAGCAAGTATTAGTAATTACGTTTTGTGAAAAACGCAAATACCGACAATCGAGTTCATTCTCGGTGAAGGTATGGTGTTTAGCCAACAAAATTAGACGTTATTTATTCAAGTGATAACGTTTTTGGATAGAAAGAAAGAAGGGAAAACGGAAACGAGTTACGTTAAAAACGGTCGGAAACGCGTATACGTACGAACGTAAAAACGCGACCCAACAAAAAATTCCACCTAAAAATTAATTAGAAATCACTAAAAAACTCTAAAAAGTATAACTAAGAAAATTACGAAAACCAAAAATTTTGAGAATGATTAAATTATTTTATATTAATATTTAAAGTTGATTAAAAATACTAAAAATAAAACTAGCTAAGAAAAAGACAAAATTCAACTTTTAGACTTTGTAAACCTAAAACATTTTATTTAAAAACTAAAAAAAATATTTTGAAAATTTTTTAAAACTTTTTTCTATATTTTATAACTTCTTAAAATTTAAAATGAGAATAATCCTAGAAAATAAATAATAAAAATAAAATTATGAAATTTAAACTATACAAAAACAAATTTATTTTTCCTACGTCCTAAATGACAAATTAAAATTTAAAAAAAAAGAATTATATATTTTTTTGACTTTTAAATAATTTTTTTATGAATTATTTAAGATTAAAACTAATTAAATGATTTAAAAATATCAAACTATTTTATAAAAAACCCAAAAAATTATGAAAAATGCCTAAGTTAATGAAAAGCCTAGGAAAATAAACTGGACTAATCAGCTCATCCAATAAGCTTGAAAAGCTATGAATAAGCTACAACTTTTATATATATATAAAAAAACTAAAAAGAAAAATTAAAAAGGTATAAAGAAAAAAAGAAAGGAAATGTTTACAAAAAAACTCTAAGAGAGCAGGTGGTTAACAAGAGTTGTGCTGCGTATGTTTGGGTGCTATGGTCAAGGGTTCGAGACCCTTTCCTGTCACTTTTTGGTTTTATTTTCTTTAATTATCAGCTTATAACCTGAGTAAAAACTGTATGAATGAAAACTAAAACCAACAATTAACAATAAAAACTAATAGAACAGATGGTTGAACAGTGGGCTGCTGTGTCTATGTTGATTCGCAGGTCAGGGGTTAGAGCCCTGCTTCTCTCTCTTTTTTATGGACGTTTTTTTTCTTTCTTATGTGTTTCTATATACCTTCTGTAAATGCAAGTACACACCCATCTACTCTCTCTTTTTTACTTTCACACCATAACAGCATTGTGGTTATCCTACCAAGATATCAAAATAACATTTTTTTTAATTAACTTTTTTTACAACTCAACCACCCCTAATGTTTTCAACTGATATGTCTAAGGCTGCGGTTTTTTTTCTCTTTGCATTCAACACAGCAATTCAACACCCTCACCAATTTCTTATTGTTCAACTCTTACTACAGCTGCTATTATACCACTATTTCAATATCATACAAAAATAAACTAAAGACAACCTCAACAATTGCAGTAATAATTCAAAAGCACTTTTTTTTTACTACTCCAGTACTTAACCAAATCACTACTCCAATACGAGTACTTAACAAAACCAAAAATAAGAAGACAAAAAAAACTACTACTTAAATAGAGCGGACATATCATATACGTAGCATGACAACAACAATAACATCTAAAAATCATAAGCTAATCTAAAAAAATATATGCCGAAAACTTGAAAACTTGATTGATACCTTCAGCGAGAACATTGACAACTGCGAATCGACAACCAACCATACAAAATAAAACAAAACGGCAACCAAAATCAGTCACCACTTATACTCTTTTTCTTTCAACCGATCAGTAGCAACAACATATCATTCTCTTTTTTTTCTTCTTATCAATACAATCTGAAGGTTTATGAACATAACAATTATAAAAAAAAAACCTAACATAGATCAAAGAGCATACAGCGGAAGCAGATTAACAAGATCTTTATATAACACAATTATAATTAATCAAGGCTAGGGTTACATACCTTTTCCTTAGCAGAACAATCACCGATAAAAATAGATCAAGAACACCACCAGGATGTAATCTAAAATAAGATCACACCACGATCTTGTACACACGTGATACGATGAGCTAATCGTGAGTCTAGCACGAACAGAACCGAGCCTTCCAAGCCTATGGAAGATCTACCCAACAACCCTAGAGAGGGGCTAGGACTAGATCTAAAATAGCTTATAGAAAATCAAAGATGAACCCTAAATGGGTGTATATATGGCCGGCGGTATAGAGCTAGAAAGAAGAATAATGGAGTGAAAAATATGAGGCCTTAAGGTTTGTTTATATACACCTTGGAAACTTATCTTCCAAGGTTTAAACAAGATAAAGCCTAAACTTTTCATCCTTATCCTTCTTCCTCTAATATGGCCGGATATATACATGTGCTCAAAAGGGGTTTCCGGAACTTTCTGACACCTTCTTTTAGCTTCTTTAATATTCTATAACGATCGTTTAATACTTAACTTTTAATTACTTAACGATCGTTAGCTACAGTTTGATTTAATAAATATAATAAATATATTTAATAAATAAACTAACTCTTCACGTAATGTGTGCAATCCCGTGATCTCGAGTTCGATCCTATCACACGACTATCGATTTTAAAGTCCATAAACTTTCAGCTCCCACTTGGACAAAATTCGAATGTCGTGATCACATTGATTAGCGTCTAGTTACACTAACAATGTCACTAGTACAACTCGAGTAAGGCTTCCTGGACAAAACCTTTTAATGATATATAATCATTATTATTATCCTCTCATTTCAAATACATTGTTAATAAGGATATGGATCTTAGTCATTCCTTCATTAACTATTCTGTTTCTCGTTTACGGATATAGCAAGATTACCAAAACACATTTGGGTGTGGCCACACAAACATCTTACTATTCCCCCGAGGGGCCCAGTTGTATTTATACTTCAAATAATAATTTGAAGGAAACGAATCCCATTTCGACTACAAGCAAAACACATGAACTTTGCAACACCTCTGAAAATAACCCTTATGACTATCAGTTACGTTTAGCGTTAGGTTACCTTACAAAAATGCACTATATTCAATGCAGTTTTCTGGCATCTCAGGTCTAAGGATAACTATTTATGATTTACTTAATGAAAAAGATCCATAAAGTAAAATCACATAGTTGGGATAAGTCCAATATTTGATCCATCAAATATCATCCAAAATTGACCAATATACTTTCAAGTATACTCTGTTACTATTTTGAATTGTCTTAATTTAATAATACTCCCATATTATTAATCGACAACGGACATTTAGAAACATCATAATGCTCATGGATTAAAACATGTAAAATAGGATACAAAATCAAATAACAGAAAAATAAACGAAATCCAATCTTTATTTCATCAATTCAATAATGTCTTACATCCTTTATCCAAATACTAATTAACAGATTTATTGCATGAATTCGCTAGCTAGTTGCAGCCCAATTGCCTTGGCATGCTTAACTACCTTTGGCCTAGACAAAGCCTTAGTAAAAGGATCAGCTACATTATCATCTGTGTGAACTTTTATCAATTTTATTTCTCGAGCTTCCACTTGTTCTCGAACGTAGTGATATCTACGTTTAAAGTGTCTGGCGCCCTTCATGACTCCAGGGTCATTGGCGAATATTATTGTCGCAGAGTTGTCGCAATATATATCAATAGGTTCTTTGATTGAAGGCATCACTCCAAGATCTCCAATAAACTTCCTAATCCAAACAGCTTCCATTGCAGCTTCTGAAGCGGCCATGTACTCAGATTGAGTCGCATGCATAGCAATGGTTTTCTGCTTACTGCTCTTCCAGTCAACTGCTCCTCCATTGATGACAAACACGTAACCTGTCTGAGACTTCGTATCATCTTTATCACATTGCCAGGACGCATCACAGAATCCTGTTACATTCAATTCTGTGTCTGGTTTACCCCCGAATACCAAAAACATATCTTTCGTACTTCTTAAATACTTCAGAATATGGTTAACAGCAGTCCAGTGGGACTTTCCTGGATTCTGTTGGTATCTACTGACCAAGTTCTGAGCAAACGCCACATCGGGCCTTGTGCATCTTACAGCATACATAATAGATCATACAGCCGAAGCATAAGGTACCTTCTTCATGTAAGCCACCTCTTCAGGTGATGATGCATCTTTCTCATGACTTAACTCATGCTTAACCTCCATCGGTAAGAAACCTTTCTTAGAGTTACGCATGTTATATTTCTTCAATATCTTATCAATATAAGCATCTTGGCTAAGACCAATTAACCGTCTACTCCTATCTCGATAGATCTTAATTCCCAGAATATATGCAGCATCTCCCAAATCGTTCATAGAAAAACATTTACCAAGATAATCCTTAACTTCCTTAAGTCTTGGAATGTTACTTCCCATGATCAATATGTCATCGACATATAGAATTAGGAACACTACATTACTCCCACTAGCTTTGCGGTATACACATGGCTCATCACGATTTTGAATAAATCCAAACCTTTTGATTTCTTCATCAAATCGCTTATTCCATTGACGTGATGCTTGCTTCAAACCATAAATAGACCTTTGAAGTTTGCACACGCGTTTTGGATATTTAGGATCAACATACCCTTCCGGTTGTTGCATATAGATGTCTTCATCTAAGCGACCGTTCAAGAAGGCAGTTTTAACATCCATTTGCCATATCTCATAGTCATAGTATGCTGCTATAGCTATGAGAATCCTAATAGCTCGTAAGTCTGCTACAGGAGAGAATGTCTCCTCGTAGTCTATGCCAAAAGTTTGAGTAAAACCTTTAGCCACTAAACGTGCTTTATAGGATTGTACATCACCATCCATGTCAGTTTTCTTCTTATAGATCCACCTATTTTTCACTACTTTAGCATTTTTAGGTGCGTCTACAAGACTCCAAACATCAATGATTTCCATGGATTTCATTTCCTCATTCATCGCAACTATCCATTTTGACATTTCTGGATCAGACATTGCGGATCGATAGTTAGCAGGTTCACCAAGATCCCCTACTTCCTCCTCATCATCCTCTATGTATAGACATAGTTTGTCCGGCGCACGTATAGCCCTTTGAGACCTACGTGGAGGAATTAATTCTGGTGGAACACTCAGACTTTCTGGTTCTACAGGAATTTCATCGCTAGTATTTTCAGAAGGTAATGTATCTTCTTGAATTTCTTCAAGATCATAATTTCTCCCACTGAATTCTTGATTTACAAGATCATTTTCAAGGAAGTCTCCATACCGAGCCACAACTATTTTGTTCTCAGCCGGATAATAAAAGTAGTAACCCATAGTTTCCTTAGGGTAACCTACAAAGATACATTTAACTGAGCGTTGTTGGAGTTTATCTCCAGAGTCACGTTTCACATACGCCTCACAACCCCAGACTTTCAAATAAGACAAATATGGCTTCTTGCCATGCCATAGTTCATATGGTGTCTTATCAACCTTCTTTGTGGGAACCATATTCAGAATACGAACAACAGTTTCAAGAGCATAATCCCAAAAAGATAATGGTATAGTTGTAAGATTAAACATAGATCGTACCATATCCAATAATGTACGATTTCTCCTTTCAGATACACCATTTTGTTGTGGAGTATATGGAGAAGTAAGTTTCTGAACAATTCCATTCTTACTTAAATAATCCTTAAACTCTTGACTTAAATATTCACCACCACGATCAGAACGAAGAGCTTTAATCTTCTTTCCTAGTTGTAACTCTACTTCGGCTTTAAACGTTTTGAATGTTTCAAATACCTCATGTTTATGTTTAAGCAAATAAACATAACCATAACGGCTATAATCATCCGTAAACGTCAAGAAGTAGCTAGCACCTTTCCTTGACACATGTCTAAGTGGTCCACACACATCAGTGTGTATTAGACCAAGTAGTTCAGTAGCCCTTTCAATATTGCTATTAAAAGGTTTCTTGGTCATCTTCCCAGAGATACAAGATTCACATTTATCAAATGATTCATCATTTATACTTTCCAAAAGCCCATCACGTTGAAGCTTTTGTATGCGAGTCTTCCCAATGTGGGCAAGCCTACAATGCCAAAGATAAGAAGAGTTCTTGTCTAACTTACTCTTCTTATTCATGCTAAAAACATAATTATTTTTCCTCTTGGGATTTTTATCATGCATGTTAATTTCAAAAACACCATTCACAGAAATTGCATCAAAATAGAATAAACCATCTTTGAAAACAGAAATTCTATTATTATCAATCGTGTGAGTAAATCCAAGATCCAACATACTAGAAAAGGAAATAACACCCCTAACAATTGTAGGTGCATAATGACAATTATTTAAAGACAGTACTAAACCCGAAGGTAAAACTAATTTAAATATTCCTATAGCTTCAACTGCTGCTTGTGCGCCATTGCCCACTTGCAGAAATTGTTCCCCATAGGTAAGTCTCCTCTTCAACTCAAATCCCTGCAGGGTATTACAAATATTAATACCACATCCCGTATCATATACCCAGGAGTTTGATTTGTATGAAAGATTAAATAACTCTATCATAAATAAGTTACCTGAAGATGGTGCTGCAGCAACTTGCTCAGCCTTCTTCTTATGTTCTTCCATTTCATGGAGATAGAGAGAGCAATTCCTCTTCCAGTGTCCAGTCATCTTGCAGTAGTGACAAGTCTCATCTTTCAGAGATTTCTTAGCAAAGTTTTGCTTTGGTTTTGATGTAGTCGCAACTTGCTTGCACTTATCAACCTTGCCTTTGCCTTTCTGCTTCTTATTCACTTGCGGTTTTGGTTTCGACACTCTAACCTTTTGCACATAAAGTACTTGAGGAGTAGCAGTGGGTGCCTTATCTTTCAAACCCTTTTTAAAGTCAATGAGCATTGCATGCAAATCATTAATTGTCTTCCCCGTGCAATGCATATTATAGTTACAAACGAAATCATTGAAGTCCATATTAAGGGACCTATTGATAAAGTTAATAGCCATATTATTATCAAAGGGTTGTCCTAGTGCGATGAGTTGTTCCATATAACCCCTCATCTCCATATAATGGTCACTTACGGACTTACCAGGAGCTTGCTTGCAACTATGTAGAGCATCAACCAGATCATAGATCTCTACAGCTTGCGGCGTTTCATACACAGCCTTGAGTTCATCAAGCATTTGCTGAGGAGAAGCTAGCTCATACTTCCTTTGAAGTGATGGAGCCATTCTCCCTAACATTACAGCAGCCACCTCATGGTGCTTCTTAACGTTAGCAGCGTGTTGAAGCCTTTCCGCATCAGTTTCTCCTTCAGCAAGATCCTCCGGAAAAGGAGTTTCCAAGATATTGATGGTACCCGCTGCTCTCAGAACAATTCTTAGTGAGCGGTACCAATCATTGAAATTAGGGCCAGTAAGTTCAGGCCGTTCAAAAAATGCTTTGAACGCCGAGCTTATTGTCAGATTGTTTTCGGGTTGAGCCATTTCTACAGAAATAAGTTCAAACATTAGTATTTTCGATAATAAAATTCAAGAAAATAAAATTACCCCGGTAATAAAACCATAGTATTTTCCTTGAAAAACTAGAATCCATATTGACATAGATTTATCACATCAGTTGATCTGCTAGTGACAAATGTATTCAACACAGTAACTTGTCGAACAATAATTGCCAAATCATATTGCAATTTCTAGATATGTCAGGGATTTACATTGCCAAAAACTTTTGCATTGTAAACATGTTTTATCCCTTCTTTATGCCTTAAGTTTCCAGTTCTCACTGAGTAACTCAATTAAGTCGACTAATCTAAAGAACGTAAAACCTTCATGTGCAATCTTATTCAGTCATGAAGTTTTCTCTCCATTACAACATCGTCCGATATCTTATATGACGACAATTGTAACTTCAAGTGTTCGTCAATTAGAGGGCATATGACTTAAATTTTAGGGTATAGATTTTGGTGTCAAAATCATGTATGGAGAAGCATGCATACATCTCCATAGCATAAGTTTAATAAAACGTTTAGTAAACTTTTTGGTGAGACTAAAAGTTCATCATATATTTGCAAGTTGAGGTATTGGTTAAACCAAACAACCTTAAAGAATTATACCAATAACAACCGTAGGTAATTCCAATTTTGACGCACAGGCGAGCCGGGAATTTGGTCAGCGTAAAAGCATAGCACCTCCTTCCTTAACCGGGTACTTGACCAGCGGTGCGTTATACCCACTTTATAGTTTGTCAAAATTGAGTAGGCCGTTAAGTTGCTATTGCAATTCTAATCAACACAAATCATATGTAATTTAGGTCTCAAAACAATTCATTAATTTTGATAAGATTTAGTCCATATTATTTTTCTTAAAAAAAATTACCCTTGTTTACAACATACAATTAAAAAAAACGCATGAAAACAAGTAGTACAAAAAAAAACTAAATCAAATAGCCACATGCAAACAATTTATTCAAAGAACATCAAATATAGGGTTTTTATGAACATAAAAAGTCTTCCCTAATTTTAAAACTTTGAATCAAATAAAGCAAATAGCAATCAAAATTATATGATCCGTAAAAAACATGCATGTTTATTACGGATCTTCCATATTCTCTTAACAATTAAAAAAACTACTACGGATCGTAACCACACATGACATAACAATTAATTCATGCATACATCTAAAGTTAATCACCATGTAATTTTAGGGTTTACAAAATTTTTTTTTTTTTATAAAAAAAACGGCAAAGTCATTTTTAAACAATAAAAAAAACAAAACCCCTAATTTTTATAAAACCTAAAAACAACATGTAATTTTAACACAAATCAATATTAGTTAAAAAAAAACTTTAGATCTTGATAATTATAATCATGTTAAAACGGCTCTCGATGCCACTGAAGGTTTATGAACATAACAATTATAAAAAAAACCTAACATAGATCAAAGAGCATACAGCGGAAGCAGGTTAACAAGATCTTTATATAACACAATTATAATTAATCAAGGCTAGGGTTACATACCTTTTCCTTAGCAGAACAATCACCGGTAAAAATAGATCAAGAACACCACCAGGATGTAATCTAAAATAAGATCACACCACGATCTTGTACACACGTGATACGATGAGCTAATCGTGAGTCTAGCACGAACAGAACCGAGCCTTCCAAGCCTATGGAAGATCTACCCAACAACCCTAGAGAGGGGCTAGGACTAGATCTAAAATAGCTTATAGAAAATCAAAGATGAACCCTAAATGGGTGTATATATGGCCGGCGGTATAGAGCTAGAAAGAAGAATAACGGAGTGAAAAATATGAGGCCTTAAGGTTTGTTTATATACACCTTGGAAACTTATCTTCCAAGGTTTAAACAAGATAAAGCCTAAACTTTTCATCCTTATCCTTCTTCCTCTAATATGGCCGGATATATACATGTGCTCAAAAGGGGTTTCCGGAACTTTCCGACACCTTCTTTTAGCTTCTTTAATATTCTATAACGATCGTTTAATACTTAACTTTTAATTACTTAACGATCGTTAGCTACAGTTTGATTTAATAAATATAATAAATATATTTAATAAATAAATTAACTCTTCACGTAATGTGTGCAATCCCGTGATCTCGAGTTCGATCCTATCACACGACTATCGATTTTAAAGTCCATAAACTTTCACAATCACACTCTTTTTTTTTCTTCACAGTATCAACATAAGCAACCAATCTCTCCTTTTTTTTTCTTTTCGGCAGCAATCAACAAAACACCTTTCACCCTCAGTTTTTTTTTCACTCAGGGAAGTAACAACATAATACTATCCCCCTTTTTTTAAACAGTGGTTGCAACAATAATATCCACTCAAGCAAACAAAGAATCAGTAGAATTACAAGATAACACAAAACAAAGCAGACACTAGCACTTCTATACCACACTTGGGCAGATTTTTTCTAAAACTTACAAAATAAACTTTTTAACTAAAACCTCGATTCTTACATCTAAAATTAACTATCCTAAGCTAGATAAAGGCGATGCAGAGCTAAGCTAGGGCTATGGTATCAATTTACTCAAGACCCCCCGGCTGTCCCAAACACCCCTTTCACAGCCTTGGTAAGCAAATTTCGCAAAACAAAGTTGTCTAAACTTTTGAAAGACTAGAGATTTATGGTGAATATACTTGCAAACCTATAAACTAACAGACTGAACCAAATGAATCACAAATTCGAACACAAGAAACAAAAAAAATCACATAAACATCAAGATTTGCATCAAACAAAATGAAAAAGGAGAAATGGTTCACCTCAAGGATATACCATCCATACCCTCGAGTTTTGGAGCTTAAGAGCTAACTAGAACAAGCTCAAGCTTCCACAATATCCCTGCTAAGATTTAACATACGTGAACAGTACCAACAATAATAATAAAATCTGATTTTTTTTTTCTTTTTTTTGAAAACCTTTCATAAACTCAAAACTTGAAACACTTGAAACCTCCTTGAAATCTTTCTCAAACAGAAAAGTAACTCAAAACAAACTTGTAAAAAATGGAACTCAGATTTATCTCCTCAGTGTACCAACTTTAAAATAATCAAAACGGAATTTCATTTACCTCAAAATACCAATTTTCATTAAACTTAAAAAGGATTACAATTCTGAGAGAAAATCTGGAACAAAACATAAGCTGCTATGACTACTCCTATTTATACTACTAGTTTACAAATGTGAGGAGTACAATTTGAAACCCTAGCCAACTATGAACTTCCATCTTTGCCCTTGGATCTTCAAAAGGATATACCATCTTGATTCTCTCTTCTAGAGGCTTCTCTTGGATATCATGTGATTGAGCAGCTGATTAAAATTCATCACAACCATTAAATTTGATGTGCTCATCACGTTATAAAATACTGAGCGTCCAAAGAGTCAAAGTACTTTTGTCTTCAAGCAGTCACGTGAGTGGGATAGCTGTTGAGGGGACAAGGGCTTGAGGGGTCATTTTCTGGGTTGGGTAGTGTGATAAGTACATGGTAAAAAACATTTCCCCTTTGGTTAATTGAGTTTGTGTTAGGTGATGTGATGGATTAATACTGGGTGAGGGATTAGGGTTAGGGGTGATGATGATGATGATTAGTTCAGGGTTATATTAGTTTTAGGATTTAAGACATGTTTCCCTGGTTAACTAAAATTTGACTGGTTGTTGACTTGGGCTTCCTTATACAAACCGAGTAGATTAATTGGGTTTAGGTGGGCTTAAACCGGGTTTGTAATGGGTATGGGTTTAGTTATAGGCAAAATACCCCCCTGGGCTTACATGATTTTGGCAAATCATGTTTTCACGGCCTTCTTGTTCATTTCCTTTGATAATATCTTTGGCTTATTGAATATTTAGTCCCTCTACTTTATCAATCTTGAAGTAAGGGCCATTTGTGCACAATGAGTATTCTTCAAGGGCTGTTTTGGTATTATATTGAAACTTAAGGACCAATCTTGTACAAATGATTCTTGAGGGGTCATTTGTGACAAGTCTTCAAAGTTGAGGGGCCAAACTTGACAAATCTTCAAACTTCAAGGGTATTTTTGGAAAACCATCGTTCGGGTCCGGTTCTTTGTGCAGCTTCGCTTTCCCGTGTTCATTTTTGCGTGATTCTTGTAGTCTTTTGGTGAATTCACGATATCCGTACCTAAAATACACAATGAACAAACACAAGCATATTTTGGGGTATTTTATGATATTTTTGGTCATTTTAAGCCAGATTTGGACGATGAGACTATGTATAATTGCAGTCTCATCAGGTAGTCTTGCATGGAGCAAGAGGTGGTGAGGGTGATGAAGAGATGAGAATTGGAACAATCTCATTCTTGGGTGTGTGAAAGGGTGAAGAGTTAAGTTTGGGTAACTTAATCTTAATTTTGAGGTGCCTCTTTGAAGAGGAGGTTTTGGATGAATTGGAGGTTCTTGTAGAACATGGTAGTAATGGGTGGTTTAAGGGGTGAGGGGATGATCCAAACTAGTAAAGGGTTAAAAAGGGAAAGCCCAAGATATTTTAGGAGTGATCAAAGGCTTGAAACAAAGATTCCAAAGGGTGTTGGAACAATTGGGAAGTTTCAGAAAACCCGAATTTGAGAGCTTCTGCCCACGGTTCTTTATCTCCACCGGCGGTTCCATATTGATATGGAGTCGCGGTCTATTTAAAGAACCGCCTACAGAGGCTAGGTTTAGGAGGTGAAGGAGGATTTTCCAATTCAGCAAATCCTAATGTTCTAGTCTAACTTATCATAACGTCATGCTTAAGAGCAATAAAAACTAGAACACACACAAAGGAAAGACACATAGGTTCAATTAACACGTAAGAGGAAAGCTAAGAAAAACCTAATGGCTACAAAAGAAAAAGACTCCTAATGACATACAAAGTTCATCAAAGTAAGCTATCATTAGTCATATATAGGAAGAGCCATTTAGCCAATTTAGAGAATGAGTATGAGACTATCACTAGAGGTGCTCAATTAAGGCTAAACACGACTATTTTTACGAGTTATACACCAACTCAACTTCCCACATGGAAGTAATTCAACCGTTAGGTCAAATTAAGATCCTAGTGCATAAATTCTCTAGTAGTCATTCTCAAGTTAGACAAAATGTAATTCCAACATTTGCCTAATAAAGTTTAGCAAGGATGAAACTTGCATGGTGACACAATGCATGACCTAATGAGGGTTAAGAATGCGCCATTGCATATCTTGTCAAACAAGTATAGTTAAGGTTATTTACCTTAATAGAACTTGAGGCCAATAACTTCGAAGTGTATAAACAAAGTTTACACAAACCAAAGGAACACTCTTGATTGGTCTTTCGGAAATGACACATTTATAAATTGCATAGCAATGTAAATTACTTGAGTATTTCGGATGAAACATCCAAGTTATCAAATCGACTCTATTGTGCATTATAAGTAATTATTAAACAAAATATGTCTAACAATTTGAACAAGTAGATTCAATATAACACCATCAACACAAGTGTGAGTTATGATCCGATGTATATTATTAATAAACCACATTCATGTCTACACTAAAACAACATGTCAATTAGATTCGATAATGATACCAATCATAGTTTGAATAATGCATTGATATTTAATCGAAATCTTTCTTGATTCCCACAAACACTCTTTTAAGAAAAAATAGCTAAGATTTTCAAAGGGTGTTTCATGTTTTATAGTGAGACATTTATCTACTTGAACTAATAACACAATGATCGAGTAAGACGACCTAAATCAATAGATTTGACAAGCTCCCAAAGCTTTCAAACCTAAAAGTGTTAAAGAACATCCCGAGGTGTACAAGATGTTTATGTAACATTTGTAAACCAAGAGATGTTAATCCTATATGCAATGCACACATAATGTTGCAACTAAAATGCAAGAAATCTAGCATACATCCTAATTAAGAAAAACTAGATACTAACAAATACCAAGCAAGGCACAAGAGACTAGACATATAAGCAATACTACTACAAATAGCAAGGAACACTTAATAATGTCTACATATAATAATAACACACAAGGAAACACACACAAACAATTAGCTTAATACATAAAAGCATTCGTCCATGTTTTGAGTGTTAGATACAACAAATTATTCATAGCTTGATTTTATTTGAAAATAGTCTTTGACCCATTTAAAATTTAATTAAGTTTAACACTTTGTAAATATATCAATTTTCAAAGATATATCACCAAGAGATGTCCAACTTAATAGAAAAGAGTAAAACACAAGTTTTACGACAAACCGACGCTCAATACTTTGGACAAAGTATGGAACTTAGAAACCATCCAAATTTTAAAGTTTGAATAAAGGTTTGGAAGCATTTTTAATTGAAAGAAAATTCAATTCCGTTCGAAATGACGGGTGGCACGACTTCTACGGACTTACGGTTGATTTTATATGATTTTTCAAAGTTTTCAAAAAACTGAGTCAGACTGACTGCGGTTCCTTATTGATAAGGATCCGCGGGGAACAATAAAGAACCGCGGTCAGAGTACAAAAAATGAGTTTTTGACCAAAATCATTTAGAAACAATTTGGAAGGACTTAGGAGTCTAAAAAATCATTTTAGACACATAGAACTCGTATTTTAGAGTTAATTATGACACAAAAGATTTTTATACTTCCAAACATGAAAAGATTTAATTCAAGCTATTATACAAAGTTTATTTAACACCAAAACTTGTACGAATAAAACAACAAAACACATTTCATAAGTAATCACTCTTTATGAACAATTTGATACAAAGATCGTCTCTATTTTTAAAAACCGTTTTCATTTTTAAAAACCATTTGTTTTGAAAAAGAAAGCAAAGATCGATCCAAGCTTTAAAGTACAATATACTTCAAAGATCTTGAGTAACCTCGCTCTGATACCAATTGTAGAAACTAGAAGGGGGGGTTGAATAGTTTCTAGTTAGTTTTCAAAACATTTCGGCTTAATCCACTGTGCGCGGTTCCTTATGTGTACCCGCGGTTCTTTATCAATAAAGAACCGCCGGTCCATTTAGGGAACCGCCGACAGTGAACTTAACCTTTTGTTGCATGTTAAACTTTGACAATCTTTTGTATCAAATTCTCGATCAAGCTTGACTAGATATGAGATGTGTTTGATTGAAAGATAAATACTACAAGTAAGTAAACACACAAACACATCAAATCAAGAGTACATCAAGCAATAGTCTAAACACTAAGCACACACGTACTAAGCATAAGCTTTTCCGCAACTAGGATGTTTAGACTAAGTGATGTACACTTGACCATACTCTAAACACAAAGCACACACGTACTAAGCTTTAGCTTTTCCGCAACTTAGATGTTCAGATTATGAGATGCACACAACACACAACATATAAATACATCTATAATAGTAAAGACATAAATGTAAAGGAAAGTACCGACACGATGATTTATAGTGGTTCGGTTACGAAGCTCCTCTTCGCCCTACTCCACTCCTCGAGTACACCTTACTCGAGAGTTACTTCACTAGTCAACAAACTCCTTAAGGTGGAGAAACCATACACAACGTCGCTTATCCAATTTCCGACTCTAAGCTAAAAGTCGAGTCCTAATCTTAGGTAGGACCAATCTACACAATGTCGCCCACTTCACCGTTTTACGACACAAGGCTAGATGTCGAGTTCTAATCGAAAGATAGAACCAATCTTCACGACTCTTCACTTTGATGCTAATTGAGAACTACACTAGACACAACTACATCACTTTATAGTTTAGTGAGAACTCACAAGACACAACCACATCACTTTATAGTTTAGTGAGAACTCACAACTCTTCACAACTACACAACTCTTTACCCTAGTTATGTTTTATGGCCCAACATAACAAACCTTGTGTTTTATGGCCTAAACACATAAACCATATAGATCTAAGTACTTATCACTTAGATCTATGACTCTAACACTATATCCAAGAATTAACAAACTTGGATCTACATAACTAACACCTAATCCAAGGATACCCATCACTTGGATCTTATACCCATACAAACACATCCAAGTGTACCCATAACTTGGAACGTCTACTTATACATAGTAGGAAGACAAAAAACATAACTTAGATCTATATAAGGAGAGATCTTTATCATGTAGTGAACCCAACACATCATGGTAATGATAGTGTTCTTCTCTTTGCACTTGAGAGGATGAGAAGATTGAGGATAGAATCACATCTTAAACAAGATTAATCAAAACTAACTAATCAAGGATCTAAGATGGTTTTGAAAGAAACTGTGCAAAAAGGGTTAAAAGAAAATCTGGAAATGATCCACTATTTATAGGGTAACATTGCAACGGTAAAAAACACCCGCGGTTCCTTATCTATACCCGCGGTACCTTATCAATAAGGAACCGCGGGTTCCTTTAAGGAACCTCCGTGTCGGAGTCCGTGCAAATTTGTCCTTTGGTGGGAATATGCCATCTGGGATAGTTTATACCCTCAAAGGATATTCCTTTGGCATATGGAATATGCCAAATTCAAATTTCCATTTTCTTTTTAATAAAACATTTTCTTAAAAATAAAGTTAATTAAAATCTTTTGTCACATTTGATTAAAATGTGAGTTTTAAGAAAATATTAATCCTTGATCACTTAGTTAGGTTAATGACATGTTTGTACATACCTTGAGTGATTCATGCCGAATGCGGTCTTGGAGATGTCGAGAGAAGTATACAAATGTATTCTTGAGTGATTATGAGTACATGAACATTTTACATAATGTATTGCGAATTATACGTTTGTCATCAACAAAACACAAAGAGATTATATCGACAAAGCATCGTAATTTTTGCACTAACACCGACCATATAGCAAAGTCTCCACGAAATTATCGTAAGACGATGGTAAAGATGTGAGTAATAATAATGCATGATCCTCATCCGATATAGCAGTATCTATAGCCGCTAAGTCACCCACGAGCTTGTAAAACTCATCAATATGTTCAGACTGAGTCTTACCTTGATGCATTTGAAAAGTAGATAACTTTTTCTTCAAGTACAAACGATTAGCTAAAGACCTTGTCATGTATAAAGTCTCTAACTTTTTCCAAATCCCCGCTGCAGTCGTCTCCTTGGTGATCTCCCGTAGGACCCGATCATCCAAACACAAGATCAATGCGCTGTAAGCCTTTTTCTGAATGACATTATCGTAAGCCACTAATGTGGTGGCGGGTAATTCTTCCAATGCTGCATCTAATTCCAGATGTTCCAACAAAGCCTTCATCCTTACCTGCCATAACCCAAAGTCATTCTTCCCATCGAATTTCTCGATGTCAAATTTGCTCAACATCATCTTATTTTAACCCTTTACTAACCGTTTAACCTTTTGTGAATTTACCTACACAAAAACACGATCTAGCAAAGTATCCCGTGTGTAAAACATCCTTGATTTATCGATGTAACCCTAAGATAAAAATCTTAGTAATCGATCAAACCAAGTAACCCTTCAAAAGAAAACCCTTTCTTACTCAAATATCGACTAAACCTTGGAAATTAACATATCCAATAAATCGACAATCCTTGAATCAAGAAATGCTCGACGCCTTTTGAAGTAACCCTTGTCGTACTTTTAATTTTGTAAACTGATCTCTAATAACCCAAGAAATCTTGCAACCTCGACAAGTCTTGAACGCTTCTTTATCCCTTTGTTGATTTGCTAAACCTTGTGAAAAAACTCACAATCACAAGCCGACAAAGACCCCTTTGATAATTCGCTAAACCTTGTGATAAATTATACCTCACAATCACGAATTACGAAGTCCTCTTGTGTATATAATTCAAAGTAAAAACCTTTTGTTTTAAAAAAACAAAAATAACCAATTCTAAAACCTTTAATACAAATTTAAACCAAACTTGATTAAAGTATTTTAAAAGTTGGCCCAATTACTTTTGGCCCAAAAGTATAAACCCTTGAATTATATTATTTGATTTTTACTTTTGATGACAAAAAAAACAGCCGTTTTTTTCCTTTCTTCTTCCTCCACACCTTCGATGAAAAACAACAGACCGCCAACACTGACAGAACTTCGATCGATCCAAAGAATACTACACATAACCTTGTCTATCTAAAGAAGATCGAACCCTTAACTGTCGAACACCCGCTGCAACTGATCGATCTTAGTAACCAGTGAGATCCTCGACTTGAGCTCTGATACCACTTGTAGGATTCGATACCTACAACCCTGGTTAACTAGATGCGGAACAAACAACGATCGTTAAACATACAACAATGACAGAAAGAAATCACACACAAGGTAAGTACCCTAACCAATTAGATTAGTACAATTATAAAGAAGCGTTGTGAATCTCGTCCCCCCACCTCCTTTTATAGAGATGAGGGGGAACCGACTGTTACATAGTCCACGGGTCGAGTTGGGCTTCGACGCAACCAACCAACCTTTATTGCTATATTCTATTAGGAAACTTGATAACTATCCCCTAGACACGACTTAGGCTAAGAAAGACTAAATACATAACAATGTGTTTGGACATGACTGTTCGAATTACATGTTGGCTACTTTAGAAAGCTAAAAATGATGCATAAACACAAGCTTCCCTTGGTCTGTTGGTTAAGATTGCCCATCTTCTGCTCCTTCTATTGCTTAACTATTGATCTCAAGCCAGCTGAAATCCTTACATTCGGAGCAAATAAGTGGCACTGTGGCAGTGTCTTCAGAATTTTGCTAGATGTATCAGGTTTTTTGTATTTAACATTTTCTCATTGAAGAAAAAAGAAACTGGGGCAACGTCGCACTTTTGCACATTCACAAATCGAACATGAAGTTGTCATTTCATTCGCCATTTTGGGTTGAATAAAGAGATTTGTTATCACATTTGCCTTGCAAAAAACCGTTTACCTGTCTCTACAGGCCACGTGTTGTTAGAGTTGACAAGGGTCATTTTTAACACAACTTACATATGCCATTTGTGGTTTAGCCATTTGATTTGACTCGTTTTCTCTATTTACCCATTTGCACATATAAGTAGACCAGCAACTACATATTCTCTCCAACCATATAATACTAATATACTAGGAGCGGTTCACACCAGAAGTGGTGCCATGGGGAAAAATGGGTGCCACGTAGGCTATGACACTAGAAACTCTATGACACCATATTTTGCGAGGAGTGATAAACCTAAGAAAAAATGTTGCCAAATGACTAAAAAGTTGTATCATTGGTCCACATATACTTCACTTTATTAATTAAAAAAAATTCATAATGAAACACAAGTTCGGCTGGTCTGACGGCGTGAGGCACTTTGGCACAAAGAAGGGAGTGGTGCGTCATACCGTTATTGGGTTGGAAGGGTTTGGCGCTGACTAACAATATATAAGGACCAACTTTTCTTTTCATCTCAAATGCCATAGAGCTACCATAGAAAAAGATGGAGAAAAAAAAGGACCACCTCAACAAGTATTTCATTTCATTATACTTAAAAAATAAACAAGTTAATCATCCAGGTTTAGAAACTAAACCTTGCGAACAAGAAAGCATAAAATTAAAACTTCCAATAGACAAGCAGAAGCAACCAGTAAAAACACTCCCTTTGGTTCATATATACCCCATGCGTGATCATCTTTTCCATGTTCTCAATACCTTTCGCATTCATGGTTCCACCTGTTTTAAGAGGACCTTTTCCAGATCTGCATTAGCTTCCAACACAAACTAATTAGTAATCCTTTGTATTAATGATGCTGCTAACATATGTTCATTCTGTATCAAACCGTGCATGCAATAGGACCTAGGAGCCGGATTTGTTCCACGAAAATGAAGCCGTGACGCTTGAGCTTTACAACACCATAAGGCCTTTCTAGTTTTCTAACTTTTGGTTTTATGTATATATAAATAATTAGGTTCCTATAATCGAGATGTTCATTCCATGGTTAATATACTTGCAGCTTTTATATACTTGCACTTGCGTACGTACAAAGACAATTGTTTTTAGTCTTTGTGTGCCCTGTGGAGTGTTAAGTTTTAAGCTTTTATATACTTGCAACAGAAACTAGAAACTTGAACCGGTATGGCCAGACAAAAATTTGTAGTCAGACTTTTCATCAAACTCATAATCCAAAGAAGATTTGACAGATCATCATAACCATAATAGATTCTAATGAACTGCCACAAACTCTAGTTCTATTAAGACACATTCCAGGTATACAAATAGACCATTTCATGAATTTAGAGTCATAGGATTGGTTTAACCACATAGACCATTTTTATGGAAATAAAGAGACTTAACTTAGTACTATTTGACCAGAGAAACAAATTTATCAGCTAATGACATTCTCACATGACTTCACTAACCAACAACCAGAAATTCCAGTTTTAACTCATTCTTGTTGGATATAAAGCCTAATTTAAGTTGAATTTGCCTCACAACGGTTGATAGTAAGTATAGAGTTCTAATGTCGTAGCGTTTCTTTCGGGTCTAAAGGGGGTGTTTGGAAATGATAATTACAAACTGTTTATCGGCTTAGAAGTAAGCACGTATCAAGTTGCTTATCTTTAAGTGCTAAATCGGAGTATTAGGCTGTTTCATGTTTTACCTCGGTGGAGAGGACTCTCTATCATACAAGAACATTTTACAAGAGTCTAGCAAATAACGTGTTGCAGCATGAAACATGTATCCTAATAGTTATACATACACGAACAGAAACTAAACACATACTACAAAATGTCCATTGTATGTATTGAAACTAAAGGCAAGTAAGTCCCAACCAGTCTATTTATCGATAGTATAAGAAACATATTATAGGAGTCTAACAAATATCGTGTTGCAGCTGAAAATATGTATCCTAATACAGTAATTATAATATATCGCAACTGTCGACAATGCGATTACTTAAAACATAAAAGAACAGCATATCTACATATACAAACAAAACAAAACACATACTAGAAAATGTCATTAAACATAAGTAAGTCCTAACCAGTCGGTATATCAGAGGCATAGGGTTCCTCCTCCGGAACCGGAAATAACCCTCCCCCATTCCTATCATGACCAACTCGCAAAGGCGAACCATCCTCCCCATCAGGAAACCTAACAACGACAACAAGACAAACACAATGATGAACACAATAATCACTAACACTCCCTAACTTGCTCCCCAACAACCCCGACCCTTTACCCGTAACACGTTTCGCACTACCAAAGCCTCTACTCCCCATAATAACAACACTTAAACCTAACCTCTCAACTTCTAAACATAATCTCTCTTTCATATCATGATCTTTCACTATATGTATCGTAAACTATGTATTCCCATCAACTAACGGTTTTGCTATCTCGTTCGCTTTCGCAGAGGTGAAACTGTCAAGATCGAAAGGCTGTTTTTCTTCTTGTGGGCCCCAGTCTGCTCCGTATAAAGCAGAAGTTGGTTGGACGTGGAGGAGTATGACGGAGTCTTCGGGACGTAAGTAGTGTTGTTGATGGTGATGACATGGTGTATGCGCTCTCGTCGCTAAGGTCTACTGCTATAGCGACTTTGCGTTGAGGTGATGACATGGTGTGGAAAGTTGAGGGGTGGTTTGGAATTATGTGATAGTTGAAGGAGTAGAATGTAATTATTGAGTGAGTGTGTGTAAGACCTTGTTGTTGAAGAAGTACAAGTAAGAGGGGAGATGTATACGTGTTTGATGGTGCTTGACAAGGGTGTGGCGTGGGTGTGTCTATTTTATTGGCCGATAACTTTCATGGTTTTGTGTACTTCTTTTTAGTAAATCGAATTATTTATTTTCAATCTTTTTTTTAGCAAATTTTTATATTCAATCTATCTATTATTAATTGTAAACTTATTATTAATTGTAAACTTGTTACTTGTGCTATATACGCAGAGACAGTCTGAGAAAAAGATGGACGTGTGAGAGAGAAAAAAATAAATAGAGTGTGAGAGAGAAAATAATTATGTAAAGGTTAAAATGTAAAAAACGTTCCTGTATTTTCTTAAATCCGTAAATATGTCCCTGAGTCCAAACTACAAGCATTTTCCCCTAAACTTTTATTTCACCTGCATTTTTGCCCCTGAGTCAACCTTTTATTAACTTTTCCTAACGTAGTGTCGTTAACTCCCACACGTGCCTGGCACGTAAGGGTATAATCGTCATTTCCTGTTTACCGCATCTCGTCATCCACTATCCCACCTTTCTCTTATGCAATTTTCGTCCCCGAAAACATTTACTACCCGCCACGATTGATACCACCTTTGGTTTATGTATTTTCCGTCCGTGAAACTATTTTCTCGCAAATAAAAGTTGGTGGGCCACATTCTGACACATTTTCAAGGGCTTAAATTGCACGATCTTTCAGTAACTAAAACTTTTCAGGGACTTAAATTGCCCGACTTTTCAGACTTCTATATATTCTTAACACTCGATGGTTAATCAACATTCGCCCCTAATTTCATCAGTAACCCTAATCTCTTTCGCAAACCCTTTCAACTAATCAATTTATCAAGTAAATGACTGAAAGAACTCCTATCCTTAATGAACTCAAGCAAGTATGCGGAGATTCTGATCTGAGCGCATGTATGGGTCTGTACATAGGTCAAATGGTCGCAACTGAACAACCTTATGTTGATGTTTTGCGCGGTCAGTGTGAGCAGGGAATTCCCTAGAAAACATCAGAATGCTAATCGACGAGCTTGAGACAAAGGTGGATGAAGATGAAGATGGGTGGTTCGATTGTTTGAAGGAAATGCGGGATAGTGACACGCAAAAATTGGCTGATGTGACCAAATTGATTGAGAAAGCTAGGGATGCGATAAGCCAAAAGCAAGCTTTTGTGGATCTTATGGAAGATATTGATTAGGATATCGCCCATGTTTTTATTGTTCTTGTTTTAATTACCCTGTTTTGATTGGGGTGTGTTTTGTACCCACTTTTGTTTATTAATGAAAGCACGGTAAGTGCCCCCTTTATTTTAAGGATCTAAATTGCAGAACGTTTCAACTTTCACGTCTATATATATCCATACTAGACAGATTGAAGGAGTCAAATTGACTAAACCTAAGTTGAATCTCCAATTTCGTAGAATGGAGAAAGGAGACTCATCACAAGCTATGGGGAACCATTCTAAGCAAGGTAAGACGACAAAGACTGCGCCTCGGGCGAAGCGCAAAGATCAGGGGGAAGGAAGTATTGGTGCACAATTCGTTTAATGTTCTAGCTGGTGATTCTTCTTGTGCTGATGGGAATGATGGACAGGAGAAAGGTGAGTCATCGACTAATATTTTAAATGAAAGTGATCAGGAGGAAGTGGAAGAAATTATTCATGATGATAGGAATGGAGCTCGTTTTACAGTTGAGGGGGCAAGCACTCCCGTAAAAGAGGTTTCCCATGATTAGTATTGGCTCGTGGAATATTAGGGGTTTGGATTTCTCCCCGAAGCAAAGTGAAGTTCGTCAAATTATTTATGATAATAAATTGTCTGTTTGTGCTGTTTTGGAATCTCATGCTCGAGACTCTAAGTTGGTTAAATTGTGTTCTAGTGTTTTTAAGCACTGGGACTGGACATCTAATGGGAGATTTTATAATAAAGGTACTCGGATTATTGTTGGCTGGAATTGTCATGATGTGGATGTATCGGTTATTTCTCAAAGTGACCAGGTGATTCATGTTCGGATTTGGTTGAAAGTTGATAAGAAGGAGCTTTTATGTTCGTTTATTTTTTGCCATAATAAGTATACAATGAGAAGGGACCTCTGGCATAACTTGTGTATTCATTCTGCTTTTATTAGGGCGCGTCCGTGGTGCATTGTGGGTGATTTTAATGCATCATTGTTCTTGGCAGATAGTACGTCGGGTTCTTCTACGATTGACATTGCTATGAGGGAATTTATGGAGTGTGTTATGGAAATTGAAGTTGAGGATCTTCCTTGTTCGGGGTTGCAATATACATGGACGCAGAAGCCGACTGGTATGGATGGTTTATTGAATAAAATTGATTGTGCAATGTGTAATATGCAATTTTCAAGTTCATTTGCTGGTGCGTGTGCTATCTTTCAGCCCTACCGTCTTTCTGATCATGCTCCAGTGGTGATTCGGATTCCTTCTCAAGCGAAACATGCCCCCAAGCCATTTAAATTTTTTAATATCATGACTCGTCATGAGAGGTTTAAGCAGGTGGTTTCGAATGGTTGGGATACGGAGGTCTCCGGTTTTTTCATGTTTAGGCTCGTTAAGAAGCTTAAAGGCCTTAAAAACCGTTTAGAAAGATGATGTTCAATTATGGTAATCTTCACGACAAGGTTATTAGATTACGTACGGAGTTGGATAGGGTTCAAATTGACCTTGATGCAGATCCTTTCTCGGAAATTCTTCGTGAGGAACAAACTGTTTATGTTCAGGCATATAGTGAGGCTCTTCTTTTGCATGAAATCTTTTTGAAACAGAAGGCCAAGGTCAGTTGGCTTCAGGACGGTGATTCAAACTCGGCTTATTTTCACAAGGCGGTCAAGGGTAGAATTAATCGAAGTCGTATTAATGTGGTTACTGATTCTACTGGGAATATTTTTGAAGGTGACCAGGTGGCGGATGCGTTTGTTAATCACTATTCTGTGTTTCTTGGCCATGAGGGTGATACTAGTGATATGGATACATCTAATCTGTTTGAAAGGGTTCTTGAAGCAGAGAAGGCAGAAGAGATGATTCGTACTGTTTCTGATCGTGAGGTGAAAGAGGCTATGTTTTCGATGGGTAATGATAAATCTCTGGGTCCAGACGGATATACAGCTGCGTTCTTTAAAGAGGCGTGGGATATTGTAGGGCCTAATGTGATAAGTGTTGTTAAGGATTTTTTATGAATGGGAGACTTCTCAAGGAAATTAACCATACGATTATTGCTCTCATCCCGAAGGTCCATATTCCAACCCGGGTTACCGAATATCGTCCTATATCTTGCTGTAATGTGGTGTTTAAGTGTATTAGCAAGGTTATTGCTAATCGTATTAAGAGTTGCCTTGGTACTCTTATTAGCTTGAACCAATCTGCATTTATTCCGGGCCGTAGTATTTCTGATAATATTCTTCTTACTCAGGAATTAATGCACTATTATCATCTGGATCGTGGTGTGCCGAGATGTGCGTCCAAGATAGATATTCAGAAGGCTTACGACACGGTTGATTGGGGTTTCTTGAAGATGGCTCTCCTGGGATTCGGCTTTCATGCTAAAATGGTTCATTGGATTATGCAGTTTGTTTCATCTACATCATTCTCTATTAGTATTAATGGGTCGCTCCATGGTCATTTTAAGGGAAAAAGAGGGCTCCGTCAAGGTGATCCTATTTCGCCGTATTTATTTACGATTGTGATGGAGGTTCTTACTCTAATGATCAAACGTAGGGTCCGTGATACCGATGATTTTACATTTTATAAGTATTGTTCTCGAATGGAGTTGATCAATCTTTGTTTTGCAGACGATCTTTTCATCTTTGCTCATGGGGATGTTGCTTCTGCTAAGGTTGTTATGGATTCGTTGGATGAATTTAAAGGGGTTTCGGGGCTCATTCCAAGTCTTCCTAAAAGTACTGCTTACATTTGTAATGTGTTAAACCATGTTAAGCTTGCTATTCTCCAAATCATGCCTTTCGAAGAAGGTCATCTTCCTGTGAAATATTTAGGGATCCCTTTGGTTCCATCACGCCTTTTGTTTCATGATTGTAAGGAGATGCTTGAGAAGGTTGAGGCTCGTATCAATGATTGGAAAAACAAATCTCTTTCGGTTGCGGGTAGGCTTCAATTGATCAAGTCAGTTATCGCTTCTATGCATGTGTATTGGGCGTCGGTGTTTTTCCTTCCGGTTCGTATTCTCTATGATATTGA
Organism: Glebionis coronaria; assembly: GCA_025667525.1. NCBI lineage: Eukaryota > Viridiplantae > Streptophyta > Magnoliopsida > Asterales > Asteraceae > Glebionis > Glebionis coronaria. The sequence continues at coordinate 605,189,798 of CM046875.1, read as the reverse complement.
GCAACTCATGCGTGGGTTTCTTTGGTGTCAAGGGGGTATGAGGCGTGGGAAAGCTAAAGTGGCTTGGGATGTCGTTTGTTTACCAAAGGATGAAGGGGGTCTCGGTATTCGACAGCTGGAAGCATTTAATAGAGCTCTTATGTCGACTCATATTTGGAAGATTTTGTCTAAGCATGACTCGTTATGGGTTAAGTGGATATATCTTCATAAGCTTCGTGATCGAAGTTTCTGGGAATTAACTTGTCATGGCAATTTGCTGTGGGGCTGGAGGAAAATATTGCAGCTTCGTGAGCATGTTCGTAGGTTTTTTTGGCATTCGGTTAGAGATGGGGAGGAGATTTCTATTTGGCATGATCAGTGGTGCTCCATTAGCCCTTTATCGTCGCTGGTGTCGTCTAGGGATGTCTATAGATTTGGGTTGTCTTTATCTTCTAAGGTGGCAGTTATTCTTTCACCTCAGGGGGTTATTTGGCTGCCTAAGTTGATATCGAAATACCCTATTCTTAATTCGGTGGTATCTCCTGCTTTGGTTAATAATGCGAGGGATAAAGTTGTTTGGCGTTTGTCGTCTGGGGTGATTCGTCCATTTTCAGCAGCGAGTGTATGGCATGAGTTACGGCCTCGTGATATTAAGTTGCCATGGGTGGATGTAGCATGGTTTGCTAATTGTATTCCTCGTCATGCGTTTAACCTGTGGTTGATTATTAAGCGAAAACTAAAGACCCAAGATTGTTTAAAGAGTTGGGATGTCTCCGGTTCACTTAGTAGTGCATGCCCTCTTTGTGATACGCAACCGGATTCGCATGAGCATTTGTTTTTCGAATGTCGGTTCTCAAGGATGGTATGGAATGATTTACGGTCTATGATTGATGCCGCTACGCTACCTCCCAGGTTTGATGTTATCATGCACTATATTATTCCTATATCTAAGGCGAGGTCGTCGAGAGTTGTTATGTTCAAACTTGTTCTTGCTGCTTCGGCTTATTTTATTTGGCAAGAACGAAATACGCGATTATTCACCGGTATTAAGAGAACGGCAACTCAAGTTATTGATTGCATTCGAACTACAATAAGATATAAGATGTTGTCGTGTCGTTTCGAAAGGTCTAAGGAAGGGAAGGATCTATTGGAGCGTTAGGATATCCCGAAGTCTTTGTTCTTATAATGGCTAGTTTCGTTACATTGTAATAGGTGTGTTACGGTTTTGGTATAGAAGGATGGCATGTCATCTTTTCTAGTAGAAGTTCAAGGCTTTCCTTGAGGTTAATGTGGTACTTGAGCCACATTCCATTGTACTTAATGATTTTTTGGAGTAAATATATTTTACCGGGGCATTGTAAGCCCTTTTACCCCAAAAAAATGTCTCTCTGCCCAAAATTCATTATACCAAAATTCAAAACTCTATGTTCTGAGGTGGAGGAGACTGTCAAAAAGAGATCAAGGTTCATTGAGGAGATGGAAAGTTTTCTACGGGTTAAGGATAATGATGATGCATACCAAACTGTAAGAGTCTTGAAGCATGCTAAAAAGAGGGATAGGGGGAAGGCAGTGGATCTCCAAATTATGAAGGACCAATCCCATCTTGGTACGCGTAAGATGGTCAACCTTGTGAAGAAATTGAAGGACGGAATGATAGGATAGTGTTCAGTTGCAACTGGTTTGTTTATGGATGTCTGGATGTACCTTGTGTTTCTAAGGTTTAATGGAAAGAAAATTTTCTTTTATGGTTTTTTGACATGGAATTGGTATGCTTCGATAGATGTTTGACTCTAGAATGTCAAACATCTTAACAAATACATGTTGATTTGTAAGAGTAGGCTTACATGGATGTTTGAGTTGAGTGTATAATGTTAAACACAAAACTCACTGATTCTTGACCAACATTTAGTTTGAACAATGTTACGATTTCAAAATGACAATGTTAGGATTTCCTATTACATAACCAAATGTAAGATTAAAACCTAACATCATATTATTCTACAACTTAGCCACGACAAAACATTAAGGGTGTTTAAAACCATTAAGGGTTTGGTTTGTTTTCATCTTGCTTGTTAGTCATTAATGCCATGACTCTTATCCTCTTGCGGTCTTCCACCAGCTCTTGTGCATCAGCATCATCACCATCATTTGCCTCTTTCTTCACCTCAACAGCCTCTTGTCTAACCTCAACATTCTCATATTGAACCTCAACAACCTTTTGCTTAACCTTAAAAACCTCTTGTTTAACCTCAACAGCCTCTACTTCATCCAATTGTTGCTGATAATAATCATGAATGTCATCCATATCTTGACATTGAGTTATTTCCTAAAGCTCATCCAATACTTGATCAATGTCAGCAAACATTTCAGTAGTCTCTTCAGGCTCATCATTCCAGTCAACATTCATGGTTTCATCAAAGGTATATTCATCACTGTCCCATGTAGGAAATTCACCTGACTTTCCACTGATGCTATCACTAGTGTGACTTTGATATTGATGAATCTTCATCTCCTCACTAAAATTAGCATAACCAACAAAAGCTTCAAAATCAACCTCATGAAAATCATAACCATCAAAATCAACCTCACCAAAAGAGACATCATCACGAGTGTCATCGTTTGAGACTTGTTCTTCTTCCTGGCTCGATTCATGAAATCCAAACACATTGTCAAGCTCTTCCAATACAACCCTGAACTCATACTCAGCACTAGCCCCTACTCATATTTTCAAACAATCTTTCTGTTGACCATGCTGGTGGGAACTCAATGTCATCACCACATACCCAAAAATCATTAGCGACCATAGTTCTGTCCCTCCCAAGTCCCAACAAAGCTAGTCTGACAAAATGTCACAATGTTGTCACTGTTGACACTTTTTGGAACCAATTCTTTCACAATATCATCAACAACATTTTCTTCTACCACCATAACCTTACCCTTACTTGCCTTTTGTTCCAGCAGGTGCTGTTGTACTAACAAAATACTTGATTCAATATACACCTCCATTTCCTTAAACCTAGGAACATACTCCAAAAATCTGTCAAAGTCTTCTTCATATAATAGTGGTAGCAAACCAGCGTCCAGTGACTGGTCAGGAATCCTAAAATGCGGTAACAAAACCATACCTTCTGTGTACCCTAGATCCTTAAACATATTTGCGAGTGTGTACATACCAAACTTGTCACGGTGAACTAAGTCTGACCAACTTATAGTACCAAACCGGTAGATTCTTTCTAGTGGTGAGATGAATTCACCATTGTGATGGATTTGCATAGTAAACAAGTTTTGATTCGATTCTGTGAAAAAAAACACATATCAGTTATGAACTAGGGGCAATAAAAATAGCTACATATCCAAACTTAGCTTACCATATAGAAGACCTAAAGAAGACCGAAGCTCACCATAAATGAGACCCAAATCAAGAATGGTGATACCGCGAGAGCGATTTTGCCAATATTTATCCATGTTATGATTGGTGTTTTTGTGGTGAGATACAAAATGAATGGAAGGAACAGAGATGTTGTATTTATAACATAAATGATGGATACTTTTCATTGCTAATTCAGACCTCCAACTAAAATTTTTAACCGGGAAAGCTATCGTGTCGTGTTGGGGAACACGGTTTCAGGGACGAAAAATGCATAAACCAAAAGTGGTATCAATCATGGCGGGTAGTAAATGTTTTTGGGGATGAAATTTGCATAAGAGAAAGGATTATTGTGGTAAACTTACACCCTTTAGGAAAAAGGCGTAAAAGCGGTAAGTATTAAGTATTCGATTTAGGAAAATCGAAACACTTATGACCCTTATGAGATCGTTATCTAAGGAGGTTAATTGTGTGTGATACATTTGTTGTTCTTGATTAATGTCGAGAGAAAGGTAAAAGAAGATGACGGATTACGATAAAATTAAACTAAAATGAAAAACGCGTTTTCACGTAAAATGAGGCAAAAATAAAACTTATCCTAAAAATTCCCAAAAAATTCCTAAAAATATAAATAAGGTTTACAAATAATCAAAACTTCTTGAAACTTTTTAAATTAATTAATATGAAATTTTTAAATGCTAATTAAAGCACTAAAATCAAATAAATTAACAAAAAGCTCAAACAAAGATTTTTCGATTTGTAAACCTCAATAATATTTTAATAAAGCTAAAAAGTATTTTCCCAATTTTTTAAACCTATTAAAACTAATTAAAAACAATTTTTAATTAAAATAAAATATTAAAATCCAAAATTTATAAAAAATTATAAAAACTTGCAAAGTGTCATTTGCATGGTTTTGTGTTACATTAGACTGGTTAAGTATTAGAGTAAAGAAACAAGAATTGTAAGTTTTTCATAAAATTGGTCTAAATTCATAACAGTAGGCTTAAAATGCTTAGATTTGTATTTTCATGTTTGTAATCTTGGTCTACAGCTAGATATTAAGTTAGTATAGGGGTGTTTATAACTGATTTGTACTTAGGTGAGCTTGGTTTCAAGTTTTGGTGTCTTAATCCACCAAAAGGTCATTTACATGAGCAAAAAGCATACCCTATATGATTGTAACATTTTTGTGTGTTGTCCGAGAACGTTGCAAATTTTTTGTTTTTCTTAGTTCTGTCCAATATCGTCCCACACTAGGAAAGGACATCTGGTAGATATCGTAAAACACTGAAAGGGCATCTAGTGATATATCGGACGACACGTAAAAACCTTATGATGTGCTGTTTTCTTATTTGTTGGTTTGTGGCTTATTTGCTTATTAGAGGTAGCTTTTTTTCTTGTTATTAACTCCCCACAACTCACTGGTTGTGGGGGTGCCCTTGGTTCCTAAGAAAAACAACAAATAAAGCTCAACTGAGCCAATTTCCATTTTCTGTCCAAATAACAAAGACGGTGGAAACTCAGTTCTCACTGAAAGAGCCTAGATTTCCCACTGTTAGTTGAAAAGCTAACCACAGCTTAACTTTGTCTTATTTCTAGCTTTTCATCCACTGTTTTTTGCTTCTTTCATTTTTCCACAGTAGTTTAAGGTAATTTAGATTTTTTAGAGAAGGTTTTATATTTTCCAATTATTATTTTAATTTAAAAATTGTTTTTAGGCTTTAAAAAAAAGAAAATTAGTTCTAAAAAATTGGAAAAATACTTTTTAGCAATACATAAATATTTTTAAGGTTTAAAAGTTATAAAATCTTTGATTGGGCTTTTTGTTAATTTATTTGTTTTTTAGGCCTTTAGTTAGCATTTAAAAATTAATATTAATTAATTTAAAAAGTTTCAAAAAAGTTTTCTTGATTTTTAAACCTTAGATATATTTTTAGGAATTAAGTTAAAAATTTTGAGAATTTTTAGTTAAGTTTTTATTTTCGTCACGTCTTTACGTATTCCGTTTAATTTACGTCGTAGTTTCAAATCGTAGCGTAACCGTCTTTAATTTTCTCTCTCTTATTCCAAAAACGAACTAATCCAATCTACATAATATTAATTTTGGCACATTCACAATACCTCCTTTGAGTACGAACTTCACTTTTAAACATTTACGTTTCCTAACGTACTTGTTTAACACTTACCGCATTTACGCGATTTTTCTAAAACGTGTATTTACCTACAATCAAAAGGCGACCGCAAAAAATCAAAAGCCAAAGTGTCTAAAGCCGTGGATTTGGATGTAGATGATGATGACAAAGAATTTTTGGACGCTCCAACTCAGGCACCGATATGTTGGACTCGTGATGAAGAGATATTATTAGCCAAATGTTGGGTTGGTGTTTATAAGAACGCCGAAATAGGAAACGATCAAAGCCTTGATTGTTTTTGCGGCAGATTCTTTGAGATTTCAACGCCTAAACAACCGGGATGCATCGACAAAGAACATGATTACGAGAAAATAGAGTCGGATGCATCACGAATCTCAAAAGTCTCAAGGGATTTACCAAGGAGTAAATCGTAAGAGTGAGATGAATGATGAGGAAGCTTTGGAAGCTACGAAGGAGGAATATCGTGTCGCGTTTAAGTGAATACAATTTGGTTACGTTCACGGTTGGAGGATGCTCAGAACCCACCAAAAATGGTCCGGGGCAGTAGGCGTTCATGTGGATGATCACAAGGAAGTATTCGATCTTGATGAACGTCATTGACTCGCCAAAAAGAGAAGATCTGAGACAATTGAGAGCACCGCGGAGGATCCTTGGGGCCAGTGAAGGAAATACTAAATGATGCAATGCATCAAAAAATGATCTCAGCTAAATCCGCGTATGGTGCCAAAAAGGTTACAACGGAAAGACAAATGAAGTTTACCGCCTTGGCGTTTCTCGTGGTTGATGCTGTAAAACCCGCATGCTTTTACCATGAATAGTACCCTTATGATCGTACGTACATGATTAGAACTTTCCTTATTTGACACGTTTACGTTTCACGAACAAGATTTACAAGTATTACGTACGTGTTATAACACGATAAGTATTTAATACGTATTAAGACACGATAATTAATTTAAATAATAATTATAATCACGAACATACGAACATGAAATCATGAACGTAAATAATCACTAGCTTAATATTACGTATTTACGTATATTTATTATGATCATGAATAAATATAATAAGACACGAACGATAACTATTTAAATCATGTAAACACGAACACGTAAAACACACTTAATTTTAGACACGAGAAAACATATGGGTTACCCCATGTGGGCCCCCTTACCCGCGGCTAGATACAAGAGAAAGGGCCAAGCCCATTTGAATTTAGTAAAACAAGAATAAAGGGAAAAGATATTTTCACAATTACATAAAATTATAAAATAAACTAAACCCTAAAATCTTTTCTCTTCTCTTGTTCTTCTTGGCCGTCGGGTACAAACACAAAGGAGGGGTGTGTTGGTTGATTTTGGTGATTGATCTCTTGTAAGGTTGTTAGTGTATTCGTTCTCCTTTGATTCACGTAATCGGTAAATCCTTAAACCCCTTTTTCTTTATGTTTTTATTTAAATCAAGAACACATGAAATCATGGTTTATTAAAAACAAGTAATTAACATGTTAATAAATCATGGGGGTAAATTAATTATGGTTTAAGGGATGTTTGTTTTAGGCCGACGCAAGAAACCGAGACCATAGGGTCTCGGCTTGTTTTGTTTCGTACCAACCGAGACCTCAAGGTCTCGGTGTGGTGTTGTGTGTCTCGGCCGCAGGAGAAAAAGGAACCCCGACCTTGGTCGGGGTGTGTTTGGTGTTCGGTTGGGTCTCGGCTAAAACAAGAACCACCACCGCCTTAAGCCGGTGGCTAAATAAGGAAAGCAGGGGAAACCGCCGCATGGCAGCGGCTAGCCAAGACCAAGGGAACCACTGGCTCAGCCGGTGGCACCTTTACGCAAGCATTAGCAACCGGCCAAGCCGGTTTGCCACTGTTAGGGGGTGCGTTTGTCGACCGGTTCACGGGGTTCACGATACAGTTCACGACATGTTTAGATCAAAACACGGGTTCGGTTCATGGGTTATTTTTGCAAGTCAATTATTTTACAAGGTTAATTATTTTTTTACAAGATTAAATTAAATTAATTAAAACATGTACATGATTAGTTTAATTTATACATGACTTAGGTTATTATTATTATTATTAATACAAAAATTTTAACCTAAGTAATTATCATTTTATTTAGACTACATAACTAATTAATTATTAAAATCACGACTTATAATTAATTAATTTCCACGACTTAGGTTATATTAATATATAAATTAATACATGTTTAACCTAAGTATTTTTGTTTTTATTTAATTAAATCATGTTATATTTAATTAAATACTTTAACCTATAGTTTATTTAATTTACGTGAAATATTTAATCACATGACTTAGAATATAAATCAGAAAACACTTAAGCTTATATATTAGCTTAATAATCCAGCTTATTTCTATTAATGGAAACTTTCTATTTTTAGAAACTTATTTAATTGAGGTAGCTGATCTATTTATGGAAACTTTCTATTTTTAGAAACTTATCTATTTTAAGCAGTAAATCTATTTTTGGAAACTATCTATTTTTGGAAACTTTCTGTTTTAGGAAACCTGCTATTTTTAGAAAGTTACTTATTCTTACACAACAAGTATAATAATACAAGAAATACTAGTAATACTTAATCAAAATAGACAGAGAACATGATAAACTCAGTATAAAGCTCAAATCAGTAAAACATGGCATGAACATATAAAACAAGCTAAGACATGATATAAAACCAGTTACGTAGTCAGTAATCAGATACTTATACACGTATGTATTTATGTAGCATTAGTGATACCGAAGTAGGACTCTCTTCCGTTCGTCTTCTTCGTTCACTGGACACAAGGTACGGATTCTCCGTCCTTTCAGTATGGACATCCTTCCTTATTAGAATTTCCCGTATGCAGCCAACTGTTTTCCCCAGTATACGTTTTATATGTTTTTGGATTGCTTATGTTTAATTAGAAACCTAAAGCCATATACATGCATGACCAGTTTCACCTAGTTATGGAGGTACCATAACCATAACACTGGAGGCACCAATGTTATGACTCTACCACGACGGAGTGATAGCTCGTGGCGTCCCTTCAACTTTTGGCCATATTATTATTATTATCATCATGTGGGGCGTATGGGTGCATCCTAGTTTACATGTTTCAACAGATTATTCAGGTGAATGGAGGTACCATAACCATAACACTGGAGGCACCAATGTTATGACTCCACCACGACGGAGTGATAGCTCGTGGCGTCCCTTCAACTTTTAGCCATGTTATTATTATTATCATGTGGGGCGTATGGGTGCATCCTAGTTTACATGTTTCAACAGATTATTCAGGTGAATGTGGTGTGTGCCTTGCATCCTTCACAAGGAGCTGATCCTTACTACCCAACCAATATATTAACTTAGAGGCAACCCCTCTGTTAGTCCCATTTAATCCATAACACAAGATTTAGTTGATATTTAGAGAGAGAAAGAGAAGAAGGTAGAGAGAGAGAAGAGAAAGAATTGGAATGTTTAAACTTTTACTAGAGAGAGAAACTAAAAGTGAACCAACACCCTCTCTCACACATGGAGGGTATATATACCCTTGGCATATGGGCCGTGGGTTTAGAATCCTTGGGCCGGGCTTGGCTTTGTTTTGGGCTTACGCCCCTAACTTATACAATATTAGCTTAAAGTCCAAGCCCGGTTTTCCCAACTAACCTATTACAATACAAGACCATTAACGACTAAGATGACCTATTACATTCTTGTTCGACTATATAAAATATAGGGCTAACAATCTCCCCAATGTATCGGTCATCTTAAAAAGCTTAAAAAGCATAAGATGGTTGAGTGAATACATTCTTGTAGAGGAGATCTTCCTGCTTTGGTCTTGTATCTTGGTCTTAGTCTTGTTTGTAACAACTTTGTTCCTTCATGATTTTGTGATCTTTATCTTGAGCCTTTGTCATTTGACTTTGAGTGCTTGAGATCTTCCTCTGTACTCCTTGTGACTAAGATGACCTATTACATTCTTACATTCTTAAGTATCTTGATTATCGCCATCTTGTGCTCTTGTGACTTCTGAATCAACATCGGTTGCACAGCTATGCCACCTTCTTGATATGCAGCAACATATATAGACACGGATAAAATGGCTTTGAACATTTCATCCTAACTCGGTAGTGTTTTACCTCCGGTCGGTGAAGACCGTTTAGACGGTATTAGATTCCGTACCTGTGATTGGGTAGATTCGATTAAGAATCTCCTTGACAGGGTTTCCCGGCGGTAGTAGCCAGTTCTCTTTACTCGACCGTCTCAAAGTAGACAGCGAACGTAAAGAGTGAATAAAAAAGGATACGGTTATCCGTTTGATTAGAGTCGTCAATTCAGAATTCCTGGAACAAGTTTGATTCTATAAGAATCACACCATTGTTGCTTTCCAGTTTGGCACAAGCTCGATTCATAAGAATCTTGCATGTTACCTACCGCAGTGTTGTTTGATGTTGACACTGGAAGGATTTCCATTCGTCACTGTGAACACTAAAGAGTGTCACTCTGAATGTTCTGGCAAGATCACACGGATTTTGCGAAGAAACCTGGAATCAAGTTTGAATCAATTAAGAATCCAAACTTAGTTGCTTTCCAGTTATCACAAGTTTGATTCGTGTAGAATCGCACGAGTTACCTACCATGAGCTTGTTTGATGCTGGCTCAAGCAGGATTTCCATCTTCATTGTGAATCGTATCACTCAGATGTTCTGGCAGAATCGCAAGGATATTGCGTAGGACTCGATTGTGTCCTAATGAGATGATAGATCTCTAGACTCAATAAGTGCATTTTGGTAATCGGAGGCTGGAGCAGGCTGCCACCTTTTCAATATTAACTAACTCGGAGTGAGAAAGTCAATAGATACGTGTTGATCTCCGTGACAATGAGACAAGTTTCTTTTGAGAGAAACTCGAATGGATGGGGAGGGGTTGTGCATCGCATCACTGGGTCTATGACACTTGTCTTCAAAAGATGTGTTAACCCGGTTTTGCCTAAGTTGCATAGAATATTCAACTCCTTCAATGCTTACCAATACGTCATCACTAGCACCTTATTGTGATTGTTCCAGTGCTAACTTAAGTAATTGGTCCGCATTCAGCTTCATTCAACTCCATCTTTCCTAAGGACAACTATTTCTAGCTATGGAATGTCCTTGGGTAGATCCCTCCGGTTCTGGTTGGATCATAGGACATAGTTTCCTATCCTAAACCACCTTTTGACTCCATCGTTCCGTCGTGGACAGTAGGTTGTTTTGGGTAAATATCGTAACCATAAAACCATTGAAAACCATTCAAAGTGCTTGATAAAAATCAAAACTTTTAACACTTTGAAAGTTTTATATTTTCGAAAAGCTCCCCTTACACACATGCATCGATATACGAAATAGTTTAGCATGTGAATGAAAGAGTTGCACTTGAGTCTTTAAGATCACATGTTGCGATATTGTACATTTTAATCACATTTTCTCCCCCTATCTCTAATATAAAAACATAATATTAGAGATACCAATTGATTAAATTATGACATTTTCTAAAACCCGATTGGGAGAGAAACATGTTTGCACGCATGAATTATGGAACATATTCAGTCGGGTCGCTCCCCCTCAACAATATATGTGTGTCTTGAGACAAAATTTGACAAAATTTTAGAAAAACGACACCACAAAATATGTTGAGGTACGGAGATGAGATGCCTTGTCCGATATAATTTATTACCTATGACAGTTTTAAACCATTTTCGGAATGTGTTGGATACATAAAATATGACAATTTCTTAGATGTACCCAACAGCATTAAAGGCTTGATTTTAAAACGCTCCCCCTAAAAAATTGATCAAAATAACATATGATAATTTTGAGATATAAAAACCAAATATGAGGAAGGGAGTGTTGAACACACAATTTTGAAAGATTTAAAAAAAACCTTTTGAGAAATTCTTGAAAAATTGTGTTCAACGGTTTTAAAATAATCAGGATAGAAGACTTCTCTTCTATTGATTAGGGAAAGCGCACTGAAACGTACACTTCCCTGTGGGGTCCGTTGTTTCATGAGCTCAAAACTTGGATTGTTTTGTGACTAGCTCATGACCGAGAAAAATAAATTTCCCGTCGTGAAGGATAAGTTATCATCCGTGATAAACTTTCCTTAAGTTGAAGTTCGAGATCTAAGATGACATTTACTTAGAAATCGTTTTTCATGAGCTTAAAAACTTTGAATGTTTTTATGAGAAGCTCATGACCGAGAAATATGAATTTCTCGTTGAAAAGGATAAGTTATCATCCGAGATAAACTTTCCTTATTTGAGGTCCGAGTCCTAAGCTGTGATGTGCTTAGAAGTCATTGTGAGAGAATATCAAGCAGCTCCATTTGCCAAAATCTCCAAGTCTTCTGGAGTCATATACTTCATACCAAGACGACCAACGAGATACGCAAACCTATCTTTCGAGAGAGCTTTTGTAAACAAGTCTGCCAGCTGGTACTCAGTTCTGACAAAGTATAATTCCATGATGCTTCGTTCTATTTGTTCCTTGATGAAGTGATATCTGACATCGATGTGCTTGGTGCGGGAGTGCTGAACCGGATTGCAAGATATGGCTATGGCCGACTTTGAGTCACAATACATAGGTATTTAATCAAAGTGGAAGCCATAATCCGTGAGTTGAGTTCTCATCCAGAGGACTTGAGCACAGCACGCGGATAGAGCCACATATTCTGCTTCAGCTGATGAGAGCGAAGTGCAATCCTGCTTCTTTGACGACCAGCTGACAAGCTTGTCTTCCCTTAGAAATTGTATGCTACCAGAAGTGCTTTTTCGACTATCAAGACAACCTGCATGATCAAAATCTGAAAAAGCTATTAGATGAAAACTGGTTTCCCTCGGATACCAGAGTCCCATGTGAATGGTATTCTTAAGGTACCGAAAGATCCGTTTAACCTCTTTGAGGTGCTTTTGAGTAGGTCTGGCTTGATATCGTGCACAATAGCATGTGGCATGATGAATATCAGGCCTGCTGGCTGTAAGGTACATAAGTGACCCGATCATACTCCGATATCGCGTTTGGTCTATGGGATACGAGTACAAGTCAGCGTCTAAGGATGTGGTCGACAATGGTGTACCAACGCGAGCACATGAGGTCATACCATGCTTTTAAAGTATCTCTTGAGCATACTTAGCTTGGTTAATGAAGATACCACGTGTGGATTGATGAATCTGGAGGCCTAAAAAGAATTTTAGCTCCCCCATCATTGACATTTCAAATCTGCTGTGCATTAATTTTTCAAAACGTTTTGAAAGTTTTAGGTTCGTAGAACCAAAAATAATGTCATCAACATAAACTTGCACCAGTATTATGTCATCCCCATATTTATTAGTAAAGAGAGTAGGATCAATAGAACCTTTGGAGAATCCTTTGGACACCAAGAAGTTTGAAAGTTCTTCGTACCATGCCCTTGGAGCTTGTTTAAGTCCATATACAGCCTTCTTGAGATGATAGACTTTGTCAGGATGATGAGGATCGATGAATCCTTCCGGCTGATTCACATACACTTCTTCCTTCAAATGACCGTTGAGAAAAGCAGTTTTAACGTCCATCTGAAAAACCGTGAAGCCCTTATGTGCAGTGATGAGATGGCATTTATACATGATCTCATCGTTCTTTTCGGGCTTTAAATGCATAAAAATGTTATAAAATACCATATATATGCTTGTGTTTGTTTACTTTTGTATTTTAGGTATGGATATCGTGAAAAAGACAAAAGATCATAAGAAACAAGGAAAAACGGACACAAGAAACGAAGCCGTACAAAGAACCGGGCCCTAGTTCATGATTTATCCAACATTCACCCTTGAAGACTTGAAGATATGCAAACTTGATCCTCAAACAATGAAGAAATGACACTTAAAACCCTTGTGAAATCATAATTACAAGTTTGGTCCCTTAAGTTTGTCAAAATTGCAAAAAGGTCCTTCAACTTTGAAGAAATGGCAAGATTAGTCCCTCATAAATTCTAATTTGTCAACAATGGTCCCTCATGAAGTCAAAGTTACATTGAAGACCTTTGAAGATCAACAAATTCCAAAACCAGCCCTTGAAATATGGAAAAATGGCAAAAACAACCCTTTAAACCTTTTTGAAAAGTTTTGTGCCAAAAGTGTAAAAAGGGAAACTTCTATAACAAAGGGATGCGTTTGATTGGACTGAAATACTTGCTATACAACTTTTCCCAAAAACAAAGGACCAAAAGTGACAAGCTGAAAGTTTGAATTCCTATAAACGCGGGTAACACTTACTGTTTGGATTTTACCATGAAGAACACCCCTTTTTACCCAGGATTAAAAAGAGAAAAACAAAGGGGAAATTGAATCTGGTTGTTCCCACGTGTAATTCACATCAAGACAATCACATCCCACACCAAAAACCTTAATCCCCACTACCAGAATGATACCCCCACTCCCACTCACATGACGACACCTGGCATTTGATCATGACATGGCAAGATCAACGAACCAAAACTTTTCCTTTGTCACCAAGCACTAAACAAACGTCCCTGATTCACCCAAACCAGCTGGCAACACGCCTAGAAGATTCTGCAAGGACAAATGGGGAAATTCACTTCTAGGGTTTGTGAATAGTGTTAGCTTGGCATTTACCTATAAAAGGAGACCTCAACCTGTGAGAGTCCATTTGTTCCAGTTTTAGGATATCAATCATTGTAATCCCTTTTTAAGTTAATAAAATTTGATTTTCAGAAATTTGTGAAATCTTGTTCTTGTTTATTAAAAGTTGGTGTTAGAATAGCCTAACTCTGAGTTCCATTTTCATGTTTGAAGGTTTTTGAGGCAAGGTTTTAATTGATAAGGCTTGTGTTTCAAAAATCAGAAAAGTGCTTGATATTGTTCATCACTTGGTTTGTTCTTCTTAGCAGGTACTTGGAAGCTGGTACTTGTTTTGCTAGTACCTCAGCTCAAACAATCCAGGGCCTGGATGTAGGTCTTCGAGGTTTGCACCATTCTCCTTTTTCATTTTCTTGTTTAATTTCTGGATATTTGTGATTTTGCATGATTGTTCTTGAATCTGTGTTTTTATGGTTGATTATTGTTTATCTGTTCTTGTTTGATGTTATTGAAGTGTTAGTAGCTTGAATTGTGGTTTGAATCTGAAAAATCCTTTGAAAATTTGTCAAAACAGATTATTAAGGGGTGTTTGGGTTAACTGCATAAGCAGGATTTGTGGATTGTTGAATGGTTTTTTATTGTTGCTATATGTTGGTATCTATTTTATTGGTATATTTGGTCATTTGTATGCAGATTTTGTGGTTTGAAACACCTAAATCCAACATAGAGCTATAAAATTAGATTTACTTGGTTAATTTGGCTGAAATTTAGAGGACACCTAGATCTAATCATAGACTAGGGTTAACAAGTGTTAAATCTAAGTTAACATAACCAGGGAAGTAATATTTGAGGCTTGAAATTGGGTTTGAGGTCAAATAGATCAACAAAAAGGGTTAGTGTTCATCAATTGCATGTTAGTGTTCATCAGTAACCTGCATATGCTTATTTCTGCTTATTCACTTTGATTCAGTGGTTGATTTAAGTTTGTTTGTGCTTATTCATAGTTTATATAGCTTGTGTATGCATCTGGTTGAATTTGGTTGGCTTATTCATGCTATATCTGCTTATTTGTGCATAATTGCTTATTTCCCATATATGTGCTATATCTGGTAACTGTTTGCTTATTCTGGGCTTATTGTGTGAACCAAATTGTGATTTTTTTGTTGATATTGACTCCTTGTGATTCACTGATCACAAGGGTGCCCTTGTTTCCAATTGAATCCAACTAAATCTCTCTAAAAAGCTTGGTCAAATAGTCAAAGCAGTGGGAACACCTTTCCCCTGCTGCTAGCCACTGCTAGTGTATTTTGGGTTTCAGCTTATCAATAAGCTAAAAAAGCTTATTTTAACCAGCAACAACTTGGATTTTGTAATAGGTGCTCATCATTTGACCCATTTGTTCATACTTTAGCATTTCGTGTGTTGACTTTTAGGTTTGACTAGAAAACCAACTTAATTGACTTTTTCATAAGTGCTTATTGGTTCATTCTGGCTTATTGGTGTTGCTTATTGGAATTTTGTTGATTGTTTTGGCTTATTGAGTTCATTTGTGACATTTTGCAAGTTGAATCAAGTTCTAAGGTGCCCTATATCTCAAACCCGACTATTTTGTCTTTTAGTGAAATTGTACTTTGCTTATTTCTGGCTTATTGAGTGTGCTTTTTCAAAATTTCTTTTTATAGATCTCTTAAGCATCCCAAAAGAAGGTTGTGTGTCAAATTAGAGCTTATGGAATTAGCTTATTGCTTAATGGGCTTATTGGCCCAATAAGGATAAGCTGTTTGCTTATTAAGCTGTGACAAGCTCACTTTCATCTTTTGGGCCTTCAGAGTTTTGTTTTTAGAATTAGATTTTAAGTCAGATTGGGCTTTTCCAAGTCAATTGGGCCAAGTTTGACTTTTTGGGCTAAAAAGCCCATTAGTGTTGGCTGTTTTTGGTTTTGGCCCATTTGAGGGCCCAATAGGGGTATTCTGGTCATTTCACTTTCATTTTCTGTTTAATTAGGTTAAAATAAACTAGTTTGCAAGTTTTTAGAATTTTTTATAATTTTTGGATTTTTAATATAATTTTAATATTATTTTATTATTATTTTTCAAATTTCACTTTTTTCAACTTTTTACATTTTTCTTAGCTTAAATACATTAAAATAGTAATTTTGCAACTTTTAGATTAATTTTATCACCTTTAGATTAATTTTTATAATTATTTTAAGTTTTAATAGTTTTTAAATCATTTTAAATAGTTTTTGTTAGTTTAAAAATTTCTAAAAATAGTTTTTAATCTTTTTAGGTCATTTTAGAGGTTTGCCAATTGAAAAATCTTTATTTGGGCTTTTTGATAATTTATTTGATTTTTAGGGCTTTAATTAGCATTTAAAAATTGAATATTTAATTAATTATAAGGTTTGAAAAAATTTTGATCATTGGTAAACTCTTAGTTTATTTATTTTGATTGTTAGTGATTTTTTGGTAATTTTTAGAATTTGTTTTTATTTTAGCTCATTTTACGGTTTTACGTTAAGTCTTGGTAGTAATTAATTTCACGTCTTCGTCATCCTCTTTTCTCATCCCCTTCTAACCAATATTAATCTTAAATCTTGCTACATTTTAGTCACACACATATACCTCCTTGGGAAACGAACTTTGAACTTCATTGGGTCATTAGTGCTTGATTTTCCTAAATCATCACTTAATACTTACCACATTTACGCTCTTTTTCCTAAAAGACGTAATTTACCACAATCATTTTGGCGCCGCTGCCGGGGAGGTGTGTCGTGATTAATTTGTTTTGTTGTTTTTAATATTAACCATAAATAGTATTTGTATTAGTAGAAATCTACTAATACGTATTATCGGTTTTATTGGTTCTTCTTGTGGAATTATTATTACTATATTGTATTAAGTATCACAATAAATACAAAGTATCTCCAAAAGTGTGAAAACACAACCTTAATTGGGATTTGATCTCCTAATTATTGTATTCGAATCTCAAACAAAAAGAAAAAGGCAAAAATAGATAAATACTTTCGTGAAGCTCGATTTTGAAATATACAAACTATAAGGTGGGTATAAGGCGGGTATTGTAAAATATACCCTAAGGAAAAAGGCTCTTAAGTGCTTCGCGCCGCCTCGTTTCCCCGCTTGCTTATGAGTATTTTGAGATTGAAGGCTAATCGAGGGTTTTGCCGCCTAAAGTATTATTACGTATAATATATTTGCTTGGTTTCTTTGTGATTAAACCCTCTTGAACAATTTGGGTTTCACAAAAGTTCTAAAGTCATTCGAAGGCGTTCACTCCACGTGATCGTTTTCATTCTTTTGAGGCTTCTTTAATCAAAAGTTTGATTCGAGGAGAGATTTAGTAGATTGTTTTCTACGAAGATACACCAAAATCCAAAAAAATTAAAAAACAATCAAAAACACAAAAAAATTGAAAATTCACAAAAAAAAGGAATCTTCTTTGCTCACCTCCCATTCTTCGTGAAGTTTATGATCACTCATAATCAAGCAAAACGAGCTCATAAACGTCTTCAAAAGCAAGCCAATCAAGAGACGTTGATTGAAGAACAACCTCCAATTGTTGAACCTATTGTAGATAAAGAAGTCGTCATGTCTAATCGTACTATGATGGAGTTGCTACAAGCACCCACCGAGGGTTTTGGAGAGGCCATTGTGATTCCCGCTATCCTTGCGGAGAATTTCGAGATTAAGACGGGTTTAATGTCGATGTTGCAAGCTAATAAGTTTAGAGGTCATGAGAAAGACAACCCGCATTACCACATAAGGAATTTTAATCGTCTCACCGCTACTAGCAAGTTTAAGGATGTTCCGCATGACGCCATTAAGATGATGTTGTTTCCATACTCGTTAGATGGACCCGCAAAAATTTGGCTCGAGAAAGAACCGCCAAATTCGATTTTGACATGGGGTGATCTCGTTTCTAAGTTTGTGAACAAATTTTTTCCGCCATCTAAAACAACACATTTGAAAAATGAGATTTCAAGATTTGTTCAAAGAAATAATGAAAGTTTTTCAATGGCATGGGAACGCTTTAAAGAAATGTTACATGAATGTCCACACCATGATTTTTCGGAATTGCATCAAATTGATACTTTTTATAATGGGCTTAATGATCATGAACGAGATTACTTGAATGCCGCCGCGGGTGGTAATTTTTTGTGCAAAACGACCGAGGAAGCTTTAAAGATTATCGAGAATAGATCTAAGGTTTATAGCCCTCGTAACACACCGAGTGTTTCCCATTTGGGTTCGTCATCGTCGTCATCGTCTCGTAGCATTAATGCCTTACATGATGAAGCTAATGAGGAAAATCGATTTTTTGATAGATTTGCTAATCTTATGTCTCATTGGAAAGCTCAAGAAGCTTCAAATTCCGCTTCGGTTAAAGCGGTTGCTAAGAGTTGTTTGTCTTGTGGTGGAGCTCATGATCTTTCCGAGTGCATTACCGCGGATGGTAACACTTCGAGTGCTTACGTAGCAACGGGAACTTACAACCAAAACGGTCAAGGTTCCCGCCCAAATCAAGCTCCACCAAATCAAAATGCTAATAACTATCGAAACAACAACCAAGGTGGTAATTACCAAGGCAATTCACGTAACTACAACAAGGGGAATTATCAAAGTGGGAATGGGCAAGTCACTAATCAAAACCAAAACCGTGATTTTCAAGACACTACACAAGGTTTTCAAAATGCTCACACTAAAAATATTCAAGGAGAATTTTTGGATTATGCTAAAGCAAATGATGCTAAATTTGATAACATGCAACGTGAGATGATTAGCTTAAGATCCGAGTTGAAAAACGAGCTTAAAAACGAACTTGCTAATGAACTTAAAACTCATGCAAATAAAATGGAAGGAAATGTCCAACGTCTTCAACAAAATCAACAAAAGATGGAACAAGGACAACATGTGATTAAGCAAGAATTGTTAAAAGCGGATGCTAGGCAATCAAAATTTGAAGACCGAATGGCAAAAATGTTTGAAGCAATCATGTGTAAACCCTCTTCCTAGGGTGGTCTTCCTAGAGATACCATTGCAAACCCGAAGGGAGAAATGAAGGTTATTACTACACGAAGTGGTAAAACTTTCAAGGAACCAATCTCTCGACCAAGTACTTCTACAGAAAAGGAAATCGAGAAAGAACCCGAGGTGGTGGTCGAAAAGGAGCACATTACAATCCCACGAAGTACCGCTCATACCACACCTATGGTTGAACCAATACCAATTGTGGAACCCGAGATTCCAAGGCCGTTGCCTAATATCCAACCCACACCACCCTTACCTTACCCTTCGAGACGAAACAAAGAGAAATTGCAAGAACGTAACAAACAACAAATCGAGCTTTTTATAAAAATGTTTCAACAAGTGCATTTTGATGTGAGTTTAGCCGACGCGTTGTTGTATATGCCTCGTTTCGCTTCCACTTTTAAAAGTATGATGAGCGATAAGGAAAAGCTTTCAAAGCTTGCTAATTGTTCTTCGGTTTATCTTAACCGCATACCAGAAAAAGTTGGTGACCCCGGAAAGTTTCTCATTCCTTGTGACATACAAGATATGAAAGAATGCCTCGCCTTGGCCGATCTTGGTGCGAGCATTAATTTGATGCCATTTTCCATTTGTAAATCGCTTTCGCTTCCGGCTCTTATTCCTTCGAACATGTCTATCAAGATGGCCGATCATTCTACGATTTTAGCATGTGGAGTAGCCGAAGATGTTTTCGTGAAAGTGGGGAAGTTCTACTATCCCGTTGATTTTATAGTAGTTGACATCCCCGCGGATCCTCAAGTTCCTTTAATTTTAGGTCGTTCATTTTTAGACACCTCGAGATCGCTTACCGACGTTCATGCAAGAACTATCACTTTGAGATTCAACGAAGAGGAACTTGTTATAAACGCTACTCAAAACTCGAAACCTTCTCATGTTTATGCAATCGCTACCATCAATCACATTGACATAGTAAATGTTGTTTGCGATGAGTTTTCACAAGAAGTGTTAGGTTTTTCCGATAGCTCGTCAAGTGGCAATCCCACTATTTTGGATCATATTCTTGCTAATTCTACACCAAATCTCACTCCATTCCAAGGAGGTGATCTCACTTCAAATGAAATCAAAAATGAAGATGAGGTGTTGATTAGTGATGATACTTCTATTCCACCATTTCTTCCGCCGATGGAAGTTATGAGTGTTGAACCAAAATCTTCAATCGAGGAACCGCCTATCCTCGAATTGAAAGATCTTCCTTCTTACCTTTAATACGCATTCTTGGAAGCTGATGACAAGTTTCCGGTTATTATTGCAAGAGGTCTTGCTAATGATGAAAAAACCGAGCTCTAAAAAGTTCTTAAAGCTCATAAAGGGACAATTGCGTGGAAAATTTCCGACATTAAGGGTATTGACCCAAAATTTTGTACTCACAAGATTTTAATGGAGGAGGACTACAAACCCGCAATTCAAAGTCAAAGAAGGGTGAATCCCAAAATTCACGATGTCATTAAAAAGGAAGTCTTAAAACTCCTTGACGCGGGAATGATTTATCCTATCTCCGATAGCCCATGGGTGAGCCCAATCCATTGTGTCCCTAAAAAGGGAAGAATGACCGTTGTGCCCAATGAAAACAACGAGTTAATTCCCACTCGTGTTGTGACCGGTTGGAGGGTGTGTATTGACTACCGAAAGTTAAATGACGCCACTCGTAAAGACCACTTTCCTTTGCCCTTCATGGATCAAATGTTGGAGCGACTCACGGGAAATGAATTCTATTGCTTTTTAGATGGTTTTTCCGGTTACTTTCAAATCCCTATCGACCCTCGTGATCAAGAGAAGACTACGTTTACGTGTCCTTATGGAACATTTTCTTATCGAAGGATGCCTTTCGGACTTTGTAATACACCGGGTACGTTTCAACGGTGTATGATGGCGATTTTTCACGATATGATCGAGAAGTCGATGGAAGTGTTTATGGATGACTTTTCGGTATTTGGCAATTCGTTCACGTCGTGTTTATCTAATCTAGAGCAAATGTTAAAACGTTGTGAAGAAACCAATCTTGTGCTTTATTGGGAAAAATGTCATTTTATGTGTAAACAAGGAATCGTCTTAGGACATAAGGTCTCGAAAGCGGGGATTGAGGTCGATAAAGCTAAGGTAGACGTCATCGCCACGTTACCTCATCCCAAAACCGTTAAGGGAGTTAGGAGTTTCCTAGGCCACGCGGGATTTTATCGTCGTTTCATCAAGGACTTTTCGAAAATCTCTCGACCTATGACACACCTTCTCGAGAAGGATGCTCCTTTTAATTTCAATGAGGATTGTGTTAGAGCTTTCGAAACTCTCAAAAGGAAACTTACCGAAGCTCCCATTCTTGTTGCTCCTAATTGGGAATTACCCTTTGAAATCATGTGCGATGCAAGTGATTATGCTATAGGGTCCGTCTTAGGGCAACGTTATGAAAAGCATTTCCGTCCTATCCATTATGCTAGTAAGACGATGACCGAGGCTCAATTAAAGTACACCACAACGGAAAAGGAATTCCTTTCCGTGGTCTATGCTTTTGAGAAATTCCGACCTTATCTCGTCTTAACTAAAAGCATTGTGTATACCGACCATTCGGCTATCAAGTATCTCTTAGCTAAGCAAGATGCTAAGCCGAGATTGCTTTGTTGGATGCTCCTCCTCCAAGAATTTGATGTCACCGTGCTTGACAAAAAAGGAGCCGAGAATCTAGCGGCCGATCATCTCTCTCGTCTAGAAGATCCTCACAAAGATGTTTTCGAGAACAAGGAAATTACCGAAACATTTCCTCTCGAGACTCTCGGTGTAGTGAATTCTAAAGACACCACCCCATGGTTTGCCGACATTGCAAATTACCATGCGGGCAATTTCATAATCAAGGGTATGAGGACACAACAAAAGCAAAAATTCTTTCGTGACGTCAAGTTCTATTTATGGGACGACCCTTATCTCTTTCGGGTTTGTGCGGATCAACTCGTTCGACGTTGTGTTTTTGGTGCCGAAGCTTCTAATATCCTTAGAGCTTGTCACGAGGGACCCACGGGTGGTCACCACGGTGCTAATCTCACGGCTAAGAAAGTGTTCGATGCCGACTTCTTTTGGCCTTCTATCTATCGTGATGCACACGCACTTGTGAAGTCGTGTGATTCGTGCCAACGTCAAGGAAAATCGTCTCAACGTGATGAAATGCCGCAAAACATAATTCAAGTGTGTGAGATTTTCGATATATAGGGTATAGACTTTATGGGTCCGTTCCCATCATCTCATGGTAACAAGTATATCCTCGTCGCGATGGACTACCTTTCTAAGTGGGTGGAAGCTAAGGCTTTACCTACTAATGATGCTCATGTGGTAGTGAAGTTTTTGAAGCAACTATTCTCTCGGTTCGGAACCCCCCGTGCTATTATAAGCGATCGTGGAACCCATTTTTGTAATGACCAATTCGAAAAGGTTTTAAAAAATTTGGAGTTACTCATCGTATTTCTACGGCTTATCACCCGCAAACGAGTGGGCAAGTCGAGGTTTCGAACCGAGCTTTGAAGAGGATTTTAGAAAGGTCGATTGGAGAAAACCGTGCTTCATGGTCCGACAAACTCGATGACGCTTTATGGGCCTTTAGGACCGCTTATAAGACACCTATCGGTTGCACTCCTTATAAGTTAGTCTATGGGAAGAATTGTCATTTGCCCATTGAATTGGAGCACAAGGTATATTGGGCCATGCAAACTTTGACTTGAAGACCGCGGGAGATCACCGGAAAATACAATTGAATGAATTGGATGAATTAAGAGACAATGCTTATGAAAATTCATTGATTTTCAAAGAAAAGACTAAAAAGTTTCATGATGCAAAGATTAAAAACCGGGTTTTTAACATTGGTGATCAAGTGTTACTTTTTAACTCTAGACTTAAGATGTTTTCCGGGAAATTGAAATCTCGTTGGTCGGGTCCTTTCACCGTTACACAAGTGTTCCCTTATGGGACCATCGAGCTAGCTCAAGATGATGGTCCTAACTTTAAGGTGAATAGACATAGGATTAAGCACTACTTTGGTGGGGAAATTCCTTCAATGGTTGACCTCGACCAAGTCACCTTCCCCAATGATAATTAGCATTGAGGGGATCGAGTCGAGCTCATAACTCGATAATAAAAAACGAGGTGCCTCGTGGGGGAGATCCCATGCTTATCCTTTTATGCTTGCTAACCACTAATGAGGGGACTTGTACCCTTCAAACTCATTGTCTCATGGTTGTTTGTGATTGTGTTATCTAGATCATCATCATCATCTATGATTGAAGACTCTCGTGATCGTTTACGTGAGCCTCCATCGTTTGCTTGAGGAAGTTTTTCACGAATCCATGACATATCCTTTATTGTTCTAACAATTATCTTTTAGCACACTTAATAAACGGCTTTAGATATATTGTTGATCACCCTTTCCATGCTAGATCCTAAGCATTCGATTCTTCGTCTCTAGTATGAGGGTGCTCCACCTTTAGACTCGAAACATTGAGGACAATGTTTACTTTTAGTATGGGGGTGAATAGATACTTGCTTTGCTACGCCCTCACGCTTTCCAACTTTCAATGTTTTGTTTTGTTGCTAATAAGGCTATAAATGGCCAAATTTTAAAAATTTTCTTAGATTTCATAAGTGTTTTTAAGACACGAATGTATATTTTCCGATGGGTAGAATAAGAGCTAATTTTTGACTTGATGGGCATTTGGATCCATTTACATTCCTTAACCCGCTCAATTCAAGTTTTGCTAGACTTTTATATAGGGAGCTTTAAAATGCGAAATTCTTAGCTCATACGGGTTAAGAACAAGAACTTTTCGCAAGTTCCTATAATTGATCCTAGAAAGTCACTTATCAAGGAAACTATAAAATGCATTCTTGATGTAGTATTTTTGTATACCCTTTTAGGAAAAAGAGGCAACAAAGTGGTAAGCGTTAGGAAAACCACAAGTTATGACCCAAATGGGGATCGTTCTCTCGAGGAGGCACGTGTGTTGTGTAATGAATGATTGATTTTGTTTTTGATTATTAATGAGAAGAAAGGAGAAGAGAAAATGACGAAGACGAAAACGTATTAAACTACGACGAAAAAGACGTAAACGTAAAGTCGTAAAAAGTACAAAAATTAAAATTTTAATCTAAAAATTCCTAAAAATTACTAAAAATCCACAATAATATTCTAAGAGTTTACAAAAAATCCAAACTTGCTAAAACCTTTTAATTAATTAAATAATGACTTTTTAATGCTAATTAAAGCCCTAAAAATCACTTTTAAATATTAAAAAGCCCTAAACAAGATTTAATAGTTTGTAAACCTCAAAAATGACCTAATTAAGCTAAAAACTATTTTTAAAAATTTTAAAAACAAATTAAACTATTTTTAAACTCCTAAAAACTATTAAAATCTATTAAATCTTAAATTAATTCTAAAAATTAATTGAAAAACCTAAAAATTAATTGGAAAGTGAAAAAGTTCCTATTTTAATGTCTAGAATCTAGGAAAAATGAAAAAAAGTTAAAAATAAAACTTTGAATTTTTATGAATAAAATAATAATAAAATATTCCAAAAAATGAAAAGTTCAAAAATAAATTCTAAAAAATTCTCAAAAATCCTAAATATTCTAACTAAGAAGAAAATGTAAATTAAAGCTCTTAAAACCTATTAATTAATTTTATATTAATTTTTAAAGTTTAATAAAAAACCTAAAATCAAATAAAATTAAAAATAAGACTTTTTGAAAACTTTTTGATATGTAAACCTCAAAAATATAAATTAAAACTTAAAAACTATTTTTTTGGATTTTTTAATTACTGTTTACTATTTTTTAATTACTTTCTAAAATTAAATAGAAAAATAATCCTAATAAATAATTAAATAAAGGGAAAAATAAAACTTTAAAAAAGAAAAGTCCTAAAACCTAATCAAAACCTAGGAAAAATGAAATAAGCCCAAAATGCTTAATAAATAAGCAGAAAATAAGCCAAAAGGCTACGGCTTATTTAAATGAGAACAAAACAAAGTCACCTTATATAACTATTGAAATGAAAGGTTAACATAAAAACTCATCTGGATCACTGGTAGAACCCCTCACTCCTGAGCTGCAGGTCGGGGGGTTCGAGTCCAGGCAGGGTGAAGTTTTTGCTTTTATTTTTTTTTCTTTTTAAAACTCAAACCTGTTACACTTTTAGACACTAAAACACAAACACAAATTGAATTTGACAAAGATTAAGGCAAGTTATGAGCAGAAACGTGGCCAGGTCTGCTTATGTTTATGATGAACACAAAAGTGTTTTCACTTGTGTGCAATAGACCAAGAGGACTTGGTTTTTGTGAGTTTGGTGTTGTTTTATGGGACAAGCAGGCACCCTTGTACTCTTTGGAGTACAAGGAGTCAATATCAACACAAAACAAGCAGTTTACAACACAAAATTCAGGCACAAATAAGCCAAAAGTTTCTGATTAAGCAACAAGCAGGTCTGAGATTTTGCAGGCACAATTACAAGCACAAATCTGGATTTCTAAGGCTCAAATTTTGTACACAAGTTAAGCAAGTGACAAATCAATGATTCACACTCCTTAAACAACCTAAAAACTATCAGTCTTACAAATTTGAGGCACAAAATTCATCAAAATCAGTCACACAAGCAGTTTTATGATATTGCTATGATTTTTATCTTTTTGTCATCCAAACTTGTTCAACTTGTACCAAACTGATAACCAAAGCTAACTTACAACCTTTTGACCCCTACCAAGTATTTCTAACAGGTTTAAAAACTCAAAATCTATCAATATTACTTAATTAAACCCGTATCCAAACACCCCTTTAAAAACTTTAATCAAGATTTTTCAAACAAATACCAATCAAAATACACTCAAACTGATTTCTTCCAACACTAACATGCATATAACATCAAATAAACTTCATTCAAGCACATAAAAACACCTTTCATGCAGTATTCACCAAAATCACTTAAACCATCATCAAAACTGAAAAAATTAAAATGGAAACTGATTTTTACCTAAGGGACTTACATCCAAGTCCCTTGTGACAGCTTTGTCACCTCCTTTCAGGCTGGGGCCTGAGCTGAACTTAATCAACAACAATCACCCTGCAAATCAAGAACAAAACACATAAGAAAAATACACTTTTCTAATTTTCTGAAAACCTCTTAAACCTTTTCAAAAATCCTTAAAACCTTTAACTCTTCTCAAAACAAGAGTAATAACACAAAATCCAGGAGAATGATCCACTTTCACTTCTCAAACTCTTGGACTTTCTGAAATCAAGACCTTTTCAAAACCCTTTGAAAACTGAAACTTAAAACACACAATTCTTTCACAAATTTAAATGGAACTCAGCCTTAGCATTTTCACACAACACACAACTTTTTAAACTTAATAAAAGGAATTACACTTGCATTTAACAAACACCAAACTTCATTAATTTAAAAAAGGAATTACAAGTTGAAAAATGCTAAAAACTGGAACCAAGGGCATATACAAACCATATGCTCCTTTTATACTACTCTAGAGATGATTCTAGAACTACTAAACAATGTGAAACCCTAGCTACTGAATTGCTAAACTTGCCCTTGAAGTTTTGACTGAAAATGGGTCAAAATGAACCCATGTGATGCTTGTACTGGATGCCAGCTTGGAAAGATGATCTTGAGTCGTTTATTTGAGCTTGGGGACCAAAGGGGATGATCTGGGATGTTGATTTGGTCGGGTTTAGGGTTTTGAGGGAAAGTGATGGGTGCAGGGGAGGGTCCCACAAGACACATGGGTGTGTCTTGTGGCGTTTTGTGATGTGGGATTAAGTGACATGGAGGTTAATTAGTGATCTGCATGTTTTGGGGATTAATCCCTTTGTTTTGAATAAATTGGATATTAGGGTTTATGGGATTAAGGGGGGTTTTGATTCGTTTTGGGTAATTAAACATTTTAAATAAATGTTAAGGAGGGAAAGTGGGGTGGGTTTGACTGGGGTTTGACCCTGGTTTATTTAATAAACCGGGTGTGGATGGGTGGTGGGTACGGGTTGGGTAGGGTATTTGGGTTAATGGGTGGATCATGGTGACGTGGCATTGTCTGGTTGGTGGAAAAGTTTGGGTAGTTGGCAGATTAGGTCCCCAGGCTTTTCTTTTCTTTCCACTTTGTATTAATTAGCCATCAGCGCCCCATTTGCCTTTATCAACTTTTGCCAAGTTGTCATTTTTGGCACAAAACCTTTAAAAACTTTATCCAAGGGTTTCTTTTGGATATTCTTGATATTTCAAGGGCTGCTCTTGTAGTATCTTCAAACATAAAGGACCACACTTGTACAATTGATATTTGGAGGGTCAATTGTGACAAGTTCTTCAAAGATGAGGGACTAAACTTGACAATCTTCAATTCTTCAAGGGTCATTTTGCAATTTTCCAAACTTGGGCCCGGTTCATTGTGCGGCTTCGTTTCCCGTGTTCGTTTTTGAATGATTCTTGTGATCTTTTGCCATTTCCTCAATATCCGTACCTAAAAATACACAAGTAACAAACACGAGCATATATTTGGCATATTTGATGATATTTAATTGATTTTAAGCCCGTTTTGGACGATGAGACCATGTATAAAAGGAGTCTCATCACTCCCCCATACTAAACCATTGCCGTGCCCTCACGCAATGCTAGAATAAAGTATCAAAGCATCTCCAAAATTCATTTTATTCACTTTTATTGAAATGATAAACTATTACATACTACTATTACTACTACTTGTGTTATAGACATAATGTATGATTTTCATCGCAAAATGGGACGTTTAGGTTCATAGAACAAGAACACGTGAATGCTTCGTTAGAAATAATTTCATCGTCCTCGATTTTCACCCTAATTCCATGCCAAGCGTGCAACGAGATCATTGTCATTATAAGTTAGTAATGCTAACACTACTCATATGCCCTAATCACGTACTTATTCTCCCATTATTCCTAAGTTGTATCTCTTATATTTTATTATGTCTTAATGATCACGAGGATACATTGTTGACTTATGCGATAATAGAGATTTAGGTCTAAAAATAGAGTCCTAATGGTGTAACCTAGACCATCAAATCAATAACCCCTCCTAATAGACAACGATGTTAAAAAATTAAGTTGACAAGAAGAATCGATAAACACGGTTTTATAACGGTTTTGAACATGAGACTTATTACCAAGACTTTTATACGCCCCCTAACGGAAGGACCTTATTATCTTTGGTTTACCTCCATCTTTTATTCAACTTCGCCATGAAGCTTTTAGGAAAAATTGATGTAGTATTTTTGTATACCCTTTTAGGAAAAAGAGGCAACAAAGTGGTAAGCGTTAGGAAAACCACAAGTTATGACCCAAATGGGGATCGTTCTATCGAGGAGGCACGTGTGTTGTGTAATGAATGATTGATTTTGTTTTTGATTATTAATGAGAAGAAAGGAGAAGAGAAAATGACGAAGACGAAAACGTATTAAACTACGACGAAAAAGACGTAAACGTAAAGTTGTAAAAAGTACAAAAATTAAAATTTTAATCTAAAAATTCCTAAAAATTACTAAAAATCCACAATAATATTCTAAGAGTTTACAAAAAATCCAAACTTGCTAAAACCTTTTAATTAATTAAATAATGACTTTTTAATGCTAATTAAAGCCCTAAAAATCACTTTTAAATATTAAAAAGCCCTAAACAAGATTTAATAGTTTGTAAACCTAAAAAATGACCTAATTAAGCTAAAAACTATTTTTAAAAATTTTAAAAACAAATTAAACTATTTTAAACTCCTAAAAACTATTAAAATATATTAAATCTTAAATTAATTCTAAAAATTAATTGAAAAGCCTAAAAATTAATTAGAAAGTGAAAAAGTTCCTATTTTAATGTCTAGAATCTAGGAAAAATGAAAAAAAGTTAAAAATAAAACTTTGAATTTTTCTTAATAAAATAATATTAAAATATTCCAAAAAATAAAAAGTTCAAAAATAAATTCTAAAAAATTCTCAAAAATCCTAAATATTCTAACTAAGACGAAAATGTAAATTAAAGTTCCTAAAACCTCTTAATTAATTTTATATTAATTTTTAAAGTTTAATAAAAAACCTAAAATCAAATAAAATTAAAAATTAAAGTTTCTGAAAACTTTATGATATGTAAACCTCAAAAATATAAATTAAAACTTAAAAACTATTTTTTTGGATTTTTATATTACTGTTTACTATTTTTAATTACTTTCTAAATTTAAAACTAAAAATAATCCTAATAATTAATTAAATAATGGGAAAAATAAAACTTTAAAACAGAAAAGTCTAAAAACTATATTAAGTCCTAGGAAAAATGAAATAAGCAAAAAATGCTTAATAAATAAGCTAGAAATAATCAAATAAGCTACGGCTTATTAATATAAGCCAAAACCAAAATGCCCTTAAGTAATTAATGAAATGGAACTTGAATGTAAAAACTCATCTAGATCACTGGTAGAACCCCTCAGTCCTGAGCTGCAGGTCGGGGGTTCGAGTCCAGGCAGGGTGAAGTTTTTAATTTTTATTTTCTTTTTTTTTCTTTTTTTAACACTTAAACAGTAACACTTGTTAGCTTGTAAACACAAATCCAAAACCACTTTTAACTAGAGTTAAGCTTGAATCAAGCCAAAACGTGCTCAGCTTTCCTTTGTTGACTGATGAACAAGTGAACTTTGTTCACTTGTAAAGTAGACCAAGAGGAGCTTGGTGTGCTTTTGGTGATGATTTTTATGGAACAAAGGGCACCCTTGTACTCTTTGGAGTACAAGGAGTCAAGCACAACACAAATCAACAAGCAGTTAGCCAAGAAATCTCACAAAGAATGCAAACAAGTTTCTGATTAAGGACCTATGCAAGCTTGATGGTGCTTACTGGTTCAAATGGCAAAATAATGAATTTCAGATGCTTAAAATTTGCACATAAGCAGACCAAGCAGCATACAGTCAAATCAAAACCCTTTGATAACCTATATTCTAGCAACCACCAGGATTTAAGGTCCAAAAATCACACCAAATCAGGCAGAAAGAACAGTTACTGGATTTATATCAATTTTTCAAAGTTTTTGCATACAAGTTGCTTTAAAACCTGTCTAAACTGAAACCAAAGCTCACAAATAACCTTGCAACATCCTAATGAGTGTATAAGACAGATAAAATCACAAAATTTAAGGCATCAATCCATATAAAACTCTTATCCCAAACACTCCTTTAAAAACTTGAAATGAGTTTTTACAAACCAAATCACAACTAAACTTGTCTAAACTGATTCAAAAAGCTTCTACCATGCATCAAAATCACAAATGAACTCAAATCAACAATTCAAACAACATTTAGCCACTTTTCATGCACATTCACCAATTCACATGAAATTTTCAGAAACTAAAAAAAATATGAAAAAGGAAGAGATTTTTCTACCTCAAGGGACCCACATCCAGGTCCCTTTGTGACTGCCAAGTCACCTCCTTATAGACCCGGGTCTATGCAGAACTTAATCAACAACAACTCAAACAATCAAACCTGCAAAAATCAAACAAGAACACAAAGAAAATGCACTTTCTGATTTTCTTAACTTATAAACCTTTTTACCATTTGAACTTAACACGTTTTAAAAGCAACTTATAAATCAGAAATCTTAGGATGTTATTCCACTTTCACTTCCTAACAACCTCTAATTTCTGAAATTTATTAAATTCCTTTCAAAACCTTTTTGAAAAACTTAACACACAAAATCTTTCACAATTTTTAAAATGGAACTCAGCCTTAGCATTTAACACAATACACAAACTTTTTAAACTTAATAAAAGGAATTACACTTGTTTTCAACAAACACCAAACTTCATTAATTTAAAAAAGGAATTACAAGTTGAAAAATGCTAAAAACTGGAACAAGAGGGAATGAACAAGCTCACTCTCCTTATATACTACTTAACAGAACTCTCTAGAATACTAAAACCCTAGTTAATGAATTGCCAAAGTTGCCCTTTGAAAATTTGACTGAAAATGGGTCAAAATCGTGCCTTCATGTGATCATGTGAAGATGCCAGCTTGGAGACTTGTTTGTGAACGTTGGATTGGACTTGGGGACCAAGGGGATCATCCCAAACGTTAAATTGGTCGGGACATAGGGTTTGGGGGAAAATGACTTGAGCAGGGGAGGTACGGGGTGGGTCCCTCAGGCCATGTGGGTATGTTTTGTTGAGTGGGAAATGTTGAGAGGAGTGTTAATTTGTGATCTGCACTAGATGGGACAAAACCCCTTTTGTTTGGGTGTGATTAGGTCTGGGAAATAATTAGGGTTTATAGGGATTAGTGGAAATGTTTAATCCTTTTTTGGGTAAACATGATTTTAAAATCATGTTATGGTGGGAAAAGATGGGGTTAAGTGGGAGTTGACCATTGACCATTTTTTAAATGAAAACCGGTTTGGGTAATGGACGGGTTTGGGTAGGATATGGGTAGGGTTAATGGGTTGGTGGGTGGGCAGGGCTGAGGTGTCACAATGTGACTGGGTGAGGAGGTTTGGCTGGTTGGCAGGATAGGTCCCCAATCTTTTCTATTGTATCCACTTTGTATTAATTAGCCATCAGCGCCCAATTTGCTTGCAACAACTTTTGGCAAGTTGTCATATTTGGCACAATTACTTCCAAAGCTTTATCCAAGGGTTTCTTTTGGATATTCTTGATATTTCAAGGGCTGCTCTTGTAGTATCTTCAAACATAAAGGACCACACTTGTACAATTGATATTTGGCGGGTCAATTGTGACAAGTTCTTCAAAGATGAGGGACTAAACTTGACAATCTTCAATTCTTCAAGGGTCATTTTGCAATTTTCCAAACTTGGGCCCGGTTCATTGTGCGGCTTCGTTTCCCGTGTTCGTTTTTGATTGATTCTTGTGATCTTTTGCCATTTCCTCAATATCCGTACCTAAAAATACACAAGTAACAAACACGAGCATATATTTGGCAGTTTTTATGATATTTAATGCGTTTTAAGCCCGTTTTGGACGATGAGACCATGTATAAAAGCAGTCTCATCACTCCCCCATACTAAACCATTGTCGTGCCCTCACGCAATGCTAGAATAAAGTATCAAAGCATCTCCAAAATTTAATTTTATTCACTTTATTGAAATGATAAACTAGCTACACTACTACTATTGCTACTACTTGCCTTTTAGACATAATGTATGATTTTCATCGCAAAATGGGACGTTTAGGTTCATAGAATAAGAACACGTGAATGCTTCGTTAGAAATAATTTCGTCGTCCTCGATTTTCACCCTAATTCCATGCCAAGCGTGTAACGAGATCATTGTCATTATAAGTTAGTAATGCTAACACTACTCATATGCCCAAAAATTGATGTAGTATTTTTGTATACCCTTTTATCAAAGATTAATCCAAATTAAGATAAAAAACGTGGTAGTTCTCTATTTTTCAAGAACACAAGTACTTTTTGTTTCTTACTGTTTTCCTCACAAGTGAAGAAAGGTCCAAGAGGACTTGGATTATGGCTTGTTTGTGGTGGTTCTTGTGGAACAAAGGCACCCCTACACTCTTTCTGAGTGTAGGGAGTCAAATAACACAGAAAGCAAGCAGAAACTAGCACCAAATCACACAATCAAAGTACACCATGGCATTTTCAAGTTTCTGATGTCTTTTTAAGGGTCTGGTGGTATTCTTGCTTAACAGCTTGCACACCAATGAGTTTCAAAGCCCCAAATTTTGCATGCTCACTCACCACATAACATAAAAACACCTTACAATCCTACAATACTCTATATCTTAACAGATTGCCAAGAATCAAGCTAAAAACTCAACAAAATCAGTCACAATGGCAGATTATAGAATATTTAGCTATTTTCAATTTTTATCACACCAAATGGTTCAAAACTCTTACCAAACCAAACTATAACTAGCATAAAACCTATCTCAACCCTATCCAAGCTATCTAACACGTTTTTACTTGCACAAATTAGCCACAAACTCACTATAAAGCTTAAATCCAAACACCCCTTTAAAAATTGAAATACAACTTTTTCAAACCAAAACACTTTAAAACTTGCTCCAACGGATCTAAAACTATCCTAACATGCTCATATCATCCCAATGGGTCAAATTCAACAGTTTAAACAACCATTAGCACTTAAGCATACACAATCACATAAACTTCATTTTTCTGAAAATGAAAAAGGAAAGGATTTCTTACCTAAGAACCCTACATCCAGGGTTCTTTGTGGTTGAATAACCACCTCCCAATACACTCGGGTGTATGCAGAACTATGATCAACAACAATCTTCAACCTGCTAAGAAGAAAACAAAGAAGAACAAGAACAAAGATGTATATATTCTGTTTCCTTTTTTTTACTTTCTTAAAACCTTTTCCCACTCAAGACAACACTCTCACATGGGCTGTGGACCCCTCCCCAGATCTCCCTCTTTAGATACACCAAATATTTTTGACATAATTAAATCAGGTTTTCACAAGGAGAGTGTAAAAGATGAAAAAGGAAAAAAATTTGAATTGGATTTAAAAGATTTTTCTACAATTCTAACTCCGTCATCACCGCGTTTATTGAGTACTACAAGCTCGTCTTCTCCTTTTGACGATGCTTTGTGTGGACTTAGTGTGGGGGAAGCCCCTTATGTTCCCTCCCGTTTCTCCACCGAGGACGAGATATTTGATCCTGGAATTGCTTATATAGGGAAATCTTGGTCTTCCACCGATGCAATAAATGGAAAATCTTTTCATTTGATTGGTGCGAGTCTACCTCGAGTAGCTCAATGTTATGACTTACCCATTGTCCCACCCTTCTATTTCTTCTCTCCTATTTTCTTCTACCCCATTGGGGTTTGTGTTGAAGAAGCGTTGTTTCGTCTTTCATCCGAAAACGAAGACGCTATCTTTGACCCCGGTATACGTTTATCGGGTTTTTAAAGTACTCCACGTGCTTTTGGGCCTTGTTTATCATGTAAGCCCCACCAAAAATTGACCACACCATGATTATCCCTAAATGATCACATTTATGGGGATTCGAGTCGAGCTTTTGACTCGGTTATCAAAAACAAGGTGCCTCGTGGGGGAGACCCATGCTTATCCATGTACATATTATTGCTTTCTAATTAGTTTAATGTGAGGGGATTTGTGCCCTTCCAACCTTTGTTCCGTGGTTGTTTGTGAATTGTGATTTTTAGATTATCATCTTCACGATTGGAGCCTCTCGTGTTTCGTTTTATGGGAGCACTCGATCGTTTGCTTTGGAGGCCTTTCCCAATATCCATATGATATATCCTTTTATGTTCTAACCTTAGGTTTATAGCACACCTCATAAACGGCTATTACTTATTGGTTACACCCTTTCCATGCTAGATTAGGCATTCGACTACGTCTCTAGTATGGGGGTGTTTGCACCCCTAGACTCGAAATATTGAGGACAATGTTTAACTTTAGTATGGGGGGGGGGGGGTGAATAGATACTTGCCTTGCCAAACCTTCACGCTTTCCAAAGTTTATCGTTTTGTTATCGTTTTCTTGCAAAATAAGGCTAAAAATGGCCAAATTTTAAAATTTTTCTCATGTTTTATAAGTGTTTGAAGACACGAATGTAAATTTTCCGATGGCGAGAATAAGAGTAATTTTTGACTCGACCGTGCGTGTTGAGCACTTAGCTTTGATTCTTTAACTACACATTAGGCTAAAACGAGGACGAGAAATGATAGAGTTAATTATAAGTTACTATGCTAAACGTAGAGTACTCGTATTCTTTCAAAAACTCATGTGTTCTCGTTGTTTGCTTATTCTCCCTTCGCTTGTAAATATTTTTTGCTTAATAAATATTGACTTAGCGGTTTAGTTAGGATTGTTGGGTTTCTAGTCTTTTCTAGTAGCTTCCGTGTAATTAAATTGGGAAGACATTAAGGTATCGCCAGCGTCACGGTTTTGAAGTATTGGCACCCGAATAATCGAAAGCTTCACCCAATAATAAGATTTCAAGTGCTCACCAAAATCTAGCAAACAATTTGAAGCCCCACAAGGCCTAAAATCTATGCAAAATTGAAAGTGAATCAAGCCTTAATCTTCGAAGCTTTAAAGATCCAAAATTCGCTTTAGCGTGAGGATATACGTCTTTGGCTAATAAAACCACCGATGAGGCGGATAATAAAAGGCAAGGCAAGACCGAAGTCATAATAAAAGCTTCATGGCGAAGTTGAATAAAAGATGGAGGTAAACCAAAGATAATAAGGTCCTTCCATTAGGGGGCGTATAAAAGTCTTGGTAATAAGTCTCATGTTCAAAACCGTTATAAAACCCTGTTTATCGATTCTTCTTGTCAACTTAATTTTTTGACATCGTCGTCTATTAGGAGGGGTTATTGATTTGATGGTCTTAGTTACACCGTTAGGACTCTATTTTTAGACCTAAATCTCTATTATCGCATAAGTCAACAATGTATCCTCGTGAAACATTCAAGACAAAATAAAATATAAGAGATACAACTTAGGAATAATGGGAGGATAAGTACGTGATTAGGGCATATGAGTAGTGTTAGCATTACTAACTTATAATGACAATGATCTCGTTACACGCTTGGCATGGAATTAGGGTGAAAATCGAGGACGACGAAATTATTTCTAACGAAGCATTCACGTGTTCTTATTCTATGAACCTAAACGTCCCATTTTGCGATGAAAATCATACATTATGTCTAAAACGCAAGTAGTTAGTAGTAGTGTAGCTAGTTTATCATTTCAATAAAGTGAATAAAATTAAATTTTGGAGATGCTTTGATACTTTATTCTAGCATTGCGTGAGGGCACGGCAATGGTTTAGTATGTGGGAGTGATGAGACTGCTTTTATACATGGTCTCATCGTCCAAAACGTGCTTAAAACGCATTAAATATCATAAAAACTACCAAATATATGCTCGTGTTTGTTACTTGTGTATTTTTAGGTACGGATATTGAGGAAATGGCAAAAGATCACAAGAATCAATCAAAAACGAACACGGGAAACGAAGCCGCACAATGAACCGGGCCCAAGTTTAGAAAATTGCAAAATGACCCTTGAAGAATTGAAGATTGTCAAGTTTAGTCCCTCATCTTTGAAGAAATTGTCACAATTGACCCTCCAAATATCAATTGTACAAGTGTGGTCCTTTATGTTTGAAGATACTACAAGAGCAGCCCTTGAAATATCAAGAATATCCAAAAGAAACCCTTGGATAAAGTTTTTAAAGGTTTTGTGCCAAAAATGACAACTTGGCAAAAGTTGATAAAGGCAAATGGGGCGCTGATGGCTAATTAATACAAAGTGGAAAGAAAAGAAAAGCCTGGGGACCTAATCTGCCAACTACCCAAACTTTTCCACCAACCAGACAATGCCACGTCACCATGATCCACCCATTAACCTAAATACCCTACCCAACCCGTACCCACCACCCATCCACACCCGGTTTATTAAATAAACCAGGGTCAAACCCCAGTCAAACCCACCCCACTTTCCCTCCTTAACATTTCTTTAAAATGTTTAATTACCCAAAACGAATCAAAACCCCCTTAATCCCATAAACCCTAATCTCCAATTTATTCAAAACAAAGGGATTAATCCCCAAAACATGCAGATCACTAATTAACCTCCATGTCACTTAATCCCACATCACAAAACGCCACAAGACACACCCATGTGTCTTGTGGGACCCTCCCCTGCACCCATCACTTTCCCTCAAAACCCTAAACCCGACCAAATCAACATCCCAGATCATCCCCTTGGTCCCCAAGTCCAATCCAACGTTCACAAACACAGCTTTCCTTTGTTGACTGATGAACAAGTGAACTTTGTTCACTTGTAAAGTAGACCAAGAGGAGCTTGGTGTGCTTTTGGTGATGATTTTTATGGAACAAAGGGCACCCTTGTACTCTTTGGAGTACAAGGAGTCAAGCACAACACAAATCAACAAGCAGTTAGCCAAGAAATCTCACAAAGAATGCAAACAAGTTTCTGATTAAGGACCCATGCAAGCTTGATGGTGCTTACTGGTTCAAATGGCAAAATAATGAATTTTAGATGCTTAAAATTTGCACATAAGCAGACCAAGCAGCATACAGTCAAATCAAAACCCTTTGATAACCTATATTCTAGCAACCACCAGGATTTAAGGTCCAAAAATCACACCAAATCAGGCAGAAAGAACAGTTACTGGATTTACATCAATTTTTGGCGCCGCTGCCGGGGAGGCGTGTCATGTTTTGATTGAACATTGTTATTTTCTATATTAGCCATAATAGTAATTGTATTAATAGCACTCTATTAATACGTATTATCGTTTTTCGGCTTTTGTGTGAATACTATTACTATATTGTATACGTAGAACAATAAATACACAAGTACTCCAAATACGTGAGCAATCACAACCTTGATTCGGGATTTCATCACTCGATCATTGTATTTGAATCTCAAACCAAAGAAAAAACGCAAAAATAGATAAATACTTTCGTGAAGCTTAATCTTGATAATACAAACTATAAGGTGGGTATAAGGCGGTTGTATTTCACAACCTAAAGGAAAAAGGCTCTTAAGTGCTTCGCGCCGCCTCGTTTCCTCCGATTGCTTGTGCGTATTTGATTTTGAGAGTGAATCGAGGGTTTTGCCGCCCAAAGTATTATTACATATCATATATTTTTTCTTGGTTTCTATTTGATTAAACCCTCTTAAACGATTTGGTGTTCCACCATCGTTCTAAAGTCATCGAAGGCGTTCACTCCACCTGATCGTTTTCATTCCTTGAGGCCTTTTTAATCAAGAGATTTGATTAAGGAGGAGATTTGTGGACTTTTTGTCTACTTAATACATTCACCAATTTCCAAAAAGGTTAATACAATCAAAAACCACAAAAAAAATTGAAAAAACACAAAATACCAAAAAGAATCTTCTTTGCTCGTCTCCACGTTGTACGTGACGTTTATGCTCACTCGTAACAAAGCAAAACGTGCACGTAAACGAAAGAACAAAACTCCCACTCCAACTCATTCTAGTGAGGAGTCTCCTATTGACGAACCCATTGTACGAGAAGCACCAACCATGGCGAATCGAACTATGATGGAGTTACTTCAAGCACCCACCGAGGGTTATGGAGAAGCTATTGTGATTCCCGCAATCCTTGCGGAGAATTTTGAGGTGAAAACGGGTTTGTTGTCGATGATCCAAAACAACAAATTTCGTGGTGATGAGAAGGACAATCCCCACAACCATATCCGCTAATTTAATCGTCTTACCGCCACGTGAAAATTTAAGGATGTCTCGAATGACTCGATTAAGATGATGCTTTTTCCGTATTCCTTAGCGGGGCCCGCTAAAATTTGGTTAGAGAAAGAGCCACCCAATTCTATATTGACGTGGAAGGATCTCGTTTCAAAGTTTGTGAACCAATTTTTTCCGCCCTCTAAGACTACGCATTTGAAAAATGAAATTTCTAAATTTTCACAAGAATCAAATGAAAGTTTTTCTACGGCTTGGAATAGGTTTAAGGAGATGTTACACGAATGTCCTCATCACGGATTTTCCGATTTACACCAAATCGACACGTTTTACAATGGGCTTAACGATCATGAAAGAGATTATTTAAATGCCGCCGCGGGTGGTAATTTTTTGTGTAAAACGGTTGAAGAATCTTTGGTCATAATCGAGAATAGGTCTAAGGTTTATAGCCCTCTTCACACACCGAGTGTTGCCAAAATGGGCTCATCATCGTCTCGTAGTATCAATGCATTACATGATGAAGCAAATGAAGAAAACCGATTTTTTGATAGATTTGCTAACCTTATGTCCCATTGGAAGGCTCAAGAAGCCTCAAACACCGCTTCGGTCAAAGCGGTTTCTAAAAGTTTTTTGTCGTGTGGGGGAGCTCATGATCTTTCCGAGTGCATTACCGCGGATGGTAACACTTCGAATGCTTTTGTAGCCACGGGAACTTATAACCAAATCGGTCAAGGTTCTCGTTCAAATGAAGCTCCACCCAATCAAAATGCTAATAATTATCGCAACAACAACAACCAAGGTGGAAATTACCAAGGAAACCAAAGGAACTATAACAAAAGTAATTACCAAAGTGGAAATGGGCAAATTTCTAACCAAAACCAAAACCGTGATTTTCAAAACAATGCCCAAGGTTTTCAAAACAATCACACCAAAAATCTTCAAGGAGAATTTTTGAATTATGCTAAGGCTAATGATGCTAAGTTTGGCAATATGCAACGTGAAATGGTTAGCTTAAGGTCCGAGTTGAAAAACGAGCTTAAAAACGAACTTGCTAATGAACTTAAAACTCATGCTAATAAAATGGAAGGAAATGTCACACGACTCCAACAAAATCAACAAAAAATGGAGCAAGGACAACATGAGATTAAGCAAGAATTGTTAAAAGCGGATGCTAGGCAATCTAAGTTTGAAGACCGAATGGCTAAAATGTTTGAAGCTATCATGTGTAAGCCTTCTTCTTCGGGTGGTCTTCCTAGTGATACCATCGTGAACCCGAAAGGAGAATTGAAGGTTGTTGCCACTCGTAGTGGTAAAACTTTCAAAGAACCCATTTCTCGTCCAAGTACTTCTATGGAGAAGGAAAAAGAGAAAGAACCCGAGGTTGTGGTTGAAAAGGAGCAAATTACAAGCCCACAAAGTACCGCTCAAACCACACCTACGGTTGAACCTACACCAATCATGGAACCCGAGATTCCAAGGCCGATGCCTATGCCTAATTTGCCCCAACCCACACCACCTTTACCCTACCCATCAAGACGAGACAAGGAAAAGGCACGAGAACGAAATAATTATCAATTTGAACTTTTTATGAAAATGTTTCGTGACTTGCATTTCAATATAAGTTTTGCCGACGCCTTAGTCATGATGCCTCGATTTGCCGCGAACTTCAAAAGTATGTTGAATAACAAAGAGAAATTGCAAAAATCGTCTAGTTGTTCATCGGTTTTCTAAGCCGCATACCTCAAAAGGTCGGTGATCCTGGAATGTTTTTAATCCCATGTGCTATCCAAGACATGGAAGAATGCTACGCCTTGGCCGATCTTGGTGCTAGTATTAATTTGATGCCTCTTGAGATTTTTAAATCGCTCAATCTTCCAAATCTCACTCCTTCAAGAATGTCAATCGAAATGGCCGATCATTCTATGATTCTAGCTTGTGGAGTTTCCGAGGACGTCTTTGTGAAAGTTGGAAAGTTCTACTATTAAAAATTGATGTAGTATTTTTGTATACCCTTTTAGGAAAAAGAGGCAACAAAGTGGTAAGCGTTAGGAAAACCACAAGTTATGACCCAAATGGGGATCGTTCTCTCGAGGAGGCACGTGTGTTGTGTAATGAATGATTGATTTTGTTTTTGATTATTAATGAGAAGAAAGGAGAAGAGAAAATGACGAAGACGAAAACGTATTAAACTACGACGAAAAAGACGTAAACGTAAAGTCGTAAAAAGTACAAAAATTAAAATTTTAATCTAAAAATTCCTAAAAATTACTAAAAATCCACAATAATATTCTAAGAGTTTACAAAAAATCCAAACTTGCTAAAACCTTTTAATTAATTAAATAATGACTTTTTAATGCTAATTAAAGCCCTAAAAATCACTTTTAAATATTAAAAAGCCCTAAACAAGATTTAATAGTTTGTAAACCTCAAAAATGACCTAATTAAGCTAAAAACTATTTTTAAAAATTTTAAAAACAAATTAAACTATTTTTAAACTCCTAAAAACTATTAAAATCTATTAAATCTTAAATTAATTCTAAAAATTAATTGAAAAGCCTAAAAATTAATTAGAAAGTGAAAAAGTTCCTATTTTAATGTCTAGAATCTAGGAAAAATGAAAAAAAGTTAAAAATAAAACTTTGAATTTTTCTTAATAAAATAATATTAAAATATTCCAAAAAATAAAAAGTTCAAAAATAAATTCTAAAAAATTCTCAAAAATCCTAAATATTCTAACTAAGAAGAAAATGTAAATTAAAGTTCCTAAACCTCTTAATTAATTTTATATTAATTTTTAAAATTTAATAAAAAACCTAAAATCAAATAAAATTAAAAATTAAAGTTTCTGAAAACTTTATGATATGTAAACCTCCAAAATATAAATTAAAACTTAAAAACTATTTTTTTGGATTTTTATATTACTGTTTACTATTTTTTAATTACTTTCTAAATTTAAAACTAAAAATAATCCTAATAATTAATTAAATAATGGGAAAAATAAAACTTTAAAACAGAAAAGTCTAAAAACTATATTAAGTCCTAGGAAAAATGAAATAAGCCAAAAATGCTTAATAAATAAGCTAGAAATAATCAAATAAGCTACGGCTTATTAATATAAGCCAAAACCAAAATGCCGTTAAGTAATTAATGAAATGGAACTTGAATGTAAAAACTCATCTAGATCACTGGTAGAACCCCTCACTCCTGAGCTGCAGGTCGGGGGTTCGAGTCCAGGCAGGGTGAAGTTTTTAATTTTTATTTTCTTTTTTTTTCTTTTTTTAACACTTAAACAGTAACACTTGTTAGCTTGTAAACACAAATCCAAAACCACTTTTAACTAGAGTTAATCTTTAATCAAGCCAAAACGTGCTCAGCTTTCCTTTGTTGACTGATGAACAAGTGAACTTTGTTCACTTGTAAAGTAGACCAAGAGGAGCTTGGTGTGCTTTTGGTGATGATTTTTATGGAACAAAGGGCACCCTTGTACTCTTTGGAGTACAAGGAGTCAAGCACAACACAAATCAACAAGCAGTTAGCCAAGAAATCTCACAAAGAATGCAAACAAGTTTCTGATTAAGGACCTATGCAAGCTTGATGGTGCTTACTGGTTCAAATGGCAAAATAATGAATTTCAGATGCTTAAAATTTGCACATAAGCAGACCAAGCAGCATACAGTCAAATCAAAACCCTTTGATAACCTATATTCTAGCAACCACCAGGATTTAAGGTCCAAAAATCACACCAAATCAGGCAGAAAGAACAGTTACTGGATTTATATCAATTTTTCAAAGTTTTTGCATACAAGTTGCTTTAAAACCTGTCTAAACTGAAACCAAAGCTCACAAATAACCTAGCAACATCCTAATGAGTGTATAAGACAGATAAAATCACAAGATTTAAGGCATCAATCCATATAAAACTCTTATCCCAAACACTCCTTTAAAAACTTGAAATGAGTTTTTACAAACCAAATCACAACTAAACTTGTCTAAACTGATTCAAAAAGCTTCTACCATGCATCAAAATCACAAATGAACTCAAATCAACAATTCAAACAACATTTAGCCACTTTTCATGCACATTCACCAATTCACATGAAATTTTCAAAAACTAAAAAAAAATATGAAAAAGGAAGAGATTTTTCTACCTCAAGGGACCCACATCCAGGTCCCTTTGTGACTGCCAAGTCACCTCCTTATAGACCCGGGTCTATGTAGAACTTAATCAACAACAACTCAAACAATCAAACCTGCAAAAATCAAACAAGAACACAAAGAAAATGCACTTTCTGATTTTCTTAACTTATAAACCTTTTTACCATTTGAACTTAACACGTTTTAAAAGCAACTTATAAATCAGAAATCTTAGGATGTTATTCCACTTTCACTTCCTAACAACCTCTAATTTCTGAAATTTATTAAATTCCTTTCAAAACCTTTTTGAAAAACTTAACACACAAAATCTTTCACAATTTTTAAAATGGAACTCAGCCTTAGCATTTAACACAATACACAAACTTTTTAAACTTAATAAAAGGAATTACACTTGTTTTCAACAAACACCAAACTTCATTAATTTAAAAAAGGAATTACAAGTTGAAAAATGCTAAAAACTGGAACCAAGGGCATATACAAACCATATGCTCCTTTTATACTACTCTAGAGATGATTCTAGAACTACTAAACAATGTGAAACCCTAGCTACTGAATTGCCAAACTTGCCCTTGAAGTTTTGACTGAAAATGGGTCAAAATGAACCCATGTGATGCTTGTACTGGATGCCAGCTTGGAAAGATGATCTTGAGTCGTTTATTTGAGCTTGGGGACCAAGGGGATGATCTGGGATGTTGATTTGGTCGGGTTTAGGGTTTTGAGGGAAAGTGATGGGTGCAGGGGAGGGTCCCACAAGACACATGGGTGTGTCTTGTGGCGTTTTGTGATGTGGGATTAAGTGACATGGAGGTTAATTAGTGATCTGCATGTTTTGGGGATTAATCCCTTTGTTTTGAATAAATTGGAGATTAGGGTTTATGGGATTAAGGGGGGTTTTGATTCGTTTTGGGTAATTAAACATTTTAAATAAATGTTAAGGAGGGAAAGTGGGGTGGGTTTGACTGGGGTTTGACCCTGGTTTATTTAATAAACCGGGTGTGGATGGGTGGTGGGTACGGGTTGGGTAGGGTATTTGGGTTAATGGGTGGATCATGGTGACGTGGCATTGTCTGGTTGGTGGAAAAGTTTGGGTAGTTGGCAGATTAGGTCCCCAGGCTTTTCTTTTCTTTCCACTTTGTATTAATTAGCCATCAGCGCCCCATTTGCCTTTATCAACTTTTGCCAAGTTGTCATTTTTGGCACAAAACCTTTAAAAACTTTATCCAAGGGTTTCTTTTGGATATTCTTGATATTTCAAGGGCTGCTCTTGTAGTATCTTCAAACATAAAGGACCACACTTGTACAATTGATATTTGGAGGGTCAATTGTGACAAGTTCTTCAAAGATGAGGGACTAAACTTGACAATCTTTAATTCTTCAAGGGTCATTTTGCAATTTTCCAAACTTGGGCCCGGTTCATTGTACGGCTTCGTTTCCCGTGTTCGTTTTTGAATGATTCTTGTGATCTTTTGCCATTTCCTCAATATCCGTACCTAAAAAGTAACAAACACGAGCATATATTTGGCATATTTGATGATATTTAATTGATTTTAAGCCCGTTTTGGACGATGAGACCATGTATAAAAGCAGTCTCATCACTCCCCCATACTAAACCATTGCCGTGCCCTCACGCAATGCTAGAATAAAGTATCAAAGCATCTCCAAAATTCAATTTATTCACTTTTATTGAAATGATAAACTATTACATACTACTATTACTACTACTTGTGTTATAGACATAATGTATGATTTTCATCGCAAAATGGGACGTTTAGGTTCATAGAACAAGAACACGTGAATGCTTCGTTAGAAATAATTTCATCGTCCTCGATTTTCACCCTAATTCCATGCCAAGCGTGCAACGAGATCATTGTCATTATAAGTTAGTAATGCTAACACTACT
This sequence comes from Glebionis coronaria, assembly GCA_025667525.1. Classification (NCBI taxonomy): domain Eukaryota; kingdom Viridiplantae; phylum Streptophyta; class Magnoliopsida; order Asterales; family Asteraceae; genus Glebionis; species Glebionis coronaria. Next base: position 605,145,283 of record CM046875.1, on the reverse strand, counting down.
CATATGCCCTAATCACGTACTTATTCTCCCTTTATTCCTAAGTTGTATTTCTTATATTTTATTTTGTCTTAATGATCACGAGGATACATCATTGACTTATGCGATAATAGAGATTTAGGTCTAAAAATTGAGTCCTAACGGTGTAACTAAGACCATCAAATCAATAACCCCTCCCAATAGACAACGATGTCAAAAAATTAAGTTGACAAGAAGAATCGATAAACACAGTTTTATAACGGTTTTGAACATGAGACTTATTACCAAGACTTTTATACGCCCCCTAACGGAAGGGCCTTATTATCTTTGGTTTACCTCCATCTTTTATTCAACTTCGACATGAAGCTTTTATTATGACTTCGGTCTTGCCTTGCCTTTTATTATCCGCCTCATCGGTGGTTTTATTAGCCAAAGACGTATATCCTCACGCTAAAGCGAATTTTGGATCTTTAAAGCTTCGAAGATTAAGGCTTGATTCACTTTCAATTTTGCATAGATTTTAGGCCTTGTGGGGCTTCAAATTGTTTGCTAGATTTAGGTGAGCACTTGAAATCTTATTATTGGGTGAAGCTTTCGATTATTGGGGTGCCAATACTTCAAAACCGTGACGCTGGCGATACCTTAATGTCTTCCCAATTTAATTACACGGAAGCTACTAGAAAAGACTAGAAACCCAACAATCAAAACTAAACCGCTAAGTCAATATTTATTAAGCAAAAAATATTTACAAGCGAAGGGAGAATAAGCAAACAACGAGAACACATGAGTTTTTGAAAGAATACGAGTACTATACGTTTAGCATAGTAACTTATAATTAACTCTATCATTTCTCGTCCTCATTTAAGAGACTTAGCCTAATGTGTAGTTAAGGAATCAAAGCTAAGTGCTCAACACGCACGGTCGAGTAAAAAATTACTCTTATTCTCGCCATCGTAAAATCTACATTCGTGTCTTCAAACACTTATAAAACATGAGAAAAATTTTAAAATTTGGCCATTTTTAGCCTTATTTTGCAACAAAACGATAACAAAACGATAAACTTTGGAAAGCGTGAAGATTTGGCAAGGCAAGTATCTATTCACCCCCCCATACTAAAGTTAAACATTGTCCTCAATGTTTCGAGTCTAGGGGTGCAAACACCCCCATACTAGAGACGTAGTCGAATGACTAATCTAGCATGGAAAGGGTGTAACCAATAAGTAATAGCCTTTTATGAAGTGTGCTAAAAACCTAAGGTTAGAACATCAAAGGATATATCATATGGATATTGGGAAAGGCCTCCAAAGCAAACGATCGAGTGCTCCCATAAAACGAAACACGAGAGGCTCCAATCGTGAAGATGATAATCTAAAAATCACAATTCACAAACAACCACGGAACAAAGGTTGGAAGGGCACAAATCCCCTCACATTAAACTAATTAGAAAGCAATAATATGTACATGGATAAGCATGGGTCTCCCCCACGAGGCACCTTGTTTTTGATAACCGAGTCAAAAGCTCGACTCGAATCCCCATAAATGTGATCATTTAGGGATAATCATGGTTTGGTCAATTTTTGGTGGTGGGGCTTACATGATAAACAAGGCCCAAAAGCACATGGAGTACTTTAAAAATCCGATAAACGTATACCGGGGTCAAAGATAGCGTCCTCGTTTTCGGATGAAAGACGAAACAACGCTTCTTCAACACAAACCCCAATGGGGTAGAAGAAAATAGGAGAGAAGAAATAGAAGGGTGGGACAATGGGTAAGTCATAACATTGAGCTACTCGAGGTAGACTCGCACCAATCAAATGAAAAGATTTTCCATTTATTGCATCGGTGGAAGACCGAGATTTCCCTATATAAGCAATTCCAGGATCAAATATCTCGTCCTCGGTGGAGAAAGGGGAGGGAACATAAGGGGCTTCCCCCACACTAAGTCCACACAAAGCATCGCCAAAAGGAGAAGAAGAGCTTGTAGTACTCAATAAACGCGGTGATGACGGAGTTAGAGTTGTAGAAAAATCTTTTAAATCAAATTCAAAATCTTTTCCTTTTGCATCTTTTACACTCTCCTTGTGAAAACCCGATTAAATTATGTCAAAAATATTTGGTGTATCTAAAGCAATGTTAGTCACACTAAAAATTCTCACATTTTGAAATCTTTTTGGCTTAGGTGGTGGCAAGTTTTCAAATCTTTTGTCAACAAAGAAAACCTCCCCATCGGGATCAACGTATTCATCATCCGAAGAATTACTCGAGATTGGAATCATAGGCTTAACACTCTTAACCTCCATCGGCGGAGGGGACGAAACTTCATTTTTCTCAACAACTCCTAAAACTCTATTTGAAATCTTTTTGCAAATGTTTTTGATGGGATTGACATTGTACAAAGATGTGATAGAATAAACATGAGAAAGAGTGGAGTTTTGGGTTGCATTAATGACGAGTTCTTCCTCATTGAAACGAAGAGTGATTTTTCTTGCATGCACATCGATGAGTGCTCTCGAGGTATCCAAAAAAGATCGACCTAAAATTAACGGAACTTTAGGATCGATGGGAATATCAACAACAATGAAGTCTACAGGATAGTAGAACTTTCCAACTTTCACAAAGACGTCCTCGGCAACTCCACAAGCTAGAATCGTAGAATGATCGGCCATTTCGATTGACATTCTTGAAGGAGTGAGATTTGGAAGATTAAGCGATTTAAAAATCTCAAGAGGCATCAAATTAATACTAGCACCAAGATCGGCCAAGGCGTAGCATTCTTCCATGTCTTGGATAGCACATGGGATTAAAAACTTTCCAGGATCACCGACCTTTTGAGGTATGCGGCTTAGAAAAACCGATGAACAACTAGACGATTTTTGCAATTTCTCTTTGTTATTCAACATACTTTTGAAGTTCGCGGCAAATCGAGGCATCATGACTAAGGCGTCGGCAAAACTTATATTGAAATGCAAGTCACGAAACATTTTCATAAAAAGTTCAAATTGATAATTATTTCGTTCTCGTGCCTTTTCCTTGTCTCGTCTTGATGGGTAGGGTAAAGGTGGTGTGGGTTGGGGCAAATTAGGCATAGGCATCGGCCTTGGAATCTCGGGTTCCATGATTGGTGTAGGTTCAACCGTAGGTGTGGTTTGAGCGGTACTTCGTGGGCTTGTAATTTGCTCCTTTTCAACCACAACCTCGGGTTCTTTCTCTTTTTCCTTCTCCATAGAAGTACTTGGACGAGAAATGGGTTCTTTGAAAGTTTTACCACTACGAGTGGCAACAACCTTCAATTCTCCTTTCGGGTTCACGATGGTATCACTAGGAAGACCACCCGAAGAAGAAGGCTTACACATGATAGCTTCAAACATTTTAGCCATTCGGTCTTCAAACTTAGATTGCCTAGCATCCGCTTTTAACAATTCTTGCTTAATCTCATGTTGTCCTTGCTCCATTTTTTGTTGATTTTGTTGGAGTCGTGTGACATTTCCTTCCATTTTATTAGCATGAGTTTTAAGTTCATTAGCAAGTTCGTTTTTAAGCTCGTTTTTCAACTCGGACCTTAAGCTAACCATTTCACGTTGCATATTGTCAAACTTAGCATCATTAGCCTTAGCATAATTCAAAAATTCTCCTTGAAGATTTTTGGTGTGATCGTTTTGAAAACCTTGGGCATTGTTTTGAAAATCACGGTTTTGGTTTTGGTTAGAAATTTGCCCATTTCCACTTTGGTAATTACCTTTGTTATAGTTCCTTTGGTTTCCTTGGTAATTTCCACCTTGGTTGTTGTTGTTGCGATAATTATTAGCATTTTGATTGGGTGGAGCTTGATTTGAACGAGAACCTTGACCGATTTGGTTATAAGTTCTCGTGGCTACAAAAGCATTCAAAGTGTTACCATCCGCGGTAATGCACTCGGAAAGATCATGAGCTCCCCCACACGACAAACAACTTTTAGAAACCGCTTTAACCGAAGTGGTGTTGGAAGCTTCTTGAGCCTTCCAATGGGACATAAGGTTAGCAAATCTATCGAAAAATCGGTTTTCTTCATTTGCTTCATCATGTAATGCATTGATACTTTGAGACGATGATGAGCCCCTTTTGGCAACACTCGGTGTGTGACGAGGGCTATAAACCTTAGACCTATTCTCGATTATGACCAAAGCTTCTTCAACCGTTTTACACAAAAAATTACCACCCGCGGCGGCATTTAAATAATCTCTTTCATGATCGTTAAGTCCATTGTAAAACGTGTCGATTTGGTGTAAATCGGAAAAACCGTGATGAGGACATTCATGTAACATCTCCTTAAACCTATTCCAAGCCGTAGAAAAACTTTCATTTGATTCTTGTGAAAATTTAGAAATCTCATTTTTCAAATGCGTAGTCTTAGAGGGCGGAAAAAATTGGTTCACAAATTTCGAGACGAGATCCTTCCACGTCAATATAGAATTGGGTGGCTCTTTCTCTAACCAAATTTTAGCGGGCCCCGCTAAGGAATACGGAAAAAGCATCATCTTAATCGAGTCATTCGAGACATCCTTAAATTTGCACGTGGCGGTAAGACGATTAAATTGGCGGATATGGTTGTGGGGATTATCCTTCTCATCACCACGGAATTTTTTGTTTTGGATCATCGACAACAAACCCGTTTTCACCTCAAAATTCTCCGCAAGGATTGCGGGAATCACAATAGCTTCTCCATAACCCTCGGTGGGTGCTTGAAGTAACTCCATCATAGTTCGATTCGCCATGGTTGGTTCTTCTCGTACAATGGGTTCGCCAATAGGAGACTCCTCACTAGAATGAGTTGGAGTGGGAGTTTTGTTCTTTCGTTTACGTGCACGTCTTGCTTGATTTCGAGTTAGCATAAACGTCACGTACAACGAGGGGACGAGCAAAGAAGATTCTTTTGGTGTTTTGTATTTTTTCAATTTTTTTGTGGTTTTTGATTGTATTAACCTTTTTGGAATTTGGTGAAATGTATTAAGTAGACAAAAAGTCCACAAATCTCCTCCTTAATCAAATCTCTTGATTAAAAAGGCCTCAAGGAATGAAAACGATCACGTGGAGTGAACGCCTTCGATGACTTTAGAACGATGGTGGAACACCAAATCGTTCAAGAGGGTTTAATCAATAGAAACCAAGAAAATATATATGATACTTAGTAATACTTTGGGCGGCAAAACCCTCGATTCACTCTCACAATCAAATACTCACAAGCAAGCGGGGAAACGAGGCGGCGCGAAGCACTTAAGAGCCTTTTTCCTTAGGATATATTTTATAATATCCGCCTTATACCCACCTTATAGTTTGTATTATCAAAATTAAGCTTCACGAAAGTATTTATCTATTTTTGCCTTTTTTCTTTGGTTTGAGATTCGAATACAATGATCGAGTGATGAAATCCCGAATCAAGGTTGTGATTGCTCACGTATTTGGAGTACTTGTGTATTTATTGTTCTACGTATACAATATAGTAATATTCACACAAAAACCGAAAAACGATAATACGTATTAATAGAGTGCTATTAATACAAATACTATTATGGCTAATATAAAAAAACAACAATGTTCAATCAAAACACAACATGCCTCCCCGGCAGCGGCGCCAAAAATTGATGTAGTATTTTTGTATACCCTTTTAGGAAAAAGAGGCAACAAAGTGGTAAGCGTTAGGAAAACCACAAGTTATGACCCAAATGGGGATCGTTCTCTCGAGGAGGCACGTGTGTTGTGTAATGAATGATTGATTTTGTTTTTGATTATTAATGAGAAGAAAGGAGAAGAGAAAATGACGAAGACGAAAACGTATTAAACTACGACGAAAAAGACGTAAACGTAAAGTCGTAAAAAGTACAAAAATTAAAATTTTAATCTAAAAATTCCTAAAAATTACTAAAAATTACTAAAAATCCACAATAATATTCTAAGAGTTTAAAAAAAATCCAAACTTGCTAAAACCTTTTAATTAATTAAATAATGACTTTTTAATGCTAATTAAAGCCCTAAAAATCACTTTTAAATATTAAAAAGACCTAAACAAGATTTAATAGTTTGTAAACCTCAAAAATGACCTAATTAAGCTAAAAACTATTTTTAAAATTTTTAAAAACAAATTAAACTATTTTTAAACTCCTAAAAACTATTAAAATCTATTAAATCTTAAATTAATTCTAAAAATTAATTGAAAAGCCTAAAAATTAATTAGAAAGTGAAAAAGTTCCTATTTTAATGTCTAGAATCTAGGAAAAATGAAAAAAAGTTAAAAATAAAACTTTGAATTTTTCTTAATAAAATAATATTAAAATATTCCAAAAAATAAAAAGTTCAAAAATAAATTCTAAAAAATTCTCAAAAATCCTAAATATTCTAACTAAGACGAAAATGTAAATTAAAGTTCCTTAAACCTCTTAATTAATTTTATATTAATTTTTAAAGTTTAATAAAAAACCTAAAATCAAATAAAATTAAGAATTAAAGTTTCTGAAAACTTTATGATATGTAAACCTCAAAAATATAAATTAAAACTTAAAAACTATTTTTTTGGATTTTTATATTACTGTTTACTATTTTTTAATTACTTTCTAAATTTAAAACTAAAAATAATCCTAATAATTAATTAAATAATGGGAAAAATAAAACTTTAAAACAGAAAAGTCTAAAAACTATATTAAGTCCTAGGAAAAATGAAATAAGCCAAAAATGCTTAATAAATAAGCTAGAAATAATCAAATAAGCTACGGCTTAAAAATATAAGCCAAAACCAAAATGCCCTTAAGTAATTAATGAAATGGAACTTGAATGTAAAAACTCATCTAGATCACTGGTAGAACCCCTCAGTCCTGAGCTGCAGGTCGGGGGTTCGAGTCCAGGCAGGGTGAAGTTTTTAATTTTTATTTTCTTTTATTTTCTTTTTTTAACACTTAAACAGTAACACTTGTTAGCTTGTAAACACAAATCCAAAACCACTTTTAACTAGAGTTAAGCTTGAATCAAGCCAAAACGTGCTCAGCTTTCCTTTGTTGACTGATGAACAAGTGAACTTTGTTCACTTGTAAAGTAGACCAAGAGGAGCTTGGTGTGCTTTTGGTGATGATTTTTATGGAACAAAGGGCACCCTTGTACTCTTTGGAGTACAAGGAGTCAAGCACAACACAAATCAACAAGCAGTTAGCCAAGAAATCTCACAAAGAATGCAAACAAGTTTCTGATTAAGGACCTATGCAAACTTGATGGTGCTTACTGGTTCAAATGGCAAAATAATGAATTTCAGATGCTTAAAATTTGCACATAAGCAGACCAAGCAGCATACAGTCAAATCAAAACCCTTTGATAACCTATATTCTAGCAACCACCAGGATTTAAGGTCCAAAAATCACACCAAATCAGGCAGAAAGAACAGTTACTGGATTTATATCAATTTTTCAAAGTTTTTGCATACAAGTTGCTTTAAAACCTGTCTAAACTGAAACCAAAGCTCACAAATAACCTAGCAACATCCTAATGAGTGTATAAGACAGATAAAATCACAAGATTTAAGGCATCAATCCATATAAAACTCTTATCCCAAACACTCCTTTAAAAACTTGAAATGAGTTTTTACAAACCAAATCACAACTAAACTTGTCTAAACTGATTCAAAAAGCTTCTACCATGCATCAAAATCACAAATGAACTCAAATCAACAATTCAAACAACATTTAGCCACTTTTCATGCACATTCACCAATTCACATGAAATTTTCAGAAACTAAAAAAAATATGAAAAAGGAAGAGATTTTTCTACCTCAAGGGACCCACATCCAGGTCCCTTTGTGACTGCCAAGTCACCTCCTTATAGACCCGGGTCTATGCAGAACTTAATCAACAACAACTCAAACAATCAAACCTGCAAAAATCAAACAAGAACACAAAGAAAATGCACTTTCTGATTTTATTAACTTATAAACCTTTTTACCATTTGAACTTAAC